>CM068584.1:54561738-55124040 GCA_035048485.1 Pteria penguin
TTCAACACGGTAAAAAAATCTGCAACCTTACCAACCGGTGCTGTAGAATGCTGCAATACTTTAGAGATAAACGTTTGCACTCTGTGATTGAATACACGAACGCATGTAACAGGATCAGCTTTTATCAAATCACATTTATCAGTCCATGAAAGAGAGGCAATTTCTTCATCTGTGCAGTCTTGGCTATGCTTAAGCTTATACAAAGTTTTCAGTAAACCAAGCCACTTTAGTGTCCGCAGCAGGAAAAGAGCAAAACCATGTTGGGATTCCAAGCTGCCGTATCATACAAAAATATCTTTCTTTGCTTTTTCCCAGTATGGAGGAGAACCTCTTAATATTCTTAAAATTTTGTAACCTTCATCATGTTTTACCACATTGCTAACCCCTTTATCAGACAAAACATCTTTCACAGTCACTTTTTTCCCTTGCAGCTTACATTTCCTTATAGCGAGGCTCCCGTTTTCTGTAACCTGACGTAGCTCCCATTTACAAATAGTACTGTAATGCAGTGGTACCATTCGATCATGATTATTTTGTTGAGATTGCCCACGATAAATGGTTGGAAAGGAAAGAAATTCACCAAATATATCTGTATACAAACCTAGAGGTGTGTTTCCTTCACCAGGAGCTACAGAGAGAATTCTATTGAATTCACGAAAATCTGATGGGTTCAAAAGTGTATCTGTATTACCTCTTGGACGGTCTTCCATACCATCATTTTCAGTCCAATTATCGGTACTTGCCTCATTTCCTTCACCTTCAGTGTCATGCATAGAATTCTGTTCATCGTCATTGGAATTACCATCCTCTAATACTTTTTGTCTGTTCCAATTTTCATCAAATGTAATACCTTCCGCTGGTAACTTTTTTACGAGCTCCACACTGCAAAGGGAATAAGTGTGACGTTCAGTATCAAAAGTCAAATACTTAAATCATTAAAAACCACTATTTAACTGAAAGTAGTACTCTTTTATTCAATTATACACAGATGTCAAAGGTGTAATACAAGCAACATAAAGTACCTATTTATTCTCCATAAAGGAATAAAATTAAATTTATTTTTCGGGCATTTCCCCCATAACACTTTGAAAATCTTGAAAAAAAAATTATATCAAGAAACCTTAAATATAATAAAAACAAAATACAACATTGCTCGATGTCATAAAAACAGAGACCAGCAAACACACTATTCTCAGACGATTGGCAACTTGAAGTGGATACAGTGGACGGTATTTTCAGCCAATTTGTACACAGCAGAAATAATGTCACTGGTTACGGTCACTACACATTCTATAACGGCTATATTACACTAAAATCTTAATAAAAACAAGACTTGTCTATATTAAAATTTGCATTGAAATGTGAAAAATGGAATACAAATAACATAATATAAATGCACTTTTCCTGAGACAGTATTTCATACAAACAAAGTTGGCGTTTTCCCACATATATAATTTAACTCGCCTTTCTTCAAAAATATTCATGTGTAACACTTTTCTTACCCATAACTCCATGTTCAAAACACATTTGCATATAAGTTCAAGTTACACAACAACTCTTAGCTGTTTAAAGCTAACGGAGTAATGATTTTGTCACTACACCTGTAACCTAGCCATGTTCCATTTTTATGTTTTCTACTTTGAACATGTATGCTTGTGTATTTTCATAAGATCAACGTTAATGGCATGTAATTCGTTTGTTTTTAATATAAAATGGCCCATTTTAGTAACAAGTTGAGGGTTCTCCAGTATTACAATATTTTCTGTAAACTCCTAAGACATGTCTGGAGTATCGGGCCACACATAGACATTTCCATATGCACTAGGACAACGCGGCTTCCCGATGGATTTTATGAACAAAGCTCTCGACAGACTTTAAAAATCTGTTGTCAGCAGCAAAGGGTAAGTACAATGACACTATCATTCGGCGATGTCCCCAAATTGTTTGATCACTTGGTAAAGCTGTGGATGTTTTGTTTGACGACAAAGTGGTAGAAAACGAGGTGTACCGTCACAGGAGAAGATCCAATAACAGAGACACAAATGTCGCTAGATTTCTCGCATTCTTAAATAATGATACGCTTTTACTCGCGAGGACAGCCGTAAGTACGAGACATTTCCGACTTTCTCATGCTCACCAAATCCAAACAACCCAAGCAAGTTTCTTCCCAAAATGCAGTAACTATCCAAACGGCTCTACAGGAGACGAGCTGTACTTCAGAACCAGCAACTTCATTCAGTCAGTGCAGGGATCCATGCTACACTGAATTTCATCTACTCTGTGGGTTATTTTTAGTGATAAACATACACTATGATTATTGGACATGAAAATGACGTTAGCCATAAATGATATTGACACTACCTAGTTCCGGTGCTTAACATTCGTTTTCATTGGATTGGTTCCAGTGCTTACATTTATTTTGGATTCGAAACTAACACCAAGCGGATTATGATGATAACCACTCTATTTAGACCAAAATGTTTCAAAGAAATTGGTGGTCCAGTCTTCACTTACAGTTAAGTACAAACTTTGTTAGAATAAGACATTGTGAACATAATCATTTCTTTTTCATTAGTAAAATTGTCATGAATCTTGATGTATTTTATTTATTTGCAATTGTCATGTCCATTTTACGTAAAAAAGCCAAAAGTTCCCCAGTTCAAATCATTTACTTGATCACAAGTTTATTTCAGTAACTAAAGTTTTAATAATATTATTATAAAATCAAAAGTCCCTCACATGTGGTTCCTACGTATTTAAATTAACCAATTTTGATTGCATTAATAAGTGTCATATACAAATGTATACTGTGTAATATTGAAAATCATTTCAGGTTCTATATACATAATATTTGCATGAATTTTAACAACTCATTTCGCTTTCAGGGAAAGCAAGGATGAATGAGAGGAATATGACATGACTACAGCACAAGAGAAATCTGATCAAGAGTCACAGAATTCAAAACGCCCGAAGACGAAAGTCTTTGAAGATTTAATAACAGAGCCTCAACAAGGTATGTGTATACCATCAATGTCCCCCAAAAACCAGAGTCTGACACTATACAAATTAAGTTCGAACTAACTAATTCGTTAATTTATTTCTATTAAAGAATTATGTTTTGTCACTTAAATTCGGGTCCCCTTTTGTGACTTATGTTTTGCGTCACATATACCAAGCGCATGTACATACGTACTGAACATTTTAGCAAGAAATACAGTAGTCAGGAGCGCCTGACCCGGATTGCTACACTTCAAAATGGATCAGGTATAATTGGCAGCCATATTGCATTCCGCAATAAGCGACAATAGGAGATGGAAGGAAATCACACGCAAGTATTTTTCGAAGACTGCAATCATATAGTGAGAAATGTTGTTTAAAATTTAACTATACCCACAAGAAAAGGTAATGAGAAAGCCATTTCTGATATCAGATTTCCATGAATTTCGATAGTTTTGACAAAATCGTGAGAATCTTGTTACACATGCTTACAACCAGGAATGAAAAAAAAAATTGCAAGAAACGTGTCTGCATGACCGGCATAACATATGAGAATGTATAATTATTTACTAAGGCATGCTATGATATGCCTAATTGCAAACGACGAACCGTTCTTTGAATTTTAGCTTAGCACGAATTTTACTGACTTTTAACAAAATGTAACTATGTGATGTATTGATGCTGATAGAAGGTTCATTTCTTTGGGTTTTTTTTTCATTCTATCATATTCTCTAGTCAGTTCCTTTAAAGTACCTTTCCTCATAACCACTACCATCTCTAGAACTCACAATTAAATTTAATACTTTCAGAATGAATCGAATACCAACCTTTATTCATACATATACCGGTACCAATGTGGCATCTAGCCTAGCAAAGACCTTTGGCTTTAAAAGAAAATACTCAACTACCAGGCACACACCCAGGCGTGCGGAAAAAAGGCAAAACATAATTGTAGATATTTTTGGTTGTTGTTATTCTTAAATTTTACTTTTCAGCTTTATAGATTGTTATAAACAATCAAATCCTTAAAATATGTGCATACTGACAGCCATTAAGAAACACTATCAACTTCGTTAACGCAATAGGGATTTCATTTATGTTATATGCACTGTGGTAGGATTTTCCTGGTATACAAAAGTAATAATTTTAATATATATAAAATATCAATATCATTTTCATGTACTGTAATTATTTCATATATGTGCAATGTTTGGGTTACTTGTGACCAGCCTGACATGTTGCCATATATACTGAGGACCTTAATGGTCATCGTGTTGTCTAGAAATCACATTGACTGTGAAAAAATTAAGATATATATCTAAGGAATTAAGATCTCTGTGGTCAACTATTGATTTTTTTTATTAATATACATGTCAATGCTTAGCTGACCAATGTAAATTATGATATATTCATTCTGTCCATCGTGACTCGTTTGATAGTTTTACGGCACCAGAAATACAACAAAGCCAAAATATTCAATCGATACAGATGCCAAAAAAAAAAAAAAGACAAGGAATTTGCTAAAAATGAGATGTGGATGACCTGCATAATGAGCATAAAGACCCTTCTAAATGTCATGATAAAGAGGGCAAAGCGGCAGAGGCAAAAAAAGGGAAAATAGCAGATTTAAATAAAATTATTGAGAAGCAACACAATGATTTTATTTAAAAAATGACCAAAATGCACGAGGAAACGATTAATCGGTTTGATAAATTTCTTACGTTGATGGAAAAAAAAGTCTCAAAATTGAAAAGAGAATTTTAAGAGAACTTTATGCATTAACATACGCGGCAAACTGGTGCATATTGCATAGACATAGTTACATTAGAATTAAGAATCAGAAGCTTGTCTGCTGTGCAGTTCATACATGTATAGATTTTTTTTTTATCAGACTTTTTATTCAGAGACCTGTTGAGATACGATACCCCTTTGCCTGGTATCTGTTGGCTAGTAGTTTGTGAGGTAACTATATTCATCTTTCCATAGAGTGTCCCCGTGGTGATTAGAATAGGGCCTCCGTACCTCTTGCGTGTCGTTGGAGGATGGGATCCTGATGGCTGAGGGCATTTTCAAACGGCGGTTTGTTTTTGTCTAACACTCCACTTTGGCCCTTACTTCAGCTAGACGGGCGGTCGGATGGGCCCGATCCTGATCAATCGGCTTTGTCGTGCCAAGCCCTCATACAACGTTTGTTCCGATATATAGATTATTAGACATCCCGGTTCTCTTTTTTCGTATTTGATGATATATTACACGTATATCCCAACAATATTATATTTGAGAAGGCGGTGGCTTATGGGCCAATCGATTGTAAATGAGGAGTATTTGCATGTCGTTGGCTGTTTTTAGTTGGTTGGTTGATTGGTGTTTTACGTCGCTTTCAACAATATTTCAGTTATATCGCGACATGGAAGCAGGAGGTTACCAACGTCTTAAACATAGTGGCGCAACCCGGGAATCGAACCCGGATCGTCGGCGCCGCAAGCCAAGCGCTTAACCACTACACCACGCCTGCCCCCTGGCTGTTTTAAAGTGCTTTCTCCATTGGTTTCCGAGCAAGCTTTTATGGCAGTTAAATGCATTTATTTTCTTTAAAGTCGAGTATACTCTTGCAGTTACTCCAGTGCATTGCTGTCGGAGATGCACATTGACAGTGTATTGCGTGGTCCCTGTAGACACCCCCTGGAGGGTGTGTGGTTGTGAGAATGAAACAGTGTATTGCGTGGTCCCTGTAGACACCCCCTGGAGGGTGTGTGGTTGTGAGAATGAAACACTTGATTTTCTTATGGACACTCCAAATACAAACCACCAAACTCTTACTACGTTTATCAGAATTTCCCGAGATTTCTCAGCCAGTAGATGATGATTGGAACAGATTTTTAGTTATATCCTCAGAGGATAATGCTTTTCTGAAAGTTTCACCATTTCTAGTGGATAAGACAATCCAAGCCATAGTCGGAACTGTTAAAAACATATCAAAACAGCGGAATGGTAATTTACTTGTTGAATGTGCCAAGAAACAACAGAGCATACATTTAATGTCTTGTGATCATATTGGAGAAATACCAGTGAAGGTATTTCCACATACATATCTCAACACTTTTCAGGGTATTCCGAGAGACAAGGATAGAAATTTGGCTCTTTTGGCTGACGATGTCAGAAAGTTGCTGGTGTTAAACGATTCATTATAAAGATAAATGGGTAAGAGATACAAACTAGAACCTTCCTTTTAACGTTTAGTACACCGGCGGTACCAGCAACTATCAAACTAGGCTACGTTAAAACCAAAGTGGATTTATATTATCCGTCTCCTCTACGCTGTTTTACCTGCCAGGAGTTTGGCCACGGTCAACGCAACTGTAGAGGTCATGTTGATACTGGCGTTGATGAATATGATGATCATTTTGCGTTTTCTGGACCTTGTGCAGAAATCAAATGTTCAAACTGTAAAGGACAACGTTGTGCATCATCCAAAGAATGTCCGTTTTATCAGAAAGAAACAGATATTATCAAAATCAAAGTTGAGAAGGGTATTTCCTTTTCAGAAGCTAGAAATATATACAATAATACTCACGTGCAGCTGTTCTTAATAGCTATGCTTCTGCAGTTTCCTCCAAGAAGACATCGATAGCGTGTCAAACTGATATATCGTGTTTGAACACAGATCTCAATTCAATAGCTGGATTCTCGACGTCATCAACACCAAGATCAACATCTTCACAAACATCATGTTCACAACATAAAACAATTTCAAATAAATTGTCTCCTAAGAAAAAACCAACGAAAACTTCAGTGCATAAGCCATCTAAACCTGTCTCTCAGAAACCATCCAATACCGATGTGATCACCACAAACAAATTCTGTGTGCTGGAAGTAGATATGGAAGATACCACTTCTCTTTCAGATAACATCCCTGATGTATCAAATCAGGAAAAGTTTACTGAGAAATCTCACGTTAGTAGCAGTAGGGATTGTAGTAAGTCCCCATTAAAAAAGGGTCGCAGGCCTTCTCCTGCGAGACTTAGACATGAACCGTACAGATTTTATAATTCAATGGAATTGTAAAGGTTTGAAGGTCAATTTTAATGAGTTAAATATTCTAGATCAAAACTTTTCTCCAGCAGTTTTTTGTTTACAAGAAATCCATCTTAAAGACACAGATTCCTTTAAATTGACGAATTTTTATCAATATAATTTTTATTGCACCAATGAAAGAGCTACTGGTGGTTCTTCGATCTTTGTCCGAAATTCCTTTTTACATAGTAATATTACATTAGATACAGCTTTACAAGCTGTTGCTGTGCGTATAACATTGCATAAAACCATTACTTTGTGTTCACTATATCTTCCGCCTAGTTCAAATTTAGACTGTATTGAATTGGATAAACTTGTTGAGCAGTTACCCAAGCCATATATTATATTAGGTGACTTTAACGCTCATAATGTATTGTGGGGTAGTGAAAATGTTGATACCAAAGGTAAAATAATCGAGGATGTATGGTACTTATACTTCAATAGATCTTACTTTAAATGATCCATCGCTTTTGACTGATTTCTTATGGTCAGTTCATGACGATTTATGTGGAAGTGACCATTTTCCACTTATATTAAATAGTAATATATCGACTAATAATAAATATATTCTACGATGGAAATTTAATGAAGCTAACTGGAGTCAATTTCAATCGGATTGTCTTACGAATCTTAATCAAATTAATTATTTAGCTGAAGACGACCCTATTCTTACTTTTACAAATGCATTATTTCAGATTTGTGAACAGAATATTCCTAAAACCTCTGCATTTTGAAACATAAATAAAAGCCATGGTTTGATAATAACTGTAAAAGTGTAATCAAAGATCGTAAAAAGGCCGAAAAAGAATTTAGACGGCATCCCATTTCATCGAACTTAAAGTTCGTCAACGTAGAGCTGTTACCAGGCGCACCATTAATACCAGCAAACGTTTATTCTGGAGAAAGTATGTCTCCAGAGTTAATACTCGCACACCTACAAATAAGGTATGGAATATGATAAATAAAATAAAGGGAAGAGGTAATTCAAATAATGTTAAACACCTTCATCGTAACTGAAATTTTAACGTCTAAACTAGATATTGCCAATTGTTTGGGGAATACGTTTTCAAAACATGTTGTCTCGATATTTTTCGATTTGAAGAAAGCGTATACTACCTGGAAATATGGTGTTTTACAGGATTTATATGAGATGGGTTTAAGAGGTAGTTTGCCTATATGTATTTCAAATTTTCTTAAAGATAGACGTTTTAATGTTCGACTTGGCTCTCGTATTTCTGATTCTTTTGCGCAAGAGATGGGAGTTCCTCAAGGAAGTATCTTATCTGTTACTCTTTTTAGTATCAAGATAAATAGCATGGCACAAGTTTTGAAATATGATATAGATGGCTCACTGTACGTTGACGACTTTTTGATATGTTGTCGTGGGAAAAATATGAATCTAATTGAGAGAAAACTGCAGCTTTGTTTGAATCATATATTTCAGTGGTCTATTGAAAACAGCTTTAAATTTTCGAAAAATAAAACTTCTTGCGTTCATTTTTGCCAGAACAGGCGAATGCATAATGATCCTGAACTTTTTATGGATGGTTATAAAATAAATGTTGTAAATGAAGTGAAATTTCTCGGTGTCATATTTGATAAACGTTTGTCCTTTTTACCACATATTAAGTCTGTAAAAGTGAAATGTTTAAAAGCGTTAGATATTTTGAAAGTTTTATCTAGTACAGAGTGGGGTGCTGAAAGTACAACGTTGCTCCAGCTTTATAGATCGCTGGTCCGATCGAAGCTGGACTATGGTTGTATTGTTTATGGTTCGGCCAGAAAGTCTTATTTACAGCTTCTGGACACCATACATCACCAGGGCTTGAGATTAAGTCTTGGTGCTTTCAGGACCTCACCTGTACAAAGATTATATGCAGAAGCAAATGAGCCATCTTTGAATCAAAGAAGACGTAAATTAACATTACAATATATTACTAGATTGCATGCGAACCCATCAAATCCTGCATTTAATTGTGTCTTTAAACCGGAATATGAAATTCAATATGATAGTAAAGCGAATAGCATTAAAAATATAGGCTTACGGGTTAGGTCACTTATCGAAGAGGCTGGCATCGTGCTATCTGATATAGCTAGATATGAAATATCTTCTTCGCCACCATGGTTGATGAAGAAACCAACAGTCGTACTAAAATTATCAGATCATAAGAAAGTTGACACTAATTCTCTTCAATATCAACAAATGTTTTCGGAGATCGCTTCTTTGTATTCCGATTATAAATCATATTATACAGATGGTTCTAAGGATGACGATAGAGTTCAAGCTGCTGCAGTAACTGATAATGACGTTTCTTTATCTATTCGTTTACCTTATAATAGTTCTAATTTACAGCCGAAGCTAAAGGTATACTTTTAGTTCTTACTCACATTGAAAGAAATAAATACTCCAAGAGCATATCTTTTTCTGACTCTTTATCCTGTTTTCAGACTGTTCATTATTTTAATACAAGTAACCTGTATATTCTGAGAATTCTAGAGAAGGTTAATTCTTTGTTATCAAATAATTACGAGATTGTGTTTTGTTGGATTCCAGGACATATGGGTTTGGTTGGTAATATTAAGGCCGATACAGCTGCAAAAGAAGCTTTACGTAGGTCTAACTCTGTGGGTAAAATTCTTATACAGATTTTAAATCATGTACATTAAGTCACATCGAGAATTTAATGCAAGACGACTGGGACATTGAAGTTAATAATAAACTTCGTGACGTGAAGCCAAATTTTAAACATAAACCAAATTGTAACCATAATAATCGTCGAGATGAAGTTGTTACTTATAGACTCCGCATAGGACACTCTTGGATAACTCATTCATACCTTTTAAAGGAAGAACCTCCTCCAGAGTGTATCCCTTGCGGATGTCTATTAAGTATAAAACATATACTGTTAGAATGTGCAGATACTGCACACATTCGAAATGAATATTATACTGTTGAAAATATTAATGAATTATTTGAAAATGTCAGTATTTCCAAAGTTCTGGAATTTTTGAAAGAGATAAATTTGTATTATAAAATTTGATATATAGAGATATATTTTAAACGGGCATACATCTATATTTTAGCAGTATCATTTACGTGTAAATACGATATACAATGAGCTGGTCTTTCCTAGATATTTTAAATTTTCGTTTAATTTGATTTTATTTGTTAATTTGTAATCGTGGCCATATGGGTGAAATAATCCCGGCGCGACGTAAAACAATAATGTATCTATCTATCTATCTATCTATGTATCATCAAGTATATTATAGTCATACAATCATTTACTTTCACACTCAAGATAAATACAATTTTTTAGCTCCCCGAGAAAAACAATATTCACTGATCCCGAATGGAGGAGGTGAATATTGCTTCTCCAGGGGAGCTGAATTTATATCGCCGTTTGATATTTTGTATTTAGTAACAAATGCGGTTTTATCTATCTCCGATGATGTCATCGGATGTAGCTATAAGGTGAATATTGCTTCTCCAGGGGAGCTAAAACATTGTAGTTACCCAGGGAAGAGTAAAATAATTGTTCTATTTTTTTATTTAAATGAATTTATATCGCCAACGTTTGATATTTTGTATTTAGTAACAAATGCGGTTTTATCTATCTCTGATGATGTCATCGGATGTAGCTATATTTTTGCGTGGCTGCAGTTTAAGCCAATCGGAGAGGGGGAAATTTACATTCATGTAATAAAAGTATTTACTGAATAGTTGGGGATAGATTGATTTGCTTTGACAGTTTTCTAAACTAAAGAATTACATACACTTTCTCAGATTATTCCCTAGAGTCACTGACCTTTGTAGTTATGCCTTTGCATTTAGCAGAAAAGAAGTTCCGCATTGTGTGTTTGTTCATCTATGTGTCTTTCTCTCGCACTCAAAATTGAAGTTACATTAGGCAACGCATCTTGTAGTACTTCAAACACCTACAGTATATTGACTTATTTATCAGCACATATAAGACGTCAGAAAACTTGACACTTTACAATCATGGTGCCAGCTAAGGACAGCCAACTGCTATGAGTAGGTCATGCAGTCGGTGTGGTTAACCGGTTTATCGGCTCAACCTTCCAAATTTCAACGAATGCTGTGCAGTCAAATTAATCTATATTTAATAATATGTAAAAAATCCTTCACATAAAAAGAAGCCTGTTAGTATCATACCGTAGTAATAATTCCTGATTTCAACAATATACTATATTTACTTACAGACTGGCCTGAAATGTATGATGAATGGTTACCAGAAGCATCATTAATACAGTTCGAATCCCACAGGAACCATATAACCAGCTTTTAATTAGGTTAATAATAATATAACCAGCTTTTAATTAGCATCAAAGAAAGCTTGCGCCCCAGTTAAGAAGATAGCAAAGTGGACATCAGACATTACCTGTTTCCCATTCAGTTTTCCACAATTGAATCACATGGAAAGATACACAAAAGATCGGCAAGGAGGATAGTGTACTCCATTCTGAACATAGTTTTGATCATATTTCAAGGGTTGGATGGGACTACATGATGCTCAACACTCTTGGTGATATTACTATATTAACTCTGAAACTATGAGATTTTGGTTAAAGGAAACTGCTGGACTATGTAGTGTATCCAGTTCATGTAGATGAAAATTACATTGCGAGAGGGTGTGAGCTTGTCGTATGATTCGTAGGAGTACCAGGAAACAAGACCAAGTTTAGCGATCTTTTGAATGCTGATTTCTTTGTAACTCAAGTTTCAAGTGCAATTGTACCAGTGTACTTTCAAAGCTTGTAAAATTGTTAACGTAACATTTAGCATTTTCGAATGCTGATATTTTGCATACACATGCTCAGATACCAGGTATGTGAGCTCATCCATTTACACGGAACATTTGCAAAAATTAGCCAGCAGGGTTTAGAGAAACTCGATGAAAACACTACAAAGCAGTATTTTCGCGGGAGTAACCACGAAGGACAGACTGCATTCAAACAAACTCTAGAAAGACAAAACAGACTCGTTGTTTTACAGAAGCACAAGAGAATCCAAGAGAAAGTATTTTCTTGCAGTGTTTGTGGCAAAGAAAACCACCCAAAAACTCAAGTGTAAATCCCTGTGATGAAATTGTGACTTTCTTAGAAATTTGCCCTTGCAACTCTTTTAGCCATACAATGTGCATGTGTTAGTTGTTTGTGTACATGATGAAGTGAGATTCTCTTTCTTAATGTTTTGGTATGATCTGTATTAGTAATTATCCTGTTAAAGTCCATACACCTTTGTTCTGACAGTTTATTTTCTTGTTCGTGATACATAAATCTCACGTATCAGATTAACATGTATTTGAATTCATTGTTGATATAATGTAGCCTAGATTTCAAAATAATTTCTTGAATATGTCATTATATACTGTTATTGCGAAGTTGTTGAAATAGCATTTATGTCATTGTATGCTCAGTTGAACTTTTGGGACCCTTTTGGGCTTCTTGTGTTGTTCTAGACTTTAAGTACAAATCTTTGTAAGAACTGAGCAATTTCCTTAAAATTTGAATCTGACACATTTCTAACCCATGGAACTGAATACATGGTTTTCATCAGGTGATGCATCTTAATCAGAAACGGGCTTATTTCTTATATATTGTGTTACAAATAATGTATTCTGTTCCATGAGTACTCATTTATTGCAGTTGCATTTTGAAAGAGTAAACTTTTAAAAATGAACATTCACTTTTCATCTAGAGTGTGCTGCTACTATTGCTAATATGGATATCCAAGGAACGTGCTCTGATATATGCCTTAATATAAAGTAGTATTCCCTAGGTCATAGATTCCACCTCCATCAAGTTAATTTTGAAACTATGAAAGAAGACATGCCAAGAATGTGTGATGCTAGTGAAGCAAAGCGCCACTTAGGGATTACTGTCCATCGTCCGTCCGTCTGTTACGCTTTGCTGTTAATGACGCCATACGTGCCCTGGGTTCAACTAATGCAATACCTAGCAAGAGCATAATGGACCCATTGTTGTGTGGTAGCATAATTATGTTCTAGTTTAACATCACGTTCAGCGATATTTCAGCTATATATAATGAAAGGACATCGTCTTTGACCTGCTTCCGGGCACCTCCGCAATGTGCAATTACGGATCTCTCCCGTGCCGAGTCTATCCTCGACAGGAGCGTCGTTACACGCTCAGAGCATAGGCTCAACATTACTCTGAAATAGTAAATAAGACCGCTAATCCATAACAAGAAGTGCACTCATTGTTTTATACCTGCAAGAAAGCAATTTCAAAAATTAAGTAGACTTCTTGTATGGTTTACATGTTACCTACTATTTCATAATAACGCCAAGCCTGCGTTAAACATACACCCGCACATGGTGAGCGTATGTGGAGAGTCTCGGGAGTCGAACTCCAACGTGGATTACCTGATACCACTCCACCATTGCGGGGTAAGGAAGCAGGAATGAAATTAAAATCAATGAATCGAGCTTAGATTGCTCACTTGGGTCTTCTTACAAGAACGAATTTGCCACTGTGAAATATGTGGTTAAAAAATCCATCAAGTGCACTTCAATCCATAATTACGTTCCTTGCCACGTGGGCCCTCCGATGGCAAGGAGGTAAAAGATGTCTAAGTACGTCCCGGCGCCCGAGTCGGGTGTAGGCTCGGCACGTAAAAGACCCGGCCTAGCTGCCCATGGCGTGTGCCAGGCAGCAGGTCTAAATTTGAAAGCTAGACAACTACTGTCCCATCACTACATAGCTGAAATATCGCTGAGTGTGACGTTAAACCACAGCAAAACCACCGAAACCAAACTGAAACTGCTCTAACAGTTATCATACTCGTAGCCTCCAACCCCCCCCCCCCCCCCCCCCCCCCCCCCCAATAATCCGGTGCTTTCAACCACCCCGAAACCTGATATGCTTATCATATATGTATTTTAGACGTTTCATTTCAGTTACACGAATGATTCAATTTGCCTCGTCTTTCAGTTCAAGTGCAAAAAATTCATGCCGCAACGGAATGCTGAAAGGTCGGGAAACCCCATTCAGGACTGAAATTGCGAGTCTATTTTTTAACACAGAATGCTGTCTTTTCATTGGACACATGCAGGGATATCCATCTGACGTTCTACAGTTGTAATGAATGATTGGCTCTCTATCTTTAGAGATATTGACTGTTATCCGGAGATACCGGCGCAGTTTGCATCAACACGCAACGTAGAATGTTTACTTGCTGCCCTTGTAAACTTACAATTTTATGGTACTAGTTCTCATAATTCGTGATGGTTTTTAAGATAACTATGTTTGATTATAACCGATTCACTGATTCTAGCTTGTAATGAAAAATCAGTGGTTTTATGTTTATTTAGTAGGAGGTTAATCCAAAAATGGGTTGGATCTTCTATTGAAAACTGGCGCGGAGCGGGACGCAAAGAACGACAACTCGTTACAAGTGCAACTATTTTCTGATATGTGATAGATATATTATTGTTTTACGTCGCGCCGGGAATATTTCACCCATACAGCGACGATTACAAGTTAACATAGATCAAATTAAAAAGAGCAAATAAAACATCTAGTAAAGATAAGCTCTCATTGTATCTACACATAAATGATATTGATAAAAGGTACATGTATATACAATTAAAATACGTTATATTTCAATATACTAAATTGTATACTACAAGTTGACCTCTTTTAAAAATTTCAGAACTTTCGAAATACTGATATCCTCAATTAATTCATTCATATTATCTACACTATGAAATTTATTTCGAATGTGTACAATATCTGCATATTCTAACAATATATGTTTAATATTTAATATTTCACAAGGGATACACTCTGAGTTATCCTAGAGTGTCCTATGCGGAGTTTATAAATCACAATTTCATCTCGACGATTATTTTGATAACAGTGTGATTTGTAAATTTGCTTTAAGTCATAAGTTTGTTGTTAACTTCATGATGCCAAGCTTCTTGTGTTAAATTCTAAATATCATTCATTATACAAGATTTAAAGTCGGTATATGGAATTCTACCTACAGCATTAGATCTAGGCAAAGTTTCGTTTGCTGCTGTGTCAGCTATAACATTACTAACCAAACCCATATGTCCTGGAACCCAACAAAATGCAATCTCAAATATTTTTGATAACAGAGAATGGACTTTCTCTGCAATCCCCAAAATATACAGATTACTTGTATTGAAATATAAAATAGCCTCAAGTCACGATAAAGAGTCAGAACAAATTATGCCCTTGGAATATTGTGAGTAAGGGCCAAAACTGTAGCTTTAGCTTCAGCAGTAAATATAGAACTATTATTAGGTAAACGAGCAGATAAAGAAACATCTATATCGGTTACTGTAGCAGCTGCAACTCGATCATCAACCATAGAACCATCAGTATAATATGATTTATAATTGCAATACAAAGACGTGATCTCCGAAAACGTGTTGATATTGAAAAGAATTAGTATCAACTATTATTTTGTTACGATTTCCGGAGTTCTAACTAACGTTTTTGTTTCTACAACTGAAAACCTGTTTTGAATGAATTGTAACACTGACACCGACACAGCGAATGTAAGCAAACTCCTGTTAGACATATTTTTGTCGCATTGGGTCAACATAGTAATTGCTTATATTCTAGATTTCCTCTTTCATTACTATACGAGTGTTTTCACAAACATAAATTACATCTAACAGTGTGTCTAAATTGATAGATATGTAAGCTCCATTGTTTATATCATGATTCATGCTTTCCCTTAAACTGATTGATGTAACTGTTAGCAATAGTTCTTCAGATATAATCCCCATACGTAGGAAAACATTTACCTGATGAAACTGCTGTGTGTAAAGTTCGCAAGACTGAATTTGACACACATACTCTCTCCGTCTCCAGCGTAGTATATAATAAAGGTTCTTTCATTATCGGGAGGAAAAGGATTTCTAGTCTGCCGACCCATTTCGTCCCAAAGCTTCCAGTGCTGCATTTGTATCAATACACGTGTGACTGGGTTGAAGACGTGGTTTTTTCGTATATTTTGTACCATATGTGACAATTTCGTATTGAAATCAAGAATTAGTAACAAATAAGGCATATGTAACGTAAATAACAATAAAAAAGACCAAGAATCAGGTTTTGGAGGACATATCATGAGTGCCTATTGTATATCTCCAGCGGAAGCGCTAGGTTACTGTAACCATTGAGCAGGAGTTATATTTAGAATAGACTATGCAGAGAAAACTGGTGCAACATATCCATCTTCCATAAGTGAACTATTAAATGAAATATATCCAACGCAAAGAGCTTTGTCAAACCTACACACGTCTCTGATATTACAGGGACAAAGTCATCCTAGACACGATACAAAGGTCGCTGGCGGTTCATACTCAAATCATAATAAATGACATTTAACAAGGAATTTTTCTTTATCAAAAAATTTAGAAATGAATGAGGGAACAAACAAGACGTAGACAAGTTGCTCAGGAAATTATAATCCCTGTTTTTATTTGAGGATGGAAAAGAAACGGTGAATGCATACTGTAATGAACACGACATTGCCAAGTCTGGGACTTGCGGGAAACGGACAGCACGAAACTATGTCGCATTGGAGAATGTAGAAGAATATTATAGAAAAGTATAACCATCCCTTTCTTAGATCATCTTAATGAAATGAGCCACATATTGACGTCGCTTCACGACCGTGACACCCAGATGTATTGACAGATATTCTTAATTTCTATGTCGTGGTGATGCTATAATGTAATATGATTTATGCTGTTTGAATAGATTATGAATGTAAACCTATTTTTAATATATCTTGCTACTGCAATTACGATGTAATGTATGGTTAAAGAAGTCATATCTGAGTAACATTTTTAAAGCAATCAAATTAAACGATTCATTATTAATTTATTTATTCTTAGATTATGATATATTTATTGTGAATTCATTCAAGGTATTTATGATTGTAATTGTACTTTGTAGGTTCCTTTTCATTTTTTTTCACACTTGGTGATTAAATTTGAGATCGATCATTTAGTTTTATTTAATGGAACCAAGCCAGAAGTCGAGTCACTCTGCTGATTCTCTGTTACATAAACATGGATAGATTATTGGAATATTTCCTCGACCAGCAGATCGCCAAAATTTGAAACCGCACTTGTTTTCCTGGAATACTGCATAGACCTTCAAATAGAAGACCGGATTTCCAGAGGTGTCGGTTTGCATGTGGTAATTCAAAGGTAAGCGTTTTTCTGTAAAGCAGTATAGATGGGTGAGCGGATTCACCAATACAGGTTGTATCGAACACTATATAGCGTTTTAACCGTTTTGTATTACAAAAACCGATTTCTTTCCTAAAGCTTACAATATTATCGGTCTCACCATGTACACAAGTACCCATATATTATTACGTGACGACCTTGAAGCCTCCCCTCACCAATAATTTGCATACAAAATTGAAACATACTAATTCAACTTGTTTTTGCCATAACAATTTCCACTTTGTCCTTATTTCGCAAGTTATGATTTAAATATGCCCATCTCCTCTTTCCTTAAAAACAGATAATTATATATAACTAATTCAGTCATTTGGACAATTATTATCATTCTTTATGATGCCTGCTGTTTTTATGAAATTATAAAGAATCAAGCTGCCACTTGTTTATTTTTAAATTCAGAACATCAACACAGACACTGCATCGTTCAAGGTAAGATTCAGACAATAAAAAACAATTACCTTATTTATACGAGGGGTGTTCCGAAATTATTGTTACTTGCGCAATATCTCGTGGAAATAGTGCTAAATGAGCTTAAAACTACCTCATGGCGATAGCGTGATATCTGAAGCGTGGTATAGGTAAATTTCTCGCTCACAATTACACTGACCTTGGTGCTGTGTACATTGTTTTGTAGCGTACTCGTTACACTCTATATAAATATGGTTGGCAAGAGAGCTGAAAACGTAATTGAAATTAGAGCCTATATCAAAGGTAGGTCTCTACTTGGCTTAAAGGCGGTAGATATTCATCGTGAGGTGTGTGATATTTATGGGAAGGGTCAAATGTCATATATGACTATTTGTAGGTGGGTTGCTCGATTTAAGTCGGGACACCAGCAGCTGAAAGATGCTGCTCACACAGGTCGCCCTGCAACAACGAAGCATTACATTGAACGAATTCGGCAAATCCTTGAAAAAGATGCAAGGTACACTGTCAGGCAGTTAGCTAAAATGACAGGCTTGTCTTTAGCACGTATTCACTGTATTTTAAAGAAACATCTTAAGATGGGCAAGATCAATGCCAGGTGGATACCCCATTTACTAACTGACGACCAAAAGAGGTCCCGGGTTGACAAGGCCAAATCCTTATTGAAGAAATACCCAAAATACAGCAAAAAGGCTTTTGATAATTTGGTCACAGGTGATGAAACATGGGTGTATTTTTTCGAGCCCAAAAGAAAATGCTCTAATCGAATATGGGCAAACAAAAACGCCAAGCGCCCTAGCATTGCTAAAAGAATGCACACCGTGAATAAGGTTTTGTATGTCATGTTCTTTGATAACAAGGGTCCAATCATGCAAATCCCTGTTCCGAAAGGCAAAACTGTCACAGCAAAGTATTATAGAGACGTTGTACTTCGAAAACTGAAGAAAGTCTACAAACGCCGCCGCCCACATACAGGTTTGAAGTACCTCGGGCTCTAGCATGACAATGCGCCAGCACACAATGCGCGTATTGTAACGGAGTTTTTGAAGGCAGAAAAGGTCACTGTCCTCCCCCACCCTGCATTTTCACCAGACTAGGCCCCCCTGTGACTTTTTCTTGTTCCCCAAACTAAAAGTCCACCCATCTGGAAAAAAATATAAATCAAGAAATGCCCTTGGCTCTGCCATTCACCAGTATCTTATGAGTATACCAATTCAAGAGTACGAAAACTGTTTCCAAAAGTGGATTGATCGGTTGAAACGATGCATAAATGCAGAGGGAGAATACTTCGAAGGACAGGGCAAAGTAAAATGATTACAATTACTTCTATCAAAAAGAAATCGCTAAAGTAACAATAATTTCGGAACATCCCTCGTAGATAAAAAATTGTTTATATTCAATTACTGATACTGACATAATTGCTTACACAAACCAAATAATAGTCAGTCTTGTCTACCATTGTGTGCTATGAGATTTAATATTGAGACACGTACCAATACAAGAATAAAGGAGATGCAATCCAAGCTTCAAGACAGAAATTCGACAAAGATCCCATGAGAGCCAGGTGCAGAGCATTATTGACAGCAAGAAAGTTTTTACTTGATTTAAACTCACTAGTTCTGCAAAGAGCAGGCGTATCTCAATTTGTTAATGCTTGACAAGTGACAGAGTTCTTTTTGACCGACAATTTGGTTTAGAGATAAGAAATACTAGTATTTAAACATAATGCTCTATACTATTTACCGCTTTTTCGCGCAAGAAATACATATGTATAATGTCATTTTATTTGTAATATACTCCTGATTTGTAACGGTGATTTCCCTTGATAAAGGCAGAGCGCCTTACAATTTGTGAAGAGTTTCTTTTATTTATTATAACTCTCCTGTGAAGATTCAAGTCGATATTGGGCTTTAAATCAGACGTGCATGTATTCAGAGAGAAAACAGAATAATAGACACAAACAAAAATAAAGGAGTATATGACCGCAAAAGGAAACCAAACGCGAAAAATAGTTCTATTGTAAGCTTTGAAAAACGGAACACAAAACACTCAAAACCGTATTGAGATAAAACATTCAATTGGAAACCGAATCTTTCATACATTTAAAAACCTCAAAATGGTTTACGATGAAATTTGGTTAATATTAAAAACTATGGTGCAAAATGATATAGTTCGAAAGAAAGAGGTTAACATTAAACATTTCGAAGGTGCTTCTACGTAAACATTGATATATTTCAACTTGATGAAAATTGTAAAGGTGTATTACATAAATCTCCTTGCACTTATGCTCACATATTTTTGAATCTTTTTTTAAACAAATATCTTTCTTATATTGTTTCAGCTAAAGTAAATCCTCATTTTGAAGATTGTTCAAACAAAAAAAATGCTTTCCCTGTAAGGTTTTATTCTGAGAAAAATATGATGAACTGAGAGAAATAGATAGTATTGATGTTTCTGCTGAAGTGTTCATTTGGGTTTTTGTGGGTTTGTCTTATTTGCTAATTTTTGTTTTGGTCATGAAGGCAATTTTACCCAAACTAGCGCTTCAATGCCATTAAATTTCATTTGGTCACATTCAACCCATTTAAGTTGACATATTTAGGTACGTTTCAAGTTTTGAAAATGAAAAAAAAAATCATCTTATACGATGTATTAGAATTATATTAAAATCACTAAATTATTAAAATTAGTTCACATGTTTCTTATTTTGGCAAAGGCAAATGGGGAGACATCTTTAGAAAATTTGAAATGTTGAAATATAGGTGTCGATGATAACATGTTGAAGATGGTGATGACAATTACGAACATGAATTTGCAGGGTCTTGAGAATTATTTACGAAAAAACAAAAATGAAACGGAAAAGCGTGTATCGGAACTCTGTAGAAAAGATAAATGGAGAATAATGTACAATAATCACAACCTCACTCTATGACAAACGTGACGATTTCAATTTCGCTATCACAAACTTTCCTTTCATAAGTAGCAACATTCCATCATCGCCCGCATACGGCGTATTCATATCTCAGTTAATACGTTATTCCAGAGCATGTTCAAATTACAATGACTTTATTCTGAGGGCTAAGCGACTTTCAGTTAAGCTGCTCAACCAGGGTTATATATGTGCTAGACTAGCAACGTCACTGAGGAAGTTCTACGGTCGTTACGAGACTCTTATTACTCCATATGATATCTCGTTATCCAGACTTTCAAATGATATTCTGGACTGAGACCGCTTCCGATCATTTTACACAGACTTGACACCTTCTATACTAGAAGGTTACCTACTTCGACTTCTCCATATATAAATACATATGGAATTTACACGATTTGACTCTCTACTGGGTATATGTGACGGGTGTTGCTAGCAAGCAGGAGATGCTCACTCTCCCCGGGCACCTGATCTCACTTCCATCACAGGGGTTCACACATGCTCCTCAAGTAGACATATTTTGTTATTTTCCATTCGTTTTTCATTTTCACTGATTTTGTATGTCCTTTGGTTTCGTGATTTTTGGACTTGTGGTTTGGATTTATCCGTCATCTTTACATTCAGATGAATCTGATGACGAACCAATGTGGGATGCAGAATCAGAATTAATAGAAGGAAATGAGAACACATCATTAAAGAAGAGAAAGGTAAAATGATGTTAAATCATATTCATATGAAAGAAAGCAAATTCAGTTCCATTGCATGCAAGTTCCAGTGTTATGAGTTAATTCAAGCTAGTCCGACTTAAACGTAATTACAACAAAATTAGCATAAGTATTAAGCATGCATCACGCAAAGCATGTATTCACAATCAAAATTAACACTGCCTATACCATCACTAAAAATCTGATTGATTGATTGATTTTTGTTTAACGTCACACCACGAATATTTCACGTATATGGTGACGGCATCTGCCTGATGCGGGGCATACAAATTTTGACCTTTGCAACGGACCCACCCAAAGCAGTGAGGGATCTTTAACGTGCCATGCATTATACCACGACACGGGGCCTCGGTTTTTACTGTCTCATCCGAAAGACAGAACACCGGCATGACCAGAGCGGGACTCAAACCCCGGCCTCCCGATCAGGAGTCCAGCGCGATACCACTAGGCCACGCCGGCTTCTAAAAATCTGAAAGTGACACACTATTATTATTATTTTAAAACATAAAACCAAGCAAAACAACAATTACACGGTCACAAGTTAACACTGAATAACTTTTTATTACAGCAAAATTGGTAGGAAAGGGCAGTTCCCTACTTTGCACAAAAACTCGAATAAGCGTTTAGGGATGTATAGAAAAAATCGTCTGTACGATAAACATCTGACCTTATTGATTGGTCTCTACTATTTCTATTCCATACTATACAAAAACAAGCGGTGTTGTTCGACAGAATTGCAAATTCGAAGATGAACGATATAATGCCTACAAAAGTGACAGGAACTCGATGGCTACCCGATTTGTTTCGAGGTTTGCAAAACATGATGAGCATAAGAGGCACATCTATCTTGACCAAGCCATCAAAACCCAAAAGCAGAGGGTCTAATAAAGATCCTGTTTAGAAATAAATGCTGTGTTCTGTTCTGTTTCCCAACATTTGTATTACGTATTACATGTACAAGTTGTTTTTTTCTGTCCCGTCATATATCTTCCATCAATCAACAAATCAAAAGCAGGTGGTGAAAACCCCTAGCATACCGCATCATCAGAAGACTCCGTCTAAATAATTAAAATCCCATGTCCAGGGTCACTTTTTCATACAGAACTCTATTTTAAAGGCCAAGGTAAAAAAAACTATGTATGATAGGTCAGCGAGGTCATTCACACATTTGAAATGGGAAAAGTGCACTCCAAAACAATGGATCCCAGGTATTGTTGTTCTCCAAAATAATGAAATGTCCTGCACCTTACAAACTAAAGACGGTTCAATGTATCTTAGAAATAGTATATCTTAATTCTCAGGATTATGTAACCCACTGTAACATCTGTTATAAATTAGCAGGTGGAATAGGCAGTTGTGTTTCATAGCAGATGGAGGCTCTTACGAATACGGTGGACGATTGTTCCCCTACTGCGCAATGGAAAATATGCACAAAGCAGTAAGGACCACTTGACAAAGTAGGCATCACATCATCTTCTACACGTACTGTGTTCGACAAAATCTTTGGCGATTCCCGTTCAGTGCATGCAATCGACTGGTACACTTTCGATGCGAGACGGCAAAAGCCATTTACAGGCCGTCACTGACAACAAAATCACTAATGTTTCCAAAATACATTTTCTGGATTTAAAGCTGGCACTTTATGGCGAAGGGAACTACCGTCTGGCAAAACCATACAGACATTTCAACGCTCCGGCTTCACTTTAAAAAAAATGATTAAATCATTGGTCGAGCTACTGAAAATTAAGCAACGTGCTGACGTCTCTATCGAATTCTTAAAGTACCTACTGCGTGCCACCTAACGGCTTAACCAAAATATAAAACAGACATGGTCAAGGCTGGTGACATCGAGTGAATTTCGACCGTTTTTGCTGGATATGCGTTAAATAAGCCGAATGTGGATTTTATAGTTATATTTTACACATAATTTGTCATTTTAATGGTGAAATTATATGCATAGTTTTTTTTACACCCAAGTATGCTACAGACCCCTCCTTCGCGGGTGAAACAAGCTGCCGTAATCGGCGATTGATGCATTAAAATTAACAGATCTTACAAAATTTGTCAGATGGTCAATTAACACAATTAATCAACACAAATGTTAAAAGGGTTAAAATATAAGAGATTTCCACTCAGGTGACTATTGCATTATTCAAATTATCTTAGCGGTAGCGAGTTAATGACGGAATTGTTAAAAAGTATGGTAGATGGAGCTCGGACAAGGCCATGGATGAAATTAAGGCCATTAGAGAAATTTTAAAGGAAAAAATCTTGGAATTTGAATTATGTCAGTCTTCAGCTTATCCTCTTTATCGTTGATATACCTGAGCGTTTCGCCTCCTAATCTAAAACATGAGTTTTTCATTCCTTAAATGATGTACGTTTGAGTGAAACAAATTTTAACATAACATACCAATTGAAGAAAGTATGACAGCCATGTACATTGTATACAAACCAAACCGACACTTAAAGCAAGTACATATCATAGATCAGATGCTTGATCTGTCTGTCTAGTGTTGTCAGGACTGGATAGGTCACTAGGAAGTCAGCTATCACTGCACTTCTCGCGTATAGCACAGAATTCTTCTGAACTCATTCAGTAATGACAGAAAATGAAAGGAAACCAGGTCATTTCATGTATTGTTAACACTACGAGATTGAATTATTAACTTTCTTACTGACTTAAAATTTTGTCGCACAACATAACGCACCCTGAGGAATCAAACTCAACCCCCCCTCCCCTCCTCCCCCCGTCATTCCCAACGTGAAGTACTACCCTACAGACACATTCTATACTAGAAGGTTACCTACTTTGACTTCTCCATATATAAATATGGAATTTACATGATTTAACTCTTTCTGCTGGGTATATGTGACGGCTGTTACTAGCAAGCAGGAGATGCTCACTCTCCCAGGACATCTGATCTCACTCCATCATAGGGGTTCACATATGCTCTTCAAGTAGACATTTTTCGTTATTTTTCTACTTGGTTTTCATTTTAACTGATTTTGTATGTCTTCTGGTTTCATGATTTTCGGATTTATGACTTGGATTTATCCATCATTTTTGCATTGAAAAGAAAAAGACCTCTAAAAGCTGATGACTTAAGATTAACTTCTCCTCCAACCCTGACACCTTCATAACCAAGACCAACAAGCGAGTTGATGCAGGAGAAACTGTCAATATCTGAGGAATTTTAAAGACAAACACAAATAATAAAATTAAAGGTCGAAAAGGTTATTTTTGGCGTATTTGTGTTGTTTGAAATTTGAAAGGTTTTTGTATGAAAAGTTTTTGTTAGAATATGACTCTTTCACTTTCGTTTATGCTTTTCCCGCTATTATGTTTGTTATTCAGCCACATTAATTTTTGTATTCATTTTTGCATCTTTATGCCTTGTCAGCTCACAATGTAAGTATACTTTGTTTTTCTTATTAACAGATATTTTGATACCATTTGTTTCTATGTGTGCATATTATCATTTTTGAGGTAAAATCTATGGAATGCTGTTTTTTTCGATGTAAACTATGAAAAGCCGTTTCAGTAAATTCTACCAATTTTGGTCATGTTTGTTTACTTCAATTTAAATGTATGGAAACCTGTTCCAGTCTTTATTGTACTTTTTGGTTATTTCCTTCTGGAACTTCCTTTATTGGAACGAACCAGCGGATAGTCGAGCAGGACAGTCAGCGCATGCGCTGTCAACGGACCTTTTGTCAACGGACATATTCCGTTCGTGCTCTGGTAAGTCGATTAGTTCTTATTTTCTGTATCGTATATTGATTTTCTTTACTGTAAATATATTGTCCTTCCTATATCCCAGTCACACTTGACTGGCGACAAGGATAAAAATCTATAACGAATTATGTGTTTTCAAGTGGGTGAAGCAGAATGCCCTCGGTTTTCCCGCGGTTTTGGTCACGTGGGTGACCGCCGGCCTCGGGGAGAGAGTCAGGAGGGATATCCTGGCTTGCTACCCAGGGTCCGTCGGGCCATCAACCCTTGAATCGACAGTTATTGGATTGGAATCCGCAGTAGGGGATTTGAGAAAAGAAATGCAGGACTTTTTCAATGGGGATACAGATCTACTCGTTGAATCCCTTAAAGGGCTGCAGGACAGATTGGCCTCTGGCGGTTCCGGTCCCTAGCGGGCGGAAAATCGGTGGCAGTGAGGTACGCGGTACCCGGGGGACGGGTGGGCCACGTTATCCCAACCCGTCTCCCTAAGCGAGGGGACAGGGAACTAGGAACATACTGGCCAACATAAAGCACCTGAAGTATAGCGGAAAAGGAAAATGGGGTCCATTTTTTCTCTAAATTTCAAACCATAGCAGATTATCAGGTGTGGTCAGAGGATGACAGGTCCTTTGCTTTGGGTCTAGTGTTAGAGGTGACAGCCTTAGGAAGCGAGAGGGTACTCTTACCTTTACTCAAGCGACTTACAGTTTGGGGGAACATTTTGGGCAAGTGGCGCTTCGCCCTACAGCTAATCTGTTTAATTCTATGGTCCAAGCCTCAAATGAATCTTTAGAACAGTGGGGGATAGAGTAATGGACATGGCACAACAGGCCATGGGTAGTTCGACATCACATGAAGTGATGCAAGGACAGATGGTGACACGTTTCGCATTGGGGTGTTTAGATTGGGATGCAGGTCAGCACCTCATCAACCACCCTCCTCAAACCGTTGAGGGGGCCATTAAAGTGGTTAAAACATTTAAAATGAGCACAATGGCTAGAAATGCAGTAAGACAGGTAGCCCAGGTAGGCGATCGCTCGCCGAATAGAGACGCACGAGATAAGCCAGTCTATGGGACTTCTAGAGACCTTGCTCTAGAAGACTTGGTGTCCCTTGTTAGGGATCTCCACGCCAAGTTGAAGCCAAAGGATGGCTCTTTCGTCAGTGGGGAACGTAATAGGACCCCAACGCGTGGGGTCTCCCAACCTTCAGGGGGACGGAACCAAAGCCCTGGGGGCCGGGCTCCGACGACAGGTCACCGAGGGTGCTACGGACCAGAGACAGCCGTAGTGGCAATTCCTTAGTTTGTTATAACTGCCAGCCTGAGGGGCACATAAGTCGGGAGTGTCCGGAAAAAATGGGGGCACTCCCCATTTCCGTATCCAATGGGTGATGGTTCAGTGACTGGTTCTAGGAGTCGCACTCCCTCCCCTGGGAGAGGACAGCGGGTGCGTTTTGGCGAAGGCGAGCGTAGTCTCCGCACCATGCTTAAGGCAGCAGGTGTGGGAGGCACTGATAGAGCCTGGACAGTGCCTATCCAGGTAAATGGGACCTATGTGAATGCGATAATAGATACTGCAGCAGAGGTGACACTATTATCCAACAGAGTGTGAAAGAGCCTGACCCCAGGCCAAGGGTGAATGGCAGTGTGTGCTTTCAAACAGCCAATGCAGGCCAAATGACTGCTGAATCAGTGGAACCTGTGACCCTTGGGTTGGGTGAGTTCGAAACAAATTTCACTGTTTTTAAGGGCGATTTATTGGATGACATGTTACTGGGCATAGATTTCCTCTCGAAGACAGGTGCTACAGTCGATTGTGGTGCGGGTATCCTCAAGTTACGGGGAATAGACATTCCCTTGTGCGCTTCAGCTAGGGTATCCGCAGTGCAACGCACCGTGTTACCGCCGAACTCTGTTAAATTTGTACCATGCGAATTATTTGCAATGCCATAGTTTTTGGTGGAGCCGGTGGACTCTTTACCCCAGGGCTCCATCATGCCCAGGACAGCTCATGCACCAGGTAAGACAGATAGGGTGTGTGTACTTAATGTCAGATCACCACCTTATATTGAAGAAGGGAGATAAGGTTGGTAATGCATATGCTTGAACAGGGCTTAGCCCTATTAGACATGTCACAAAGACGGAACTTAAACACTTGTGAAAAGGCTGAAGGTCTCCGCACCTTCAGAGGTGAGGGAGGAAGCGGTGAATTTAGTAATTGAATACGCTGATGTTTTCGCTTCCCATGATTTTGATTTGGGGAATTTCAATGCAACTGAGCACCGGATTGACGCCGGTGAATCACCACCTGTGAAAAGTCTGTTTAGACTCCTGCTGGATTCGAACACGAGGAGGAAGCCCATTCAAACAAAGTGTTAGACAATGGGATTATCCAACCCTCAAACACGGAGTTGGCTTCAGTCCCTGTTTTGGTCCGTAAAAAGATGTTTCCCTGAGGTGGTGTATAGACTATCGAAAACTTAATGGGGTAACCAGGAAGGATGTTTACCCCCTTCCACTAATAGAGGAGTGTATGGACGCCCTATCAGAAAATGTTTGGTTTTCTAAGTTCGATGCTAACCAACCTAATTGGCAGGATAAGGTGGCCCCTGAAGACCGCAAAAAGACAGCCTTCATTACTAAATATGGGCTGTTAATCGCACGAGTTTTGAGCTCTGTAACGCTCCAGCCACTTTTGCCCGGACCATGGGCAATGTGCTAAAGGGTCTAAATTGGCGCATCGTTCTGTCCTTTTTAGACGATATGGTCGTACTGGGTAGGTCTGCGCCGGAGCATGTGGAGAACCTCCATGCGGTATTAGATCGTTTCCGGGAGCATGGGCTCAAACTCAAGCCCAAGAAATGCGATATTTTTGTGCCCGAAGTAGAGTTTTTGGGTATGACACTGAATGCCCAGGAAGTTCACTTTGGGGACCAGTATATAAAGTCAGTAAGGGATTGGAAGGTTCCAACCAATTCTAAAGAGGTCGAACGCTTCTTAGGTTTCGCCAATTACCACCATTTATTCATTAAGGACTTTGCCCAGATGGCAGGCAAGGCCCCTTGTACGAGTTAACCGGAGATCCACATCAGCAAGCCTTTGATGATCTGATACAAGCACTTATTTTCCCACCCATGTTGGCTTTCCCAGATACGGGACATTTTTATTTGGATTGTGATTATAGTGGTTATGCCGTAGGTGGGCAGCTCAGTCAGGTGCAAGAGGGTCATGAGAGGACCATTGGGTATAGCAGTGCGGTGCTGCAGCCTGCTCAGCGCCTTTATTGCACAACGAGAAAGGAGCCATTAGCAGTATTATTTACTAGGACTTTCAGGCACTATTTGCTTGGACGCCAATTCACGGTCCGGACAGACCATAAGTCTGGGTCTGGTTGATGCGTTTTAAATGTTCTGAAGGCCAGCTGGCTCGGTGGCAAGAGGAGCTGAGCCAATATGACATGATAATAGAACATAGACCCGGGAAAAAAACATCTGAATGCAGATGCTCTATCAAGAGAGGCTAACTTGGTTTGCTCAGTTTCTTGCCCAGCTTCACTGCTATGTGGGGGTTGCACATATTGCCAGCGGGCATCAGCACGCTGGGCCGATTTCAATTCGGCAGTTGATGTCATACCACTCACCAACTTATTTGGTTCAGGGGAGAACACTAGGGACACTGAATCTTCATCTGAAAAAGGTTATTGTCTCCCCAAATAAACCCTGCGTGGCTGTGGTGACTCGTAGTGGTGCTGAGACAGCATCTACCCCCAGGTCGGACTCTTGGGGAGATTCCCCAACAGGTATAGGTACCACAGGGATTACCCTTACTGATTTTGACCTTTACGAGTTTGCAAAGGCCCAATCTGAGGATGCAAATTTTAGGTTTCTCAGACGGTATTTGGAAGATAACATAGATCCCCGTCAAGATGAATTATCCTTGGCTTCCCCCGAGGCTAAATGTTACTATGGTGAAAGGCAAATGTTTCGTCTGGATGACCAGGGGGTCATATGGCGATTGCAAGCGGAGGAGGGAGGTCAAGAAAGGCCTCTTTTACCACAGTCTGAGAGGAATGAAATTTTGCGTCTGTGCCATGACATTCCAGCTTCTGGGCACAAGGGGGTGCAGCGCACGAAGGCACGTGAAAGCACTCATTTTTATTGGAGGCGTCTTAAAGATAGCATCCGGGAATATGTGCTTTCATGCAGGGTCTGAAGTTTGAATAAGAAGGGGAATAACCCGAGCAGAACACCCATGAAAACCTATCAGGCTGGGGCCCCTATGGAGCGGGTACACCTGGATTTCCTTGGGCCCCTCCCAGTTACTGCTAAGGGTAATGAATATGTGTTGGTAATGGCGGATCAGTTCACCAAGTGGATGGAAGTAGTACCTTTACCTTCACAGTCCGCAGAGGTGACTGCCAAGGCAGCCATTGATGGATTTTTGCTCGTTTTGGGTACCCATGCGAGGTGTTTACTGATCAGGGCAGAAATTTTGAGAGTGAGCCATTTAGAAACTGCGCTCTGCTGGGAATTCACAAAGCTAGGACCACACCATATCGACCCTCGGGTAATGGGCAAATGGAGAGATACAATCGCATTCTTATGGATGCGTTCCGGTGCTATGTGGATGATTGGGTCCTCTAGCCAGGGCTTTGAGAGCGTCAGTGAACCGGGTAACTGGGTTTACGACAAATAAGCTCATGTTGGGTAGAGAAGTCAACATTCCAGCCTCTATTTTATATGGAACTAAACCTTCTGCCAGCTCGGAGGGCGTTGAGGGAAATACTCAAGATGAGTATGTAGTGAAGTTGTTAGTGAAAAAGGCTGAATTTCATGATTTGGCCAGAGACCATTTAGACCTAGCGGAGAAGGTAATGAGATGGGATTACGATGTTCGGACCAAGGTATCCCATTTTCAGTCTTCTCTTCTTGGACTCCTATGGTTTCTAAGCTAGTGTTCATTATCTTTTTATCATTATCTTATGGTACCATGCCCTGGCTGGGGTGTGTGTTGATTATGGTCAGCCGGTAATCCTTCAAGGATTTTGGCGGTCGCCCACCACAGTGGCATCGTGGCTTAGATGCCCTTTTAGAGTATACTTCAGTGTCAATGGATCAGTGGTGGAGTTCACCCAGACGGAGCAGGAGGAGCTGTGCCAGATTCCTAGACTCTTGGTGGAGTCGTGCTCCCTTTCGTTCCCTGTTAGGGTTCCTTTCCCCATGACCCCCTCCCCCCTGTTTTTACGGGATGTCATCCGGGAAGTAGCCAAGGTCACGGACCGTTCATTTACGGTCTGCCGGGCCACTTTCTTGAATGGCCTAGCAGCCTTCAAATCCATCCTAGGCGGAGAGTGGGTCTGTCCTCCCAGTAAAAAACAAAAGGGGGGGGGGGTAGTAGTTTGTTGTATATGTTAGACATTGCCCCATTGGGATTTTGTTTTGTTTTGTTGGGCCCATTTGTTAGGGAATTTTTACTTGTTGGCCCGTTGGCCTTTATTATAAAAGTTTAGTAGTCACAAAAAGGGACCCTAAGCCCGCCCAAATAAAAGGGGGAAGGATGTAGTGGAACGAACCAGCGAAGAGTCGAACAGGACAGTCGGCGCATGGGCTCCAGGATCTGTTTGTCCACGGACATATTCCGCTCGTGCTCTGGTAAGTCGATTAGTTCTTCTTACTCTCTGTATCGTATATCGATTTCTTTACTATAAATATATTGTCTTATATCCCGGTCATTGTTTTTTTTCAGTTTTTGACATTGTTTTACAAGTAGTACATTACTCCTTTGTTCTTTGGTAGCTTTTTACCACACGTATGGTGTATAGCACATGTGTTCAACTTTATGGACATCCCATATTAATTTGCGAATAAACCGTGGAACCGTCATATTGTTGTTCAGGTTATCTGTCTACCCCAGACAGTATAGCGGGAAAATTTCAAATTTGCACGGAAGTAATACCTCTATACTACTAACGGAGTTCCAAAGGAACGCGAAATATTCGTATTGAGGCTTACTCTTTGTGAGGATTAGAGTTATAACTCCCATCCCCCTTCATTTCCTTTTACTGTCATACAAGTAGTGAATAATTAATCCATGTTTAGGCGAAGAAGAGAATCGCTTTATAATTATTCAACGATTTCGTCATAATAGGAAGTTTAAACACAGCATTCCGCAGCTATCGTGGTGTAGTATAGAAGCTTATTTCAATCTCTCTTGGTACGAGTGGCATAACAGGTTATACCATAGGTCAGAATCAGCCAAAATACAAGAAAAGAACAGGATTGTTCGTGTCCTTTTCCAGTTCTAATCTATAACGGTACTTGTAGCGTCTTTGTTGAATTTAAATAGCATAAGCAAATGATCTCGGCACTATATATCGAAGACAGGACACATCCTTTAACGTAAAATACCTTTCTAACTATAGAGAGGTTCCTTTTGGGAATACAGTAATATAAATATTATCCCCGCGTGTTGTAGATAAAGTAAATACATAAATAAAGCTCCTTCTAGTGATACAAACTTTTAATAGTCTTAATTAATACGATTTATGCACTAACAGTATAAATTTAGCATTGTTGATATAAGTGTATAACATTTTCCTTACATTCCATTAGTAGCCTCTGACCTCAGCAACTAGCGACATCTGAATGTATTTGCAATAGCCCAATTACAGTCAATAATAGCAAGGTAATGCACCTACACTTCCACGTAGTCGTCTTTCAGACGTCTGACACAAGCTTTAAAGGAAATACGAATAGCAAGAAAGGGGGGGGGGGGGGGTGAGAGTTCACGATCCTATTATTAACTATTAGAGGGGTAACTGTCGAGGTATAACCTGACACCTATCAGGGGAGCTCCTTCATTGGGGCATTTGAGCTCTCATTTACCATTGAAATCAAATGTGTTTTGACCAGAACGTTCTGTGCTGTGATACATACCTTAAATTTAAGGTAAGTTTAAGTTTATATTGACAAAGTATTACAATCCATTCATGAGAGTAAAATGTTGAATCGAGGTTGTTTATTGAAAAAGGAGAGGGGATCTCGTACACAAATGACGGCAAGAATCACCACAGGCATAGAAAAAAAAAAAATGTACTTTGAATGTTATCTTTGTGATTGCCTTTTCTTTTGGCGATTTAAGCCAGCGTGGCCTATTGGTATGGCGCTGGACTCTTGATCATGAGACCGGGGTTCGAGTCCTGCTCTGGTCATGCCGGTGTTGTCTTTCGGATGAGACAGTAAAAACCGAGGCCCCGTGTCGGGGTATGCATGGCACGTTAAAGATTCCTTACTACTTCGGGTGGGTCCGTCGCCAAGGTCACAATTTGTATGCCCCGCATCAGGCAGATACCGTCAGTATTTACATGAAATATTCGTGGTGTGACGTTAAACAAAAATCAATCAATCATTTGTCGAGTCTGATGTTAGTATGAAGTATCCTCTTCGCATCTGCCGGTGCTAATTGGTCACGTTACCGTTTTCTTCGTCTGTCCCAGGTTTTATTTTCCTCGTTGGCTCATCTGTTTTAGACTGCTTGTGTTTTAATAACTTCGATGAGATTTCCTCCACCGACAGAGTATCAAGTCTTTAGCCTTTTTTAAAAAGTGTTTTAAATTTTCAAAATAGTCATTCTCTATGATTATAGTTTATCTCTATATCGTACATGACGTCCCCTCTTGTAACACACATACTTTTTGTAGCGGTATTCATGTCGCTTTACATGCGTGTGTATAAAAACAATCCCGGTTAGGTACATATAGCTTCTTTTTGGGGAAGATCCGCAATGTTGCGTTATCAACAGGTATATTTAGCGAGCCAGATAAGGTTTAGTCGTGGCTATCCGCCCCACACTCGGTTCACACATATTTCCCTTGACGAGGTCTTTCTCATCTTTGTTTGAGGTAATGTTTTCAAATGAAGGACTCGTATACGCTTCATATTTGTTTCTCCATACAAATTTAATGTCTAAAACATATCTTTATCTTCCATTAAGCGTCACTGATTATTATCCCAAGTCTTTACAGATTTTCTCTCCTTTGAAAGTGTTTAATGCAAAAAAAAACATAGTTAAAGGTTTTACTTAGCTGTTCTCAGAATGTGATTGCACAAAATGGCTATCGTCCCCCGTCTTTCGCAAAAGCATGGGGACGATAAATCTCATTAGTCTGTCACAAAAACATTAACCTTGGTCATAATTTTTTAACCGTAAGACGCAGGGCCTTCATATTTGGCATGTGTTTCCCTAATTGCAATGCCTTCGCGTTGGTACCAGAATTTTTTTTTATCATGTGACCTTTGACCTACTTCAATGTAACTTTTTAACCATAACACGTTATGCCTTCATATTCGTCATGAAACCGGCGTGGCGTAGTGGTATCGCGCTGGACTCCTGCCGTCACCATATACGGGAAATATTCGTGGTGTGACCTAAAACAACAAAACCAAACACTATATATGATTTATGGCAGATGAAAGTGATGATAATGAACTTCATTAATGACTCCACACACAGTACAACAGCGTGGGCTTTGTATAAGAACATCAATACTTGATTTGTGTGTAAAACAATTTTTTGAGTGATCTGTCTCCTTGAAGTCCAGCCTTGTACTCGATACATGATGTTGATTTCTGATTACAGGAATATCGTTCATCGGTTCAGAACTTTCAACAACAGCATCATAATGTCCACCGCCTAGGGATGAATATGCAATATGAATTGTCAACTCGGCATTTGATGGATCATTATTTGGAGAATGATCCATTGTAAATACTTGGGTGTTTTCATTATTCCCACCAAAAGTTACTCGAATATTTATATTTAATGCTCGTGATAATGCTGTTAGATTCTTCTCCAGCATATGATCCACCTTGTGCCAATGTATTTAATTCTTGTTGAAAATCCATCCCAGGCTCTTGAAACATGGTTTGGAAGAAGTCAAAATTACTACTCATAAAATTTAAATGTCCATGAAACTCTTCTGTTTGCAACTGCCCAAAGCTTATTGCTCGGAATAGACAATTGCCATCTCCCAAAACCACTCTTCTAGCCAGACCAAAGTTTTGAAGGTAATTACCTTGTCGCTCTAATTGAGAAGTAGAAAACTGTGGCTGAAAATTGATGTGATTCTTCAGTTAGGACCTCTGATTTATTTTTCAATGACATCTTAACTTTTATTAACTAACAAGTTTGAAAGTTATATATTAGTTTATTGTTAGATGAACATATTCATTTATTAATGGATGCGTATACATAATAAAAAGAGGGGATGTACAATTTATACACAAAATAAAGAATAAAATCTCCTCGAAGTATTTTTATATCGGAGTATCTGTGCAAGCAATCCTTTAATAGGAGTTTATATACATGTACATCAAAACTGCATCTGCAGTCATATTTCTGAATGAAAACAATTAAGTATAGTAAAGATCATGGAAAGATTAACAACTTTTTATTTCATGAAAAATTCAAATGTTCATTCAACTGTATATAACAACAAATTATATAACAATAATAAGTAAATAACATTACATAACAAGACATGAAATTACAAACACGAAATAAAAAAGCAATGGAAATCGACATGTGTAAATCACTTTCTCACTCAGAACGAAGAAAAATTGTAGTTAAACATTTAATGCATACTAACCAGACTGGCATTGTCGATGGTTAAGTTAGATGGTATCTGATTTGAAAATAAGTTTAATTATTTAACAATTACATGTTCAGGACAAAGATAACTCATAATATGTTGAATTTCTTGCAGTTTAGAACTTTCACTTTGTTATGAAGAAATTTCACTATTCAATACTTGGTGGACATTTTATTTTAATGTCTTGGATGTCATATTACAATATTACTCCAAACACTAAGACAAATATTAGGTAACTCTGGCATTGTCTTTGATTTGAAGTTTGTATAATCTTCCACGGTGCACAGTAGCTGTAAAATAAAAACATGATAAATAGAATACAAGTGATTCACTGAATCATTTTTAAATTATAAAGATTCTGTGGTGAAAGTTGAATGGCAAGTAAAAATAATATCAAACAAATAAATAAGTATAAGAGTACACTCCTGGAAATTAAAACCAAGGCTACAAGTACTAAAAATATTGTATTCGATCACTGTAAAATTGTGAATCAAGGTATTCAGATGAAGACTATTTATTTATGTTTTAGGGATTTGTGTTAATTGCCAGTATCTAAAATACAGAAACAGGAGATGAACGAATTCATCTTCATATGAAAAATAACAGTACTAGCTGAACTTTACGGTTATATCCAAGTATTTATATATATTTTTGCATTTTTTAAATGTAACCCACCCACCCCAAAAATACATTTCAAAAAAAGATGAGGAATCAAAACTTTATTATCTATGAAATAAAATACTTGCTTGTGTCTTCTGGTCAAGAGCGTCATGAGGACTGGAAGGCAGTCGGAAACCCTATCAATTAAAATTCAATAAATGTTCATGATGTATAGATATACATGTATTTACAAAAGCTACCATGTCATTTTCATTTTTTTATTTCTTAGAAAACATGGCTTGCAATTTGCATAAAATTTGGAAAATAACTCGTATCTTTTTGGGAAAATTCCCAAATATAAATAACAGCTGAAAAGTGTATCTAACAAGTCACTACATGATCAGCCAATGAAATTCTGGCAGTGCTACCAAAGTTTTCTGTAAACATACTGTTTACAGAAGAAAAGTTTAGAGTAATCTGAAAAGAAAATAATGTAATATATTGGTTAATTGAGAAATAACAGGACAGGTCATTTCTGAATCAAGCATAGGAGCATTATTTTGTTTAAGTTTTAAAGAAGATACATTAATTGTTTTGATATAAATCACAATCTAAATTAATTGCGAATTAGCATAACGATATTTACAATGAAAGACTTTTATAATCACGGGAAGAGAAATTGGTTTTAGGAAAAATTCACATGAAACTATATATATATATATTTTTTTTTTTTTTTTTTGTGGTTGGAAACATACAAACACACACACACATTTTTTACAGAACTAGCACAATACGTCATATATAATTCAGTAGACAAATGTAAATGTAGAATGCAATAACCATCAGTAAGCAAGTTAGCTTATGGAAAGTAATTGTGTGAAATTTATGTATGTTACTGTCTATTCTTTGGATCTGTGTCTAGGAATAATATTCAATCACTTGTTTAATTCATATTCAAATAAAGCAACATGCACAGACTGTCCATAAGCGTATAGCTAAATTATCATTATCAATATTATATAACTAAATGTGGGGGAGGAGTGTGAGGGTTGAGAGGGAAGGGGAAGGTATGGAGAGGGAGACGAATAAGTGTATGTGTGTGTTGAGAGGGGAGGGTACGGGTCTTATAGTCATATTACTCTTAAACATTATTAAAAACACCAAAAAAAAAAGGGGGGGGGTGTTTCGATGCCCATGAGTGTGATGAGACATGTTGGAAGACGGGTTCCCCCTGTCCAATCCTTTAAATATAGGTCTAAGGACTGACAAGAATTTATCATACGAACTGTGAATTAACTTTACCCTTACTGCATGTAGATGAGAATTTGCCCCCCCCCCCCCCACTCTCTCTATCAGGTATAATTTAAGTAGTAAAGGGGAAATAATACAAAGTCAGTGATTGAAGCCAATGAGGTGTTTGTGAATGTGATAGGAATTTATTAGGATTCGTAAGTAAAACACATGTAGGATAACCCCCCCCCCCCCACTCCGAATTTAACCATTAAAACGCGCAATAGATATCTTCACTTGTAGTAATTGTTACAACTAGACTTAATACGTTTCACATCTTAAATATTAAATAAATCCTTCATATTTGCTCACCAATACGAAAACGATTGCATGCATATTCGCCATATTCAATGGAATGTGTAAAGACCGAGGGGCTACGGGGAACATCCGGTTGGCGGGCACAGCTTTCAGATGCCATATCCAATTAAAAATTGCTGTTATACCGGAAGTTGATTTATTGTATATGGTACCTCAACGAGTTAAAATAACTTAAATTTACTTAAGTTGTGTTTGAGGAAGACTCTAGAAAATCTAGAACACGTAATACTGAACTTTGTAATGGGAAGAAAAGTAGGAGAAGAAAAGGGGGGGGGGGTATATATGGTTGGTTGGTTGATTGGTGTTTTACGTCGCTTTCAACAATATTTCAGTTATATCGCGACATGGAAGCAGGAGGTTACCAACCTCTTAAACATAGTGGCGCAACCCGGGAATCGAACCCGGATCGTCGGCGCCGCAAGCCAAGCGCTTAACCACTACACCAAGCCTGCCCCTGGGGGGTATATAAATTCTAGACAAACATGTGTCGCCTAACTTTCAACATTTCAAATTTTCTAAAGATACTTTCCCATGTTCCTTTGCAAAGATAAAAAACATGTGAACAAATTTTATGCATATGACTTACCATTTCATTTAATAAAAATTCTAATTCATCAAATAAGATTTTTTTTCATTTTCAAAAACGTAAATTGGAATGTTATATGAAATAGGTTTTTAAATGTTATAAAATGAAGTTTTATGGCATTGAAGAGTATTAGATTAAAATTAAAGGGGATAATTCAACAGAAACAACAATAATAAATATTTCTCTCATTTCATCATAAAACCACCAAGGGAAAGCATGTTTGTTTTCTTTGAACACTCTTAATCATGACGATTTAACTTAGTCGAAACAATGCAAGAAAGATAATTTTAAAACAGATTTAAACAAATGTAATCATAAGTGCAACGGATTTAAATAATACACATTTATTTATGTTTATATCAATGTTTACGTTGACGCAAAGTTTGAATTGCAGAATTTTATCTAAACGCACACCTAAATTTTCAATGTAAACAACTTTTGAACTATGTAATTTCAACTAAATAGTTGCACCAAGATATAGAATATTAATTCACGTCGTCATAAACCATTTTGAGGATTTACATTCATGAAAGATCACGTTTCGAAGTGAATATGTTTTATCTCAGTACGGTTTTGAGTGTTTTGGTTCTTTTTTCAAAGTTTACAATAGAACTATTCTTTTTCGCCTTTGGCTTCCTTTTGCGGTCATATACTTCTTTATTTTTGTTTGTGTCTATTATTCTGTTTTCTCTTATTAAAGAGCGCTATTTGCAAAGAATCAGTTTAATAAAACAACCTCTCATAGCTCTCTGCTAATACTTAAACATTTACAAAAATATTACAAGCATTCCAGAGTTTGAATAAAACTTTCAACAATGAAAAAAGCCAGGTACAAAAAAGAACATTTAAATATTTCAACAATGATTTATAGAAATACAACCGGAGATATTTATGTGAACCAATCAATATTAATGAATAAGGAAAATATTGTTATCAAAACAAATGAACAAAGGAAATCTGAGGTATGTATTGAGGTATACATATTGTTATTAGGTATAGAAATAGCACTGATATGTACCAGCATTTGGCTGTATAAAGGAGTAAAAAAAATTGTTTTGATAGGGGTTACATTCTCCAATGGATGACAGACATACAGATGGATAGATAGATTGAGAGGTAAACGCATTGATAGAACAATATTATGAAATTTCAACATCAAACAGCTGAAAATGATTACAGACAATCACTACAAACAAAATCTGAGAGATATACAAAAGAAAATAAGCAACAAAAAATGCTAATCTGTATGGAATTGTTTCGTGAAGACGTGTTTAAAAATACAGTAAACCAATTCTTGCAGAAGTAGAAAAAAAGAGAAAAGTAATATGTAAAAAATAGAAGATGGATTGTTTTATAAATTTAATAAATCAATATTGACACAAATTCCTAACAGTTTAATTAAATAAACTGTTTAACAGATTTTAATCTTAAAAAAAGCTCAAAACTTTTACACCAGAAACAACAGACAGGCCTGTACTGTTTTATATATACACTTCATTATTAAAAAAAATGAGTATTGTTAGTGACCAAAAACCTTTGACAAAGGTTGATTGTAAGCATTTTCTAACATGCACAAATAAAACGTTTACTATACAAAGGTAAAACTAACCCTCCTTCACTCATTTTGTAATATCAAATAAATACATAAAATAAAGCTTCCACCAAAATATAACTCAGACACAAGAATATCTTGATAAGACAACATGTCGAATGCTTAACTAAAAGCTATTTCACTCATAAATCAATATACTTTGCAAGACAACGTCGAGGAAAATGTATATAAAAAGGAAACCAAGTCATGATACTAGCAACGCATGATATTATAATATGATGAAAAATGAAAGCAAAATAGAAAAACAAATACAAAAGCACATGAATTCGTTAGCAATTCTTATCATCAAAGCCATATCTGACATTTCTATGTCTCAATCTTGTCGAGCTTCTTACAGTATCACCTACTGAAGCATTGATTTTTGTATTATTTATTCTTTGTAAGTACATATTCACTCTGCTTACGAAATCACAAAGCTGTAGCAAAGTTAATCGTATGTTTGCAATGGCATCTCCTAGTGTTGTTAGTAAACCTATAATCAGTGTGATGATACCTGTTAAAGAGAAATAATAAAACAGTTTACAGTTCGCGGTTTGAAATATTATCAAATATATCATTCATTCCATCAAAATGTCTTCTCATCTGCTGTACTGTACAAGGCATGCGTGACTGTCTAACTACTTGTCTATGATTTTCTCGCAGCCAGTAAGGAATACTATTGCTATAATACACATACTTAGTACTGTCAATGATGTGCTGATTATGGATGATGTTGAAATAATAATAATTACAAGTTGTGCGAAGTAAACAGCATTACATTTCACACTACCATGAAGCTGGATAAATACATTTATCCATACGTCTATAATGAAAAGCTAGGCATATGGATTATATTTGTTCTTTTCCTTGTGATGTGATACTTAATGCATACTACGATAGTTGTCCCTGATGATAATGTTGATATGATGGTAACACCAAGTGAAAAATTGAAATAAAATTATTATAGTGCAACTTCTTCATAAACCGGTTCATTGGGTCTTAAGTATCCCTATGTGTCTATCAGTGATAGAGTTGAACCAGTAAATATACATATACTACTTTCATACCTACATATTCTTTTATTCAGATGTTTATACAATATGAATATCGCTGATATTATGCATACAGTTATTACTAAAATAGAACAAAAAGATAATTACATAGACTGATAATGAATGATATTTACCATCTTCACTCTCTGTGTCAGTCTGTTGGTACTGATCTCACCATGGTTACTGGATACTGCTGGAACCGTCAAAGATAATGATGATGGTCTACCAACCAGTTAGAAAGTAAAATATAATCTGAACTGGTCTATTGCATAGTATGCTGATTATTCAAGACATTATACATGTCTTGACATCCTAATTTGTTTATATACCTTGTAATTGTACCTTTTACATTATATATATGACATGTAAAAATACAAATACAAAAAAAAATATTTATTTCAAAAAATGTTCTCACTGATGCAGTGTGTTGTGGAGATGTTATGTAATCTCCTCTGGTGATCCTGCTAGTGGGGTTTTCAACACTTTCAGTCATTACAGCAGTGGATCCTATGGTACCTGGAGGAGATGGTGGTCCCACAACCTGTTTTAAAGTAGAATATACAGTAGTGGGTCCTATGGTACCTGTAGGTGATGTGGTCCCACATTGTTTGAAAGTAAAATATACTCTTTCCATAATGCATTGAAATTTGTTATCATAAATTATAAAACTTCGGTTACTCGGTAAGGATTTTCTACACCTTACTGTTTTTGTTTGTTTTTAAAGGGGGTGGCGGGGTAGTTCTGCCTTTCCAATATAGAACATTTTCTCTATATATTATTCTTTCCAAGTACAAATTTTCACATAGGCATTCCATATATCAGTTTCCAACTTTTTAAGTTATGAAGTTCCTCTTGATTTTCGGGGAAAATACAGTAGTTTAACATTCAAAAAACACAGTCTTTTCCAGGAAATTGGATCGTGAGTTGGCTTCGTGTCAAAATAAAATCACAGTTGTCACTGTCTTCTCCAGACAAAATCTTCACAACACTAACTACGCATTTCCTGAGATCTATCAGTGATCCAGTGGATGGGAAGAACCGAGCAAATGTCAGGCTTCCACGATGATTTGGACAAGTGCTATATGTTCCATCTCCTGCCCATGTACATGAACCTATTATACTAAAATGGGGTAAATTATACAAGATCCAAAATATGAAAATATACTGAACACCAGCAAGTGTGCTACATTCGTGGTCTTGGACTAATTTTCACTTTGGCAAACTCAAAACAAAACGAAGCACCTTTGGGAAGTTGTACGATCGTTGAACCTGATTTTATTTTTTATAAAGAGATTGGGTATTGATCTCTGGTTATCATTTGATTTGAATTCCCGCTGAGATTTGGGTTTTTTCCGCTAGCAAGAGACAATACTAACTTTACTCTATTAATTCCACATATAATAATGATATTTAAATCGTTTTATATTGAAGTATCAGAATTAAATCTAAATTCTAATATTTTGTGGAGAGATGAAATTACCATGAACGAGGGAGTTCCTAGTCTCCTAGGTAGGCCATATACTTATCAACAAAACATGCCTACTGTAATTGATTAAAAGGCATAAGATTCAAATTGCCATATGATGAAGTGGATTGATGAACCAGGGGGTGTTGCCATGTTGATTTTAAAAGTTATATACAGTAAATACTGATCATACTCGCGTACAGAAAGGTTCTGTTCTTCAACTTGATGGGTCTGACAATCTGCTCACTCAGAAGCAGTCATCAACGATACACTTTTGTGGTACTTATGTTTGACAAAATCACGAGCCTTGGCAATGATCAAGAATAATGAATCTGTTGATAAACTGTTGACGGTATAAATAGTCTGAATCCTAGTTAATTTGTACACAAATCATCTTTTCCCGCAACAATGAAACCTCCACTTTCAAAACTGAAAAAGTTCTCCTGGCGTAGGGAACATACAAAACAACTTCAGGAAATGTAGGATCGTATTCATGTTAAAAGAGAAGGGCCGAAATCTTAAGCGATGACTCAAACTAGTGACCAAAAACAAAAGGACAATTCTCGTGATATTTACAATAATCATACACTTGTCCTGGCTGACCGTGGTAACTACACCTGTTTTCTCTTTCGACAATGATTCGGATCTGATGATACTTTATTTTTTGATAATTCGTCAGTTCTTCAAATATTTGTAAATAGAAATGCTTCTAAAGTACACATTTCTCATATAATTGACCTTCTTACTTGTCAAATCATTGTAATGGATCGAAACAAGCGGAACAAATTACCAGCTACCAGAATGTATTGATCGATTTGATTCGCCTCGTGGATTATTTGCACAAAAACATATCTTTCTTTTAATTCCATGGCAAAGATTTCTTCATTTTCAAATCATTTTACGAGTATGCACTCCAATGCTTATCATATCCGGTTGTTTATCACCATTCATATTACAAATTTATAAACATGTATAGTTATATAAATGAATTGACCTATCCCCAAACCACGCCCCCGCTGACTTGATATCAATTATATTGGATTAAGGCGTGTAATCGACCTCATGATCAGCTCAACATACAAACAATAATACGCCACACATACGTGTGTTCAAAAGTATGTATACCTCTGCAGTAATATTTTGATAAAGATAATTTTCCTTTATTTGGAATTCGATTGGTATAAAAGCGATACAGTCCATATTCATATAACATATATATTGACTAAATTATCTTATTCAGCATTTCAAAGATGGAATAGGACAAACTATTAAGTACCCTGACCCATTACAAGCTCTACGTCAAGGAGACTCCGTCATCCTGAAGCCTTCCAGGCCTTCACCCAAGAGAAGGAAGCGATTAAATATGGGTTATTCTGATTATTGTATGTCACATTTTCCATATTCATTCCGAGTAACTGTGATATAATCAATCGTCTTTGTTTACAAAGTTTAGTAAATGATTATTCACATTTCTGTTCAAAAGACCATGAAGACAGAATGACACAGGATGATTCCCAACTGATAACGTCGGATACTGTTTGTTCTGTATTTACAAATGCAAGTACACAGACTGAAAGTGAATGTACGTGTAAATACGATTTATCAGAGAAGGTTGTTAGATAGTACTGATTCAATCAAATGAGATTTTATTATGAATATAAGTGTAATACACTTAACATAATCAATATATAATAAAAGGTATTTTATGAAACTGAGGTCCTGTTCTATCCTCTGTATATGGATGTCTTTGCTTGTATAAACAACAAAGTCACAGAAAGAGGTACCATTTATCATTAGTTGTCCTTGAATCTGATAGAAATAAGCATGAGAATCGTCAAGTCCCACGTTCTTTCCGCATCTTTTAAGACAAAAGTTTGGAATAGAGCTTATAGCCTCTTCAATTGTCATATTCTTCCAGAATATGGGCATTTTATTTCTAGAATGCCACATACTCCATCCGTCACATACTTTCCCATCTGGCGTTGCTCCTAAAAAGGGAAATGCGGGGTTGACACAGAACCCACAGTCATGTACATGTTTTCCTTGTTTTTGAACATATAATTTTCTTGCTCTGTCTTCATTTGCAATACCATAGCTTGTAGGGGCAGATTTAAATGATTCTGGCTTCAGTGGAGAAGATATGAATTTGTCTAATTTTTTTTTCTTTTTCAATATATGATGAAACTTGATGTTGTCAATCGGTGTTCTCTCTCCTTGTGCCATCGCACATTAGAATCTTGATCCCGAGTAAATTCCTCTATTTCACATGGTTTTTTTCCTTATCTAATACTATTTCATCAGGCAATGGTAAGAAATGCTCCGGTGACGTAATAGGAGAATCGTATGGAAATGTAGGTCTCCACATTCAGTGCCAACTGCAGTTCTTTTCCGAGGTTCATAGAAGTTAGCCTACAATATACACACGCATATATACTAAATTAAATATTTTTTTCCGGTATAAATCCGATGGGTATGTTAGCTGTCACCACAGAAAATGCAAAACTTGCTGCTGCCTTAAACAGGTATCTTTCCGAAAAGCAAGCCTTAAGTTCAGAAATACGGATTGTAAAGCCCTCCTGCCTTAAAGCGCAATCCCAAACGTACAGTGACTATAAGTCAGGTAATACATTGAAAGGACTAATTGCGTGTGACCCACGTGGATCTGTGATGTATGCCTCGATGCTTTTTAGTGGAGCTATGTCAGATAAAGAAATTTTTGTGAAATCGGGGCTTCAGAACATGTTGTCAGAACTTATATAAGAAGGATACCTTCGCGAGGGGTACGGCTTACTGGCAGATAAAGGATTCAATATCGAGGAAGAGGTTCACAAGTGTGGTCTCAGTTTGAATATACCCCTTTTCTCTCGACAAGGAAAACAGATGAGTACCGGGGATGCAATTCTTACAAAGAAGATTGCGAAACATCGTGTCCATGTCGAGAGAGTAATCGAGAGGATTAAGTGTTTTAAGATTCTGTCTGGAAGAGTAGATCTAACCCTTTTTCACAAATAAACCAGTTTTGGTTTTATGCGCATTTCTAACGAATTTCTTTCCGCCATTCATTCAAGATAGTGATAAGTAAATTATAACTTACATGAGTACTTACTCCACTGCCAATACCGACTTCTCCGAACAATGTCATTTTTGGGGGAAGGGGGTGGGGGGTATCCGGAATGGAGGCCAAGTACCTTAAAGGGAGGGCTGACAGAGACTGTAGATATTTTATTTCAGATTCTTGCACTCTTATATTTCTGAAGTATTAAATTCATATTTAGTATCATAAAGGTTTGAAAATCATTTGTCTGGAAGTGAATTAGGTAAAGGAGAGTGAGAAGAATGTTATGAGAGAGATGAGATAGAAAGAAGGGAGATCGGATGGGAGTATGGGAATATGAAATGGGTATAAGGGGAAAAGAGAGGTGAGAAAATTAAAAGAGGGAGAAGAGCTGTCCGTCTCTTCCTGCATTTATGTAATTATATTTTCTGTGTATTGAAATATAATTATATTATAATAGATTTATGTTAATTCCTGCATATTTAAAAAATAAACGAAATCCATGTACCTGCATTCTGTTACTGTGTTTTCTATTGGTCCGTATTTCCTGTTAGGACGCGGTTTGATGATTACAATATTGGGTACCGCATCTTGTTCTATTTTCGACCCCCTGGGTACACTCCATTGTTGTGGCAAGCTTGTACTAGACAATGCATCGGGTACAGATGTCCGTCCAATTAGCAACCAATGTTGTAATCTAATTATCAGACCTATGATATGGGAACACCACCCGCTGGCTCTGTTATAATCAAATATACTCATCATACGAATGGGGGTGGAGCCTTACACTTACACAATATTTTATTATTTTCTTACATCGAAATAATTTTACTTCGGTTGATTTATAAAGTTGAAAAGAGATAACTTTTGGGCTTCATGTATATGTCATAAAATTTCTTTAAGAAGCATTTATATAACATACCGGCTATTGATATAGGATACACTAAGTATTCACATGATAAAACGTTAGTGTATGTCGCTTGATGATTATTAAAAGACATTGATGATTGAACTTACCCCGCTACGCAAGAATAATGTGCTATATTTATACAGCTTTGTGAAACATCCATATTGATGGAATGTGGAGTTTCATTTTTTCTCTGACTTCTATGACATCTTGCTGAAATAAGCACGATTCCAGGTGTGTAATCTTTATAGAGCTTTACCCTCTCGAAATAGCTTTCGCTGAAATATTTATATCCTTGCTGCTTAGACTTCAGCGATTTCTCGACATTTTTTTTTTAATTTCTCGGATAAATCATGAGGTGAGCCAGTTAACAAAGCGTGTTTTCTATTCATTTTTATGACGATGCTGTATTGTTTACGTCCGACATTGCAGTGTTGCGGGGATAGGTCAATTATATCTTCTTTCTTCAAAACGAATTAAGATAGAATTTCCGTAATGTATTATAGTAAGGAAAACAAAATTCACAAAACACAAATGCCCCGGGGGCAACAAAGTATAAAAAAGCTTTTCTTAGCTCCAAGGTCACGGTCAATCATCGCTAGTCATCATCGGGCAACGCGGTCAACTACCGACTATTTCTCTCGTCCTCTTTTTGCTTCCTCTTCTCGCTTCTTTCTTCCCCCCCCCCCCCCCTCACGATCACCAGAAAATCTGAACCAGTCTTTTGCCATACTACTAATCTCCTGGTCTATTGAACCAGCGCACAGTCGGTTTCTTCGCACTGCTCCTAAAAATAATTAAATGTATATAATTTATACCCTTTAGAGTTATTTTAAATGTAAATATTTGTGTAACCAAAACTCTAAGGTTGAGTGAGTTACAGCTACATACATTTCTTTGTACATCATGCATATACAAACAAGAGTTATCAGAACAACAAAGCTTGCATACAGCAACCATGTTTAAGTAGCAACCATCAATGAGTGGATATGAAAAGTGGGTCAAAAGTTCAAAAACAACAGGTCAACAAATAGGTATAGTGTGAAGGGTGTTGTAACATATAAGAAACATAATTGCCCTATTTCTACAGGTTCAAACGTTATGGCCCAGGTCAAAGGTGTTTTTTTTTCAAAAGAACACCAAATGTCAAGGTCAGGAGGCAAGATTGGAAGAGGAAAGGTCTTGTGCCAAGTAAAACACATATGAAATATTAAAATTAAAGCTCTATGTTTACCGATTCAAAAGTTAAGGACAAAGTTTACAAATGGAACATAATAACGAACGACAACTTCTTAATGAACTACTCTTCAAGGTCATCAATTAACATTGTCAAAGGTCAAGCTCACATGTGGAATATGATTGATTGATTATTGTTTTACGTCACACCACGAATATTTCACGTATATGGTGACGGCATCTGCCTGATGCGGGGCATATAAATTTTGACCTTTGCAACGGACCCACCCGAAGCAGTGAGGGATCTTTAACGTGCCGTGCATACCACGACACGGGGCCTCGGTTTTTACTGTCTCATCCGAAAGACATGACACCGGCATGACCAGAACGGGAATCGAACCCCGGCCTCCCGATCAGGAGTCCGACGCGATACCACTAGGCCACGCCGGCTTACATGTGGAATATGTAAAATGGTAGGCTTTCCGAGGGATGCTAGCTAGGTATATTAATTTTTGTTAAATAATAATGTGGTAGAGTTTTCCTTACTTATTACGACCTCTTAACCACAGTGAGGAAAAGGCAAGCTTGTTGCCTTTTCCCATCCAGTTGATACTGCAGGCGAGTTGGTTGGTAAACATAAAGGCCATCAATCGTCTGTCATTTTTACGTTTTCATCTCCTATTGTACTTAGGGCCTTAACCTAAAATTTGACAATGAAAAATACAGGTAAACAAGAATAAAAAATTATAACAATAATTATTATTGTATCTCGCCATTTACCATTCAAAAGTTTTGACCAAGGTTAAAATTGACAATAGACAAACAGATTAATGGATAAATAGAAAGATCAATAGAATGAAAACAAAATACTACTAATCTTCAATCTTCTTATGTATATAACATCATGTTTGGTACAATACATATAAACAGATGAATGAAAATAATGATAAAGCTCTTCTATTACAGAAATCCTCAGCTTTTGTATTATCAAATGAATAAGAAAATGTGAAACAGAATTAAGGGGGTAGTCTTGTGACATTCAAGAACCCTACCATTTTGTCGTTAGGAAAGTTCATTTAATAGTGAAACGATATGTCATGGGGATTTAAGGAACAGAGGACCATATTTCTGCAGTATTAATTAGGCATTAAACAGAAGCATGAGAGAAGAATGCAAAGCCCTTCATAAAGCATTTCTGTTCATAAATGGATAGATGTATTTTGACTAAAATACCCTGTAATTTGTTCCTATGACCTTGTATTTGAATGCCATTAATGATTGGAAGTAACATTGCTAAATATAACAAGATGTGTTTGTAAAACACCCCGTCGGCAGCAATTTTTGAAAGGTAAAACATTTCTTAGAATGTTCATATCTCCAAAGCATTGCTAATTTTACTATGTACTAGTTTTCAAGGTCAAAGTCAAAAGATAATTTTGAATCAATGAATAAATAGGTATATCTTAGATGTACATCTATACTAATAATTACTTTCCTAGTGCCATCAACATTAGTCAGGATTCATGAATACTTCAAGTTTCGTCAAAATCCTTTCAGGGGTTCTCAGGAAAAAGTTGAAAAAGTGCAAAAAATTATTAGCCCTCCCCTTCTTCTAAAAGTCTTAAAATTAATTGAAAAATAAAAGAGATATTGAAATAATTTTTGTGCAGTAGTATTCCTTACCATAAAAATGATTGAAAGAAAACAAAAAATCAAAAGCATAGATATTAATTAAAGGGAAAAAATAAACCTTTTCTGCATTAAAATAACACCTTTTTCACACTTCCCCCTAGATCATCCCTATGCATTCGGTTTTCTCTGTATGCAGTTTGTCAAAGGAGGGTAACCTCCATGACCTACCTTTGCCTGTAGTAGCGCCACCTGTTGGTAGATTTGGACAAAAAATATCAACACTTGGAGGGACCGTGAGTACTTCATGCCTAACAAATTTCATCAAATTCCCTTCAGCGCTTCTGAAGAAGTCGAAAATGTGAAAAAGTTAACGGACGAAGCGGTATGATAATAGCTCACTTGACCCATTAGCTCAGGTGAGCTAAAACATCGTCAAAACTCCTTCAACGAAAGGAGTAAGGGGTAACTTACGCTTAACATCTCATGAGACTACATCCTTGAGAAACTGAAAATTAAAGAAATTCAAAATGCTCTGGTATTAGTCTATCTAAGAATCAGGCAATTTCATCGAAAATTGAAATAGGCACATTTTTTCTCCCATGGTGCATGATTTTCATACGGACATGTACCTTAGAAAACATGTTAAATTTTCTTGCATTGTTTAGCACGTTGAAGATATAAATTGCATGGAATTAATGTTAAGAAAACGCTATTTTTCTTAAGAGTTATCTGCCCTTCTTTTACAATTTACTATACTATCACATGGATTCATTTCTCATTTGCGCAAACTTCAAATTGAAAATTGAAAAGAGGATGTGTTTGAAATACAAAATTGCCCCCAGCAGTAACAAAGTCCAAATAAGGCAAAGTTTGCAATGTTCTATATTTTGAGCATTGACTTTGAATATGCATATAAAGTATAAAAGGCAAATGGTAATAAATTTATTGGATTTTGTGAATAGCTGGACGGAATTACGGACGATCCAAATCCTACATGCCCGAACCTTTCCGGCCGGGGACATAAATATTTTTTATACATGTATCATGGACAGGGTATAGTTTATTTCATTAAAAACATTCATGTGTATTTTCATCCCTTGATTCACCTACTGCCTGATTCTAGTACTAGTACTAGTACTTTACAAATTATTTTTTTTTCATAATCCATGCATTCGCCTGGCTGATATAAGGAGCCTCTGAATTTTTTACGGAACCCTTGTCCTTCTCATTATCATTCTACGGCTCCGCGGAGTACAAATGTCTGAAAATTTTCTGTCCAGTGCCTCCTTTATTTTTCGGAATTCCTCCGAATCTTATGAATAAGGATGATAAATGAATCCATCATCTCCCTCCTCATCAGAGCTCCTGTAGCTGACAACTTTGCTTTCTTTTTTCCCGGTGGACCCTTTGGACTTCTGGACAATGGCCTGGACTCTCCTAGCCTTTTAAAAAGAGTATACATTTGTGCTTGATTCCTGTTTCGGCGGGAGCCTACCAGTTTTCCTGATTCGTAGAATTCTGAGAGACCAACAATTCCTACGAATGTGACCTTTCTTTCCACAATGAAAACATTTCATGTCTGCATGTTTACCACGCCAAGCCTGGGGATTTTGTCCTTCATTTGTCTTTTGTACATCATGAATTTGTTTTAAGCGACAACGATTTATAGTGTGGTTAGTTCGATTACAAATAGCACATCGCTTACGGGGCCTATAATGGTCAACTTCCATCGGCGTCTCGCCATTCTCATGCAGAAGATTGTGTGAGCTATAGATGGAGCTACCTGTCCTAAGACTAACACGTTTCCGAAATGATAATTCAGTTATAGCGGTAGAGATTGCTCTCTGAAAATTGACGGGATTTTCCCGCATTACTTTGATCTTTAAGTAATCGCAAGCCAAACCATCTATAAAGAAATTCACTGTTTCTGAATTTCTGCTGTATTTAAATTATCAAAAGCTTGGTCTGCTAATTTTGACAATCTATGCGCGTACAGCGATACTTTTTCATCTCGTTTTTGCTTTACTCTTTGTAGTAAGGACAGCGCGTGCTGTCGATCCGTTACGAGCGCGAACCTTATTGATAACTCTTGTCTTAACTTGATTCCAATTAAATCCGGGGTGATCATCGTATAATCGTTCAATAAAGTCTAACGGCATCGTTACTCGTTCTGTAAGCAATTTCTTTTATCTCATCTTCTCTTAAACCATTTAATTTAGCACATTTCTCAATACTCTTAATCCATCTATCAAACTGATCTGGTTTTGTTCCATCAAAAGATGGGACATCTAATTTTACCCCTTTGTTAAAATCCCTCTTAATCTATCAACTTGCCTACCTAACCCTTCAAAAAGTAAAGGGACATCAATAGTTTCAGCCATGACGATATTAGAAAAGCAAACATCAGACTTACCGACAGAGAATGATGGTTAAAATCCAAATCCAGTCTACGGCAACCAAATCACAAACAGTTGTAGGGTAGTACTTCGCGTTGGGTGGTGTTTGTTTGATTCACCAGGGTGCGTTGTGTTATGCGACAAAATTATAAGTCAGTAAGAAAGTTAATACTTTTAATAAAATCTCTACAGCAACATACAAGATGGCAAGTTGGCTTCGTGCGACGTAGAAAAGGAGGAGGCCCGGCAGTTACGATGATCACAATGTTATGTTACACAATATAGTTCTTTCCAAGTTCTTTCTGAATCAAATAGATCTGAAGTCTCTAAAGTAATTCTAAGGTCTTAAGTCTATCAAGTATTTCCGAGGTCTGAATTCTATTAAGTATTTCCGAGGTCTAACTTATTAAACTCCCCAATCTCTTTTATATATTGAAACACTATCCAGTTCCTCAAGGAAATAGAATAGCCATAAATTGACCAGTCCAATTATGATAATTATACTAATTGACCACGTACCCCACGAAGCCATTAATTCACAAATTTCTAAGACTTTAAGATAAACAAGCAAGATAGATTAGCCATTAACTGACCAATTCAAGTATGATAATTAAGTCTTTAAGATAAACAAGCGTGAACTTTAGTGTCTTTAATTGAGTCATTCACAGGAAATATCGTCCAAGGTATAATGTTCCTTGGTGGATCCATTGGTGGTGTTTCTCAAAAACAATTTGTAGGTAGCGTGGTATGCCGCTACCTTACACTAAACTACTTTGATATTAACTAATATCATATCGCTGTTGAAGGTTCCGTCGATTATGTATGATCGTTTTAAAAGGAGGGAAATGAAAAGGTCATTATGCTTTACAATGAACTGAATGTTACGTACAGATGAGAGCACTAGTTTATGGAATAGAAGACGGAGTTCGGCCCACTGGAGATGCCGTTGAAAGAAATCTAACAAATGTCGAGAGCAAGGGCACTTAAGTATGGTGTGAAAAAAATACCTTACGTGTTTCAACAGACTAAACATGTACAAAAAGGAATTTTATATGTATGGCTCACAGTATAAAAGATTGTAGAATCGGCAACATGTGACATCCTAACTCAGTGCAAAATACTGTTTTAATTAAGTAGAATGTTTCATAGAACCCCACAATTCCGCTGTAAGACTAACACTGGTCAAACCTTTTAAACAATTGAAGCAAGTATAGGAAAATCTATCCTTTCTGTTCACTGTTTATCTGTTAGAATACACTAACCTTTGACCTTGCTTATTGCATACATTTATAATTTTATATTGGGCATCTGTTATTTTGATTCAATTAAGTACTATCAGATAATACCCTCATAACAAGCGTATATACATTCGGAACATCAATACAAAATTTCCCGCTTTACTACGAAACGCGGCAGGGAAAATAATGGTATTAATGTTGGAACAAACATGCAGTTACACTTTTAATACAACATAAACAAATAGATTTGTTTTGACCTATATGAAATCTAGAAAGCATGTTCCCATTCTCTATGGACATCAAAATACAACATAAAAGAATCAGAATAACAGGTAAAATAATGGAAATAAAGAAACAAAATGAAGGCGTCAGTCATAAAACAGAAGTTGCAGAAGGTCTGTGTATGAGAATGCAACAATCAATAGAAAACAACAGTTTCCATTTATCCAACTCCTTCTCAAAAAATAAATAAGTTAAACAACAAATCTGAAAAAAGGGAAACTTGAATGCTCATCCCTCTAATCGCGATTTTGTTGGTTGATATGATGGATGAAATTCAAGCTATTTTCTCAATGAAGATATCTGGAAATGTAACGGAACCCAAACCCGGCCCGGGTGCAACCAAAGGACAAATAATGTACCAAAAGAGTAGTATTGGCGATGACTACCATTCGCAGAGTAATGTTTCTTCGTCCAGTGAAATGTCAGATACCCCTGTTGCAATTACAAACACAAAATCACCACAAAAAGAATTGTGTTCAGAGACGAGTAATGGGACTGAACATGGATCAACATCTGTGTCTTCAATAATGACATCAGTTTTAGACACATGGTCTTTATGTACTGAATCATTGAATGTCAATGACAGAGTTGCTCATCAGCATGATAAGATTCCTGGTAAATGTATACGTTACATTTAAATTATTCTATCAGAAAGTTTAGCTAACCCAGTAAAAATACAACACAATATTGAGCATCGCTGAAGAGACATAGAATGTCGAAATGAGCATCTGGTGCACAAAATTGAAAGGTGCATATGGTCTATATTTATTATTCATAAACTAGAAATTCAATGGGTGTTTATTTGATATTATGGTGAAATAATTGTTAAGTATTGGGAGTAAAGATAATGCCTTTTTACAGTCCCCCCTCTGGAGGCACTTGCTTTTTAGGGATGTTTGGTAGACCAGATGTACAGCACCTCTAAAAAAAGATATGCCGACCATTCATCATGTAGTCATCAAACCAATGATTGCTTCATGGTGATATATATTTACGTGGAATAGCTAAAATGATAGTTGCTTCAAGGTAAATACAGTGATTGATTTGTTTTTGTTTAACGTCACTCAGTATTCCAACTTCCAGATGAGACAGTAAAACAGAGGACCAGTGTCGTGGAGTTTGTGGTACATACAAGATCCCTCACTGCTTTGGGTGGATCCTTTGTAAAGTTTAATATTTGTATGCCATGCCTCAGGCAGATGCCGTCTCCTAATACGCGCAAGCTGTGAAGTTGAACAATAATCGACCAATCATAGTCCCAAACTGGTACTGGTTTTTATTGGTATGACTTTCAATTATAAGATTTATGTACGCTATTTCTGACTGATCATGTCTCCAATTATTATTATTATATGTTGTTTAACGTCGCACCGGGAATATTGCACCCATTTGGCGACGATTACAATTCTCATATTAACATTATATAAATACAAATAACTTAAAATATTTGAAAAAAGACCAGCTTTTAATGTATATATAATATGTACAAATAAAAATGATACTAAAATCATTTTACAAAATCATATTACACATCGATACCATGATAAGAAATATATATATATAACCACTCAATATACTATATTTTATTATACAAATTTACTTCTTTTAAGAATTCTATTATGTTCGTTATATTAACCCTCTCAAATAGCTCTTTCATATTATCTGCAGAAAAATAATTAAATCTAATATGTGCAGTATCTGCACAATCAAGTAAAATGTGTTTTACACTAAGTAGACATCCGCAAGGGATACACTCTGGAGGAGGTTCTTCCTTTAACAGGTAAGAGTGCGTGATCCAAGAGTGTCCAATGCGGAATCTACTAATAACAACTGCATCTTTTCGAGTCATGAAAATAATGTATTTTATTTTTAAATATTGACTTGACCTCGTGAAGCTTATCATTATTTTCACGATCCCAGGCTTCCTGAGATAAAGTATCGATATAATTTGATATTGAAATCTTAAAATCAGTATAAAGTATTTTTCCTACAACATTTGAATTATTTAAACCATCCTTCGCTGCTTTGTCAGCTTTATCATTACCTACAAGGCCCGTATGGCCAGGCACCCAACAAAATACAATGTCAAATTTCTTAGAGATAAGAAAATCTATCTTCTCCAGTATCCTCAATATATACGGATTGTTAACATTACGATGTTTTATAGCTTGGAGACATGATAGAGAATCTGAGAATATTATGCTTTTAGAAATTTTATTCTGTTTAACATGAACAAGTGATAGAAGTATAGCTTTTGATTCTTCTGTAAATATAGAAGCATTATTTGGTAAACGAATTGGTAAAGATATATCTTTATCAGTTACTGCAGCAGCGGCGACTCTATCATCGACCTTAGAACCATCCGTAAAATATAATTTATGATTTGAATATGAACACTTGATTTCTGAAAGGAGTTGTTGATATTTAATGGAATTAGTATTTATTTTCTTGTGATCTGATAATGTGAGTATAACTGTAGGTTTTCTCATCAGCCATGGCGGTGAAGAAGGTATTTCATAATTTGTTATATCAGATAATGTTATGCCAGCCTGTACAATATGGGGTCTAATACGTAAACCTATATTTGTAATACAGTTTTGTTTATTATTGTATAAAACTTCATGTTTAGGTTGAAATACACAGTCAAAAGCAGGATTTAATGGATTTGAATATAGTTTCGTTATGTATTGCAAGGTAAGTTTAAGTCTTCTGTCTTTTAAAGATGGTTCGCCTGCCTCAGCATATAAACTCTGCACAGGTGAGGTCCTGAAAGCACTCAGACTTTATCGTAAGCCCTGGTGATGTATGGTGTCCAGAAGCTGTAAATAAGACTTTCTGGCCGAACCATAAACAATACAACCATAGTCCAGCTTCGATCGGACCAGCGACCTATAAAGCTGAAGCAAGGTTGTACTCTCAGCACCCCATTCCGTACTAGATAAAACTTTTAAAATATCCAAGGTTTTAATACACCTAAGTTTCAAATATTTAATATGTGGTAAAAAAGATAAACGATTATCAAATATAATTCCAAGGAACTTGACTTCTTTAACTACTTTTATTTGGTCTCCATCTAAGAAAAGCTCAGGATCATTGTGTATACGTTTCATCTGACAAAAATGTACACACGAGGTTTTATTTTTAGAAAATTTAAAACTGTTCTCTACAGACCATTTATATATATTATTTAAACAAAGGTTTGAAGTTGTCGGGTATCGTCGTTTTCATTGTTAAAGTGTTTGTTTCCATTTTTTATGTTAGTGAAAATACTTACGAATGAAAGATGCTAAAAATAAGGGTTTTTTCAGGTTTGTTTCACATGTTATTTTATTGTTAAATGTATTTACAAGCAAGGAATGCTTAAAATGACTTTTGTTTCAATTTGTTTTAGATTTAATAAAGTGGAATAGTGTTCTGTTTCCCTGTAATAATTATAAGATTAACGAAAAGTGATAAATTCTAAATTGTACAATGTCCAAAATTTTGAAACTGATTAATGCTTTGTATACAGAAACTGTAGCGTTAAATGGGTCGAAACATTACATAAACATATGTCTTGGTGTACTAATTATAACAGAAATGGGTTTTTATGTTCACATTTTAAATAACATATTACACATACCACATACTAAAAATTTCTGAGTCCATTTTCTCGAAAAGTGCAAAAATGTAGTGAGAACACTACAAGAATGAGTGCGCGTTTGGGTGATATCAATGCCTTAAAACTAAAAGAAGCAATGTCGTTTGCTAATGTAATGGGTGCATGAATCCGACTGAACAAAGGAACCCACAGAAAGGATTCGAGTCCCAGACTCCGAGTAAGAAGAGGACCCCATAAAAAGGATTCCAGTCCCAGAATCCTATTGAGCAGAGGATTAGAAGTACAATTTACTAATCAAAGTACTGAAAGTACTGAGAGACGGGGTCAAAAGCTGCATTAATGGTGCATTTGATGTTCTGTTTATGCAAGAAGACCCCAAACCTTCAAGTTTGGACAGACGTGTCAGGATTTGATGTTTGAACTTGCATACAACATGTCTGTACTTCTGTACTCATTTATGAAGTAGAAGAAATGTTCAAAATCTTAATTTTTCATTTAATGTTCATTCCTTTAGAATGGAAAGCGACGTTAAAAAAGTGGCTAGTTCTTTTTAATATCTACGACTGCATGACTATAATACTGACATTCTTGTGCACTTTTCTCTTGAACTGTTGATGGCTCAATCACATTTTGTCATTGTCATGTAAATCATGATATACTATGATAGTAAAGTAATAAAAGGAAATACAGATAAAAGTACAATCTCCAAAGCAGAGTTACGGTCCTTACACTCCCTTTAATCTCTGCCAACTACTGTAGTAGTCCCTAGTCAAAAGGCAGAAAATATATGTTTTGCGTGTTTTGGGAAAAAAATGTTATCTTATTCAAGTTATCGGGGCAAACATTAGACAATGAGGTGCAAATGACAGTGTTATTGACAAACTGTATTACATAAACACTGTGTATTGCAAATTTTCGGCCTCACGACCTTTATCAAGTAATTTTTCAGATGACAAATGAAGCTTATGTATCTTTGAGACGTAAACATGGATTTTACTTAGCTTTGTATTTGTCATCTGAAAAATTGCTTGATAAAGGTCGTGAGGCCGAAAATTTGCAATACACACTGTTTGTGTTCTTTTACATTTTATGTACCGGGCTTCCCTTTGGAGGACTTCTTCGAATCTGTATTACACAAGTTCGCTGATTTGTACGCCGAGAAAATATAGTGCGGTATAAATTCGGGGTTTATTTCTTGTAGAAGCCCGAGTAAATCTCAATGTAACATGGTAAATGCTTTAAATTTAACTAATAAAGCCAAATAAAATGTAATGATCAGAATTAACTATAAATATGTACATTCATAGTTAAACGAAGCTGATTAAATGGTAATGTTATAATTTGGAATAAAGGTTTCATACTCATAAAAATAGTTATAAGCAACAGGCCAATATAAACAAGTTATCCGTTTTTTTAAAGAGTGGAACAATATCAGAATGATATGAAAACTTTAATATTCTACTGGTAAATTTGAATGGTCGTGAAACCAAATGCCTTAAATGTCTTAAAGACATCGATAAACAAGCAAATTCAGAGAATTGTGGTTCCCCGCTTTCGGTGTTCTATCAGTAATGGTGCAATGATCTGTGACACATTGTCATGGCTGTGCATGCATAATATGTTAACTATACAGACAAATTCATGTCATAGACAAGGTTTTGCAATGTTCTTAAAGCATTGTAAGAAACCATGGGGCATTTTCCAGAAATTTCATTTTTAATTTCATTGATACCTCTGAAATTTTGAATTTCATTTGTAATATGGAATATAGCATGTATACGCACAGAGTAGCGCATCAATAGATAATTTTTCAAATATCAATATAACTATTTTTTCTAAGATTATACCATTATAAGCTATATATTTTTAGAATCGAAAGATCCTTTTTACCAAAATATCAAATAATTTTTTTTTTCAATTTTTACCACATATATCGAAATAAAATCTTGTTTTCTTTTGTGTATAACTAGTTTTCTGTAGTATTCTTTACTTAGATGTACCGGGAAAAAGATATCCAGGATAAAATGATAATTTTCTAAGTTCAGAGGGTGTAACAGTTTTAGGTTGCGGACCGATATCTAATGATCTTTCTGCGTCTGATCTAATATGATAAAGGGGCTAAACCGGTTTTGTCCGAAATCTCTTGTCCGAAACCTCTCCCGTCCGAACACGTTTTTGTCCGAAAATCTCCATCAACCTAGCAGTAGCGGATTTAGAGCCCCCCCCCCCCCCCCCTTTCGCCACATATTTACATGTAAAAGTCCAGATATGGGACTAAAAATGGCCGAGTAGTTAGGCCAATACACATGTGCCCCCCCCCCCCCTTTCGAAATTCTGGATCCGCCATTGTCTAGTACGACCTCAATCGCTCCACTTTGGTTTTTTCACAATACCATATTATCAGGGACATATATACGTCCCTAATATTATTATTAAAAATATTACCATTACAGTACCTCATATAATAATATATCCACAACAACCCGTATGTAACAGTATTTGTAGGAAACTTTTGGTTTATTTTTAGAACCATTTCGTGTTATTTATAGCACAGGCGGTAAAGGCAGATAACAAGCAGTACACGTTGCGTGTAGATTTGATTTGTCGTCTACAACAGCAGATGTAAATGAGAGGCCCGCGATGTTTAGCCTAAATAATTCTGTCAATAGTTGTTGATTCAAGATTAAATTAATAAATCAAAACCGAGATCCAGTGAGAGGAAAATAACCGTTAATGCATCACTTGAACTTAGATCAGTAACTTTATGAATTAGTGGTGACAGGTATTGCCAGCCTATCTGGGTGCATTCCATACAAAGGTCGGATGTAAACAGTGCAAGAATATGCGCTTTAAACAAGAACACTGATTAGTTATTTGTTTATTTCTATAAAGACATTTTTAAATGAAGTTTGGAAGTCATAAAAACGTTTAATACACGTTTTATTCAAAATATTGACTCAAATTTATCTGATGTACTCAAATTTATCTGATGAATTAGACGCACTCTTTTTATATGTGAAGATTTAAAGCTGTATACCCTATGTTCGCTAGTAGAATGCATATTATGTGTTGATTTATTCTAAATTGTTTTGAATATATAAATAAGCCTAAAACATATTTAAAAAAGGACCCTTGCAAATATTGGGATCAAATTCGTCGTATTAAGTGAGATATGGCTGTCTAAAACACGATGTTTGTAAACAGAATGTTTACAACCAACTTATCACGTGATCTAATTCAGAAGCCGCCGCATCACGGACACTGGTGGAAGGCGAGGTAAATAAACTTGACGAGTAACTTTAAAAATCTGTATTCAAGTCTGCTAAAGTTAGTATTTACTGAAATCGTTTTCTTTTGGGGTCTCCCTTCATCGTATTTGTTTTAAGTAAACTGCGCATGTGCGAAGTCAGGTCATGGTTGTATTTATGGAATACCCACTTTATTTACGATGTATTTTCTTCTTATTTTGAGATCTCCGAGGGTTTGAAGCAACAAAAGATGTTATCAACGCAAAGTTAATAACTTCAGCCATACGAGAAAAATACAGTTTTTGATTTCCGTGCGCTAATTTTTGAAATTATACTGAATTGTAGGGTATACAACTTTAAATGATGTGTTATACGCGCGGCTTCCGCTTGAGGCCTCGACTGACAGTAAACCTATAAGCGTGGTCCCGTAACCCCGTCTAAAAATACGATATTCATTTATTTCTTATACACTATGTAATTTTCCAACATTTTTTATTAATATAATTTTTGCATCTATTTGAATATAGATATTTTATATCAGATGATATAAATGACCCTCAAAGTCAAAGAGTTTCATTGTTAAACAATTTGAATAAAACATAATCTTGCTAATTATTGTGAAATATAGGGTGTCTTGTTACTATATATATCCTATACTCGGACTCGTTACGTGATAAAAAGTTATTGATTGTCGAGTTAAAATAAGAGGGATTTTCCATTCTTATAGCATATCATTCATATTGGTAGTTGACCCCCGAACGACATAAACGTACGTTGACTCTGCCTGTCTGTCCTACAGGTTGTTTCCCTTATTTGCGCGATCAATGCCCCGAGACTCTGTAATAGACTATAAAAGTAAAAATACTCATTTATTAGACAGACGAGTAACGACACGGACGTCTTCGTCATGAGTATACATGCAAGGTAAATATTAAAAAAGACATTATATAACTCTATCTAGAGGATAGCACGATAAATGCCATGCCGATGGTATACCCCCTCTCCTCTCCATTTTTATCTTGTATAAATACATATTGTCCTGGTTATGGATAATTTAGTGTAATGATTATGTGCTCATTCTTTGTTATTAATTATATATCATCAGCTCTGCTCCTGTTAGGTGGTCGACGGATCTCTCTACGCATTGCAACTATATTACGCGGGAAATCAAATTTCACTTTACTAGGAATAGATTTTGATGTAAACTTGGATAATATATGTGAATTAAATTATAGAAAGATAGATAGATATATTATTGTTTTACGTCGCACCGGGAATATTTCACCCATATGGCGACCGTCACAAGTTAAAAAAATCACACCAAATTAAAAAGAGCAATATTTAGATATTTAGGAAAGACCAGCTCTCATTGTATATCGTATCTACATATAAATGATATTACTAAAATATACATATATACACAATTATAATACGTTACATTTCAATATATTTATAGAAAGAAAATGATAAAGATGCAAGCCATTTTGAAACAGTGGGATAAAAGAAATATATCTGTAATAGGACGTATTTCTATTATCAACTCGCTTTTAATATCACAATTTAATCATTTATTTATTTCATTGCCAAATCCTGACAATGGCTTTCTGAAGAGTTTGAACTTATCTCTTTTTAACTTTCTTTGGAATTCAAAAAATGATAAGATTAAAGGAGATATAATAGTTAAGGATATAGAAGAGGGTGGGGGGTTAAAATATGATTGATTTAAAAGCTTATATAATGGCATTAAAGTTAACATGGATTCGAAGAATTTTAAACTCGGAGGGTATATGGCAAAATCTGATATTACAAAACGTAAATATAAAATTTCTGTTACAATGTAGAGATTGGTTGATTATTGTTTCACGTCACTCCACGATTATTTCACGTATATGGTGACGGCATCTGCCTGATGCACTACTTACAAATTTAGACCTATGCAACGGACCCACCCGAAGCAGTGAGAGATCTTTTACGGTAGGCGTGGCACGGGACCTCGGTTTTTACTGTCTCATCCGAAAGACAGAACGTATCTTACTGAATTGATTAATTCAGGAAAAAAACAAATTATGGAAAAATACATTTACTGCTTGGAAAGAAATGCTAGATAAACAAAATAATAAAACTCAAGATACATACAACTTAGCTGAGAGTCCGTTGTGGATGAATAATAATGTCAAGATTAATGGAGAATGTGTATTTTATAAACATTGGTCCGAAAAAGGAATATATATATAAATGACATGATTGATCATAATGATAAATTTTATTTTTATAAAAAAATTTATAGAGAAATATGATATTAGTTGGTTGATTGGTGTTTACGTAGCTTTCGACAATATTTCAGTTATATTATGGTATTAGAACAAATTTTCTAAAATATAATGTAGTGATTGCAATTAAAGATGGTGTGAAAAATTTGAAAGAAAAAGATTAGATAAAGTGTATGAACCGTGGATACCATATAATATTTTCAACATTATTAAATCAAACAAAGGGTCAAAAGATATGTATAATATTTTAAAGACAAACGTAATTATAAAATCCCAGCAAAAATGGTATACTGAATTCACAGAACTTAGCTGGAAAATAATTAACCAATCATTAAAGTTAATAAAAGATCCAAAATTACAATGGTGTCAATACAGAATAAATCACTATATTTTGACAACAAAAAATCCGTTTAAAATGGAACTTACTGATAACCCACAATGTACATTTTGTGATCTTGAAATAGAGACAATTCATCATCTTCTCTGGGGTTGTGATATAATTAAAGCTTTACTGGTTAAAATTCAAAGTGAATTTGAAAAGCACTCTCTTGAAATGGATTTGACTAAACAAAACTTTTTGTTAGGACCTATCTATAACTCAGCAGATAGTTGTGTATTGTTGAATATAAAATTCTACATATATAAAATGTGTCAAAAACAGCTACCAACTCTAACGGGATTAAAAATATACGTAAAGAATGTTTATCATGTATTTAGATTAATATTTATTACAAAGGGAAAATATGATAAATTTGTAACTGTATGGAATAAATTTATACCAGTTCTTGACATAAATTGAGTTGCACTTCAGCCTATGATAATGATAATAACTGCTTTTTATTATACTAATTTTGAAAAAGGTTACTGATATGTATAACTACAGTATAAATAAAGATATATTGATAATTGGTACATGCTTATAAGTATTAGATAAGGCTAATTGGGATGTAATGTATTTCAATATAAAAATCATTCTCAAAGTTGTCACACTTTAATCATATATATTTCTGCTTATGTACATGGATACTTAAGATAGATTTTAAGATAGGGTTTTTGTGTATATGTGAATACTGTGTGTGTAATTGTATATCATTTAGCTTAATCTTTGGTAGATAAACAAAACATAATTGTTATTTTGTAATTCTATAAAAATAGTTCTTAAGAGATTGATTGTCTTCCAGTGTATTGACTTAATTACTTGACAAAACCTTTATATACAAACATTGTTTTACATACATTAATTGATTTTTGTTTTACGTCACACCATGAATATTTCACGTATATAGTGACGACATCTGCCTGATGCGGGGCATACAAATTTTGACCTTTGCAACGGACCCACCCGAAGCAATAAGGGATCTTTAACGTGCCATACATACCACGACACGGGGCCTCGGCTTTTACTGCCTTATCCGAAAGACATGGCATCGGCATGACCAGAGCGGGACTCGAACCCCGGCCTCCCGATCAGGAGTCCGATGCGATACCACTAGGCCACGCCGGCTTCTTTTACGTCGCTTTCAACAATATTTCAGTTATATCGCGACATGGAAGCAGGAGGTTACCAACCTCTTAGACATAGTGGCGCAACCCGGGAATCGAACCCGGATCGTCGTGCCGCAAGCCAAGCGCTTAACCACTACACCAAGCCTGCCCCTCATACATAATTTGTAATATCACTAGATTGTAAAGATATGTATATATGAAAAATAATAATGTTTCAAGTTATAGAATTCTTGCAATGCATATGAAATACTTGCATCTTTTGATCAACTCTATTGTTATGTAAATGATATACATGTATTTAGTTGTATTGAAGTAAATCATAGAGAATCACGCGTTTTTAGAGGAAAATGAGATTCTCCAGCCGTCCAGTAGTGTATTTCAGTTCACAAAAAAAAAATCCATTTAAGTAAATATCATTTGGTGTTTTCTTGGTGGTATTCATGACTATTATCATATTCAGGAACAGATAGTTTGCTCGTGCTTCATTGCTTCTTTATAAATAAGAGATGAAAGTAGCTTTTTTGGCAAGTTTATATGTCCGTAATTTAGGGAGTTTGGCGTCTTTTAGGCCTTCTCCCTTTGACGCTCGATTCTTTGGGAGATGGGGAATGAAGGCTAGTAGGCCTGATGGCGGTCTGTTTTGCGCACGGGAACGCGGCCATCTCAAAGTTCCGGATATGTCTCATGGTCGCTTTATTAAGGTGACCAGGGGGCTTACCCGGAAAGTAGATGGAATTTTCGAGGGATGCGTTCTCACTGCCCCCATCCGATATCCGGAGAAATACTGTGCATTATGGGCATCTATGGTTAATTACTTCAGTTCACTTTAGATTTATTTTGCACTGGGTCCACAATATTTTCAATGTTAATACCAGAACCTACATTATTTTTTGTAATACTTGGGTACCAGTTGGATTCTATATATATCAATTTTCGTTACATTATTTCTATTTCGTGCAGTTTAACTCTTTTCCCCCTATAGCAGTTTGTCGGCTTCCCCCCTCATGACGCGTTTTGACGACTCCGCGCTCATCCCTAACGACATTTGACGCGTCTATTTTTTAACACTGTAGTGTCCTCTCTTCTATTCTGGGAAAGTCTATTTTAAATGTCCAATCAAATCATGGGAATGTGAAGTAATGTTTCTAAATTTGGAAAATCTCGCATCTTGCGTGATTTCTATGAGTATTATGGGATAGCGCATCTGGTTTAAAAAACTTAAAATGGCGACGTTCTCGGATACCAACAGTGACGATTACGACTCAGATTATGACCGCGCGATATTTGAAGATTCTTCTGGTTCAGGGTTTTCAGGCTTTGGAAGTGACGATGTTATGTGTGTTTCTGATGACGATGACAGAAATCACAATTGGAACTCTCAAAACGAAATTGGTGAAAATGCAAATAGCAAAAACCCCGGTGACGACATAATTGAGGATGAAACTCCAGGGTGTTTGCTTCGTCCTGGGTCTAAATTACCAGACGATTTTGATGTCGACACTACCGTGCCTTTGGATTATTTTAGTTTATTTTTCCAGAAGGATTTTTATGATGAAATTGCGGACGAAACCAACAACTATGCTGAATTATGTCAGCAAGACAACGGGAATGACAAAAACTGGATCAGCACTACAGGTACCGAAATACGTGTTTATTTTGGACTGAATATTTTAATGGGTGTCACTCCTCGTCATAGTTATGAAGATTATTGAAAAGATGACGATTTCCCTGGGTGTGAGGGTTTCGAAATACAATGACAAGAGACAGGTATGCAAAGCTAACCCAGTATCTTCACCTGGATGCCGCGGCGGCGAAAGAACAAAGGACTGACCCTACCTATCACCTTTTGAACCGTGCGAGGCCAATTTATGATGTAGTGAAATGTCAAATCTTATTATCAGCATTCAAAAGAAATTTCAATAGATGAAGCTATGAAGGGATTTAGAAGAAGGACAGAACTTAGACAATACATGCCTTCTAAACCTGAGAAATTTTAGATAAAGTTTGGGGCAAGGTGTGACGGCAGGACGTCATTTATGACAGACTTTGAACTTTACATAGGGAAAAAGGAGAGAAGTGAAACGCAGCTGAGAAATGGTCTTGGCTATCGTGTGATTCATGATATGACTAGGGACCTTGTAGGTATAAACCACCATATCTACCATGATAGGTTTTTACAGGTGTGAAATTAGCCCAGGACTTAGTGAGTGATGACATTTTCACCTGTGGTACAGTTCACCCGAGCAGGAAAGGCTTACCACCACCCTCCGTCAGAAAAAATCAGCAGTGAAGAAAATGATACCAAATATAGGGGATAAAGTTGCCTATGAGAAGCATGGACTGTCTGTCATTGCATGGAATGACAATATCATTGTTGTAGTTTTACACAACAGCAGTAGTGACCCAGTTGGGTGTGAAAGACAGGTGGGCAGAAATAAAGTCATGGTTCCACAACCGAAGGCCTTACCTGATTACATTAACTTCGTGAATGGGGTAGACCTTCACGATCAAATCAGAAAAAAGTATGCTGGTGGCCGCCCTGTAAGAAATACTGGAAATATGTTATGTGGTTCCTGATAGACTGTTGTGTGAATAGTTACCTGGTGTACCAAGAGGCGTCGTCAAGGACTTCACGGAAAAAAGGGTACACACACCTGGACTTTGTCAGCGAGTTAGGGAAGGGACTCTTAGGGAACTTTTGTGGGAGAAAGAGACTGTGCACAAGAGAAATTCTAAGCCCAGTGACAGTGGATGCCCCATGTCCATGTAAGAATGGACGGGAAGCGCAGGAGATGCAAATACTGCTACATGAAAGGTGTGCGCAAAGAAGTTGTAAAGGGATGTTGTGTGTGCAATTTGCACGTGTTTCTTGGAAAAACATTAACTTTGTGTAAGAAAAAATGACAAAAAGACACCCATACTATGAAAAACATGGTAAAAATATAAATTACAGGTAAATTTACCTTTATTTTTTATTGACGATGACTAAGTTCACATGATATGACTTCACAAAGTTTATTTATTGCTGAGTGTTTTGATATGCAATATGTTATGCTTTATGATTAAATAGTGTTGTATTTAAACTGATGAAAACTTGTCTGTTGTACCTTTTCATTTACTCTTAAAAACCCGTAGGGGGAGGCCTAGGGAAACACTAAGGGAGATAGCCAGTGCGGTCAATTCAACGGCGTTTGGGAATTTTACCAATGATTGTTATAATGTTGGTTCTGATTGGTTAAGAAACATTTTCAATCCTTTTAAGTGTGTTTATATTAGATGTTATAATTCGTGTTATCCTGCTACCCTATTCATTGCTTCTTCATAAATAAAAGATGAAGGTAGCTGTATTTGGAAGTTCATATGTCCGTAATTTGGGAAGTTTGGTGTCTTTTAGGCCTTCTCTTCCCATTGAAGTTCGATTCTTTGGGAGATTGGAAATGACGACTAGTAGGCCTGATGAGGGTCTGCTTGCGTCAATGAAGGCATGGGCTCCCGACCATGTTATTTTTCATTATTGGTGGAAATGACATAGTAAATGGATTCCTGTCGGCCTTACGTCAGTCGGTACGGTGTCTGAAAGAACGGATGGAGCAGTGGGCAAGTGTAACTCATTGGTTTTGCGTACGGGAACGCGGCCGTTTCAGAGTTCCGGATATGTATCATGGTCGCTTTATTAAGGTGGCCAGGGGGCTTAACCGGAAAATAGATGGAATTTTCTAGGGATGCGTTCTCCGGAGGACTACTGTGTCGACCTGGTGCATTTCAACCGACAGGGGAACATTAAATAATGGGCATCTGTGGTGAATTACTTCAATTCACTTTAGATTTATGTTGTTCTGGGTCCATTTTGGGCCTTAATATTTTCAATGTCAATATCAGAACCTACACAGTAACGTTAAGGCACTCTACGACGTAACTGGAAAGAAACTCTACACAACCCCCTATTATAAGGCTAAGTTTTCAAAGAGCCTATTGTTTTTAGGCGAGATTACTTACTGGTCTCCAGGTAAATTTCTTAACCCCGTAAAACAAAACAAGAACACTCGTACGATTTTTCTCAGTAAATGTTAATATTTTGATGCATTTCTGCGATTGAAACTTAATGCAAGACTTAAGGGTAATTATATATTTTTTTACTTCCGATCTCTCTAAACTAATTCAGGCATCCATGTAAATTCAATCTTAAAAACTCTCAAGACTACTTCTCTTCTTTGCGGTACTACTTCAAGACAGCCTGCACGTTATATCTTGACCTTCAGCGCTTACCCACTTGTAGTTCTACCGTTAGTATGGAAGTTAGAAATAGTGTTCGATAGTAGTTTAATAAATTGTTCACTTGTAATTTGATGAATAAATTTTATCATAGATAAAACACTTTATAAGCAAACTATGTTTCCTTACTTTTATGTTAAATTCTGTATCATGATTTTTTTTATAGTTATTATGTTCGGGTTCGAAAGCTGTATTTAAGGAAATCCTACTTGGCTGACTTACAAATCAGCCAATCAAATTCCTTTCTATTCTTAGACGCTTTTGGAAAAGACGCTATTATCGAGAATGATGTAAACAAACGAAATTTGCTAACTTTTCGAGAATCAATTGGATTTAAGTGCACCTATATGTACATATACAATTGACAATTTATTATACCAATTCCGGTTAGTTAAACGTTGGCTTTTTCATCAATATCAACGAAATATTTATTTGGCGTCGTTGACCTACTTTCATTGTTCATTGTTTACAAATTGTAAACAAGCCTAGAATTCAGCATGGAGGATCAGCAAATAGTAGTTTTGATGGGACATTCGTTTATTAGACGTTTAGGTGAATATATGCAGAAGAAAGAAGACGCTAATTTACGATTAAACAAAAACAGTTTCCAAGTAATCGTCCGAGCTAGAGGAGGTTTAACAACAACACAGCTAGCTCGTGCATCAACCAGGGAACTTAATTTCTCGGCCAACAATGCAATCGTGTTTCTACAGATAGGCGGTAACGATATAAGAGCGAACTGTGACATAAGGAATATTGTAAATGCAATTACATCGTTTGCAGAATACCTTATTCATGTCAAGAACGTTAGAGTCGTTCTGATTGGACAACTATTGTGGCGTAATCCGGACAGAGTTGGTACCTCCTATAATACTCATATAGTTGAAATCAACAAAGCATTAGATCAATGGTGTGGTCGCTCAACCTTCCCATTAAAGTTTTGGAAACATAGAGGATTCTGGAACTCCAGCTTACACCATTTGGCCAGCGATGGTGTGCATCTCAACAGAGTGCATATGCACAAGTACTTGCAGAGCTTAAAGAGTGCTGTCCTCCATGCTTCTCGGCAGTATTAAAAGAGGTGTAATCTCAATTTGAGATCTTCTGTATTTGGAGATAAGTATCTATAGATGAAATTTGATGTCAATAAGTTTTATAAAAAATATTATATCAGACTAAATCACTAATTAATCAATATTGCAGTGGCGGAGTTGGTTGCAAATTGCAAACCATTAGCTCAATATACATGTCCACATGATGATATTTAATGCCGGAGAGCATACTTACTGAGATTCTGATATTCATGAATTAAATTATCAATATATTAACTCTGGCTATAAGTATAATCATAATTATAATACGGCTAAGCTGTCTAAGGCTACGTTCATAGTTCATTGATAAATACTAGCTTGAATTTTGTGTGCGATTTTAGGTACATATACAATGTATTGTACAATTAACAACGAACAATAATGACACCCATGCATGTGGGTATTGCCTTGTTTTGCATTTATTTGGCCATCAACCCTAATCACGCTGCATCATCAAGAGGGTGTGCCAATTGTACATATTGTACAATTTTTTACTAATATGATGATTGCTAAATTTATCATAATACATATTATATTACATAATCACTCATGCTAGGTACAGGTTCAGGTGCATGTACATATTGTATTTTATTTTTATAATAATAATTAATGTCACACCAAATTAGTAAGACATCTTTACATATTGTACAAACTAATATTTATTACCATACATGTAGCTAATTTATAGCATCACCAGATTGGTGAGGCCACAGTACACATTGTACGAATTATTATTACCATACCTATTGCTTGACATCACCAGATTGGTGAGGCCACAGTACATATTGTACAAATTATTATTACCATACCTATTGCTTGGCATCACCAGATTGGTGAGGTCACTTACCATACCTATTGCTTGGCATCACCAGATTGGTGAGGTCACAGTACACATTGTACAAATTATTATTACCATACCTATTGCTTGGCATCACCAGATTGGTGAGGTCACAGTACACATTGTACAAATTATTATTACCATACCTATTGCTTGGCATCACCATATTGGTGAGGCCACAGTACACATTTTACAAATGAATATTACCATACCTATAACATGGTATTTCCACATTGATGAGGCAATTGTACACACAGTACAAACTATTATTATGCACAGTTTTACATAATGTTCAAAATCATTACATGTATTACCATTCATGTAGCTAATGCATGGCATCACCAGATGGGTGAGGCATAGGTACAGATTGTACAAATTATTACTATCATGCATGTAGCAATTGCATTGCATCAATTTATTAGATTACTTGGGTATTTGTACATATTGTACAAACTATTGCCTTGTCTCAGAATATTTCAACAGCTCAATATGGGTATTATGGCAAGGTTCATACTGAACATATGGTATTAATACTATTATTAGTAAACTATATAAACCATTTTCAGAATGCCACCCAGGAAAAGAAAAAATCAGTCAGAGGTTGCATCAGAGGAAGTGCCTCAAGCTTCTGCAGCCAAACAGAGATCACAAACAAAGATAGTTAACAATGATGTGCAGAATGACTTTGATTACGATAAACTTGCAGAAGCATTGCTGCAACAACAAGAGTTAAAAAACTCTAGGCATAGTGTAAACAATCAAGATACATGTATTGATGTTCCCGAGCCATCATTAAATGTCACTCCAGGAGTGAATCTAAATACAATTTCATCAACCATTCAGACAGAACAACAACCTTCCACTTCAAGCCATGAGGGCAATCCAATGCCATCCCTGGGCACGTTTATTGATAATCTATTCTCAGGTGAGTCGGTGGTTACATCCCCTGCAAATATGCAAACCACTCCCTTGTCAATTAGTAATGGTATACCCTTGGGAGCCACTGTACCATTACGGTTAAAAAATAAGATTTGGGGGGATCAATTTATTGAAATGAAGTCCTTGCTACCCAATCAGAAAGAGAGCTCTATTGCCATCCAGATTGAGAACAACTCAATCTCATTCAATAGCCAAGCTGGAGTAGCATCATCCATTTCCTTGCACCAGTGGACAAATGCATTTTTTATATTTATGAGCATTTATGTAGAAAAGTTTCCGAATGAAGCTACCAATCTACTAAAGTATGGTTTTATTGTTCGTGAGTTAGGATCAACCCACGGTGACGCCGCATGGCGTTATTACGATGAAAACTTTCGAAAACTTAGGCAATCTAGCCTAGTACCATGGCAAATACCCATATCAGAATACATGGTTAAAGCCAGTACTTTATCTTCTCCTTTTCGTGGCCAAAGCAAATCAAAGCAGCCCACAAAATTTTGCTATAATTACAACAATGGGTCAAAATGTCAAACGTACCCATGCCCATACAAACATGCTTGCCAGAATTATAAACAAAATCACCCCAGAAGCAAATGCCGCTCCCAGTCCCAGCAAAGGGAAGATCCAAAGAAATTTACACAGCCTCCAACCAGTAAGCCAAAAACTGCCAACCCCAGTCAAAAGTAATTGTTTAAGGAAAGAACTTGAAGGCTATGATTCTGAAATCTCCCATTATCTTGTATCAGGGTTTACACACGGTTTCAAACTAGGTAGTTCTATTCCAGTCAATTCTTTTTGTGAAAGGAACCATTCATCAATTTTCAAAAACCCAAAAATTGTACAGTCAAAATTAAACAAAGAATTAACCTTAAATCGCATTTCTGGCCCTCATACCTTGAAACTGTTCTCTAATTTCGTATGTTCTCCATTGGGATTGATACCAAAGAAATCCTTGGGGGAATATAGGCTCATTCATGATTTATCATTTCCTAATGGCCATTTGGTTAACGAAAGTATCCCTTTCAAGTTTTGTACAGTTCAATATGATAATATAGAGACTGTAAGGGGTTTGATGAAAAAATTTGGGAAATTGGCTTTAATGGCAAAAACAGATATAGAAGATGGTTTCAGAAATCTCCCTTTACACCCATCTGACTATCACCTATTGGGATTTAAATGGCAAGGTCACTATTATTATGACAAGTGTTTGCCAATGGGGGCAAGTAGCTCATGCCAAATGTTTGAAAAATTGAGCACAGCATTACAATGGGTAATGACCAACAAATATGAAGCTGCAGGTATGTCTCATTTAATAGATGATTTTTTCTTCATTGGCCCTCCTGGCTCGAACAAATGCTATCAAGATCTCACACAGTTTGAAAACCTATGTCAGACAATTGGAATTCCCTTAAAAAAGGAAAAAAAACTGTTTTACCTTCAACAAAACTCACTATTTATGGGTTAGAAGTGGATTCTGGAAAATGGTTTCTAGACTGCCTTTGGATAAACTTGAAAAGCTTAGAGACCTTGTAAGAAATACAATGTGTAGAAAGAAAATACAACTAAAAGAACTTCAATCACTTATTGGTTTATTAAACTTCGCTTGCTTAGTTGTAACACCTGGTCGAGCTTTCCTACGTAGATTGATCGATTTGACCTGTAATGTGAAAAAGCCCTATCATTATGTTAAGTTAAATACAGAAGCAAGAGCGGATCTAACAGCCTGGCAACATTTTATTGAAAATTTCAATGGAAAATCCTTGTTTCTAGAAGATGAATGGTTATCATCTGAAAAGCTGTTCATGTACACAGACGCACCAGGGTCATTAGGTTATTCTGCTGTGTTTGGGTCAAAATGGTTTGCTTATCCATGGTTAGATGAACATGCTGCCTTTCACATCACAATTAAAGAATTATTTCCAATAGTTCTTATTTTAGAAGTCTGGGGCCAAGCCCTTTCAAATAAAATCATTTTCTTTTCAGACAATATGGCAGTTCAAATTATTAACAAGCAATCATGTAAAGACAAGATTTTAATGAAACTGCTTAGACGTTTAGTAGTTGCTTCATTAAAAAATAATATCCTGTTTAAAGCCAAACACATCCCAGGTAAACTCAATGTTATTGCTGATCACCTGTCACGATTTAATTTTCAGGCAGCAAGACAAACGGCTCCTTGGCTAGATGCTGTTCCCACAACAGTACAACAAGCTTTAATCTACATTTAACTAAAACCTCTAGACATATACTCGAAGCTGCACTTTCCCCTACTTCTCGCCTAGCTTATAACAGAAGTTGGAGGACGTTTATTGAATTCTGCAATGTATCAAACATACAAATTCTATTCCCTTGTTCACAAAGTTCCATTTGTAATTTTATAGGACATCTATTTGAAAAGGATATAAAACCATCAACAATTCTTTCGCATATTTCAGCATTAAGTTATGTACACAAATTGTTGGATGTGGCTGACCCTACACACTCATTCATTGTGCGAAAAATTTTACAAGGAACTCAAAAACTAGGAAGGTCTGTCGATTCAAGATTACCAATAACTAAACCCATTCTTCTGAAATTACTTGACGCACTAAAATTTACAGTGGAAAATCTGAAAGACAGAATTCTTTTGAAAACAATTTTTCTTCTTGCGTTTCATGCATTTTTGCGCTTAGGTGAGCTCATTCCGCGATCCACTGAATTTCATTCAAAAGATAGATAGATACATTATTGTTTTACGTCGCACCGGGAATATTTCACCCATATGGCGACGGTTACAAGCTAACATAAACCAAATTAAAAAGAGCAATTAAAAATATTTAGGAAAGACCAGCTCTCATTGTATAACGTATCTACATGTAAATGATGTTACTAAAATATACATATATACACAATTATAATACGTTACATTTCAATATATCATATTTTATTGAATAGGTTCACTTCTTTCAAAAAACCTAGAACTCTTGAAATACTGATACTCTCAAATAATTCATTCATACTTTGTACAGTATAATACTGATTTCGAATGTGCACATGGTTCGCACAGAAATGAAAAGTGCTTGAAAATTGGGTCAGTGAATGAAAAGTGCTTGAATCCTTCTTTTCCCTTGAAAACTGCTTGAAAATGGGGAAAATGTGCTTGAGTTTGATCAAATAGTGCTTGAAAAGTATTGACAGTGTAAAATTATTTAAAATTAATGACAGTTTTACAAGAAATCGGTGTGCATTGTCATCGATTGAAGCGGTGATAAAAATAGCATTGTGTGCGTAAACAGAACGTTTTATCCGGGTTTAATTTTGTGTATACACCGTATCTATGCTTTCGGATGTTATCGTCTTTCACCGTTAGTCATAATGGCCTTTCGGAAGTTTCATTCGGTAAATAAAGTTACAACCAGGTGCTTCAAGTTGTCATATTGAATCGACAAATATTTGCGCGATGAGTCACACAACAAAATGTGTATACAATAGAGCGTGGGAAGACAACGTTGCCTATCGGGAATGGGTGAAATCAGTGAAGAGCGATTGTAGGAAGGCGTACTGTATACTATGCTGCAAAAATATCGACATATCAAGCATGGGGGAAAGTGCCCTCAAATCTCGCACTAAATCATCTAAACATCGGACACTATTAAATGACAATAGTTCCATGAAAATGGAATCATTTATGAAGTCTAATACATCGCCAGTACCGATCCAGAGTGGTGACAGGCAGAAGCCCGCGGCTGTGGCTACGCCAGATACAGCTTCATTCACGAACAATTTCCAGCTGAGTGATGCGGTAGTTAAAGCAGAACTTTTATGGACGTTGAAGTTGGTTACTGACCATCAGTCATATAAGTCATCAGAGACAGCTAATGATCTTTTTAAGGTGATGTTTCCAGATAGTGAAATAGCAAAAAACTTTAAATGTGGCGAAAGGAAATCTGCATACCTGGCTGTATATGGATTGGCTGAACATTTTAGGAAGTTACTGAAGAGTAGTATCACAGGGCCATACTCTGTGCTTTTCGATGAAAGCTTAAATCACAAAATGCAGGTCAAACAAATGGACATACATGTACGTTTATGGGATGAAAATACAAACCATGTAGAAACAAGATATTTCAACAGTGTTACATTAGGTAATTATCAATATGTTAATTAGCCCCCTACCGGCAAAGCGAAGGGGAGTTATAGTTTCCACCCCATTTGTCTGTCTGTCCGTCTGTCTGTCCCTCACACTTTCCTTGTCCGGAGCATAACTCCTCGCCCTGTGCATGGATTTCAATGATACACATGTTATATATGTTTGAATATGTTTATGAGCATTAATTTATCTTTTATGACAAATTTGTTGTATCTGATCCCTATTAGACCCCCTCCTCTTGAGATACAATATGTATATATGTATGGGTATGTATTTGACTACATTTGTATTATTAATATATCTCATTTTTGTCCTTTTTACTTTTCAGGACATGCCACTGCAGATGATATGCTCAAGCATTTTTCAGATGCTGTATTAGAACAACTACCTGTCAAAAACCTGATTCAAGTAGGGATGGATGGTCCAAATGTTAATTGGAAGTTTTACTCTAATTTAAAGGACAGGCTTATGGCAGACTTTGACACTCATCTTTTGAATCTTGGGAGTTGTGGTCTCCACACTATCCATAATGCATTCAAAGCAGGGGCACAGGCTACTGATTGGAACATTTCATCCTTTTTATCAAGTTTGTACTACCTGTTTAAGGACTCGCCAGCCAGAAGAGAAGATTTTGTCAGTGTTGGAGGTGATGTACTGCCTATGAAATTTGTAAATCATAGGTGGCTAGAAAATACTCCAGTTTCTGAGAGGGCTCTACAGGTATTAGACAATGTGAAAACTTATGTGAAAGCTGTGGATGATAAGAAACTGTCTAAGCCAACTTGCAAGTCATATGCAGTTGTAAGTGAGATGTGCAAAAAAGACAAACTCTTGATTGCAAAGATCAGCTTCTTCAAATGTATAGCAATGCATCTACAGTCATTTCTTGCCAAATATCAGACTAGTAGACCTATGGTTGTGTTTTTGAATGATGATTTGTGTAGCATTATCAAAGCTCTATTAAGAAGAATCATGAAGGTGAGCGAGTTGCAATCTAAAACAGATGAGCAGTTGATGAGAATGGATGTTGAGGACAAGAAACTACATGCTTCATACAAAAAGATTGATATTGGCTTTGCATGTGAGAATGCTTTGAAAGAGTCTGTGAAACAGAATGTATCAGAAAGAGAGTTGTTAGAGTTCAGAATGGCATGTAAGGAATCTGTGGTCCAAGTTCTGAAAAAAATATTATTGAAGTCTCCTGTGTTGTATTCAGTTGTGAGATATTTATCATCTTTGAACCCCATAATTATGGTATCTAACGGAGACAAGTGTGTGACAATGTTTAGAAAACTTCTGAAGCTGCTTCTTGAGTCAAAGAGATTGACTGAAAATGAATGTGAAGTGTGTTTACAGCAGTATTCTGCATTTGTCATGAACATACCAAAGTTTGGCAGTGAAAGATTCACAAATTTTCATTCTAATGTAGATAGAGTGGATGATCTCTTTCATGATCTGATTGGAGGTGACGATGAGTACTCCCTTTTATATAAAGTTATTAAGATGTTACTCTGTTTATCTCATGGGCAAGCTACAGTAGAGAGAGGGTTCAGTATCAATAAGAAAGTTGAAGTAGAAAACATGTCCTTAAATACTTTAACTGCTCAAAGAACTATCTGTGATCATGTTACCAGTGTGGGTGGTATAAATAAAGTTGTTCTTAGTAAAGAACTGTTGGTTGCTGCAAGATTGTCTAGACATAGATATGAAGCTTATCTTCAGAGTGAAAGAGAGGCAAAGAAAAGTGCAGAAGAAAATAATAAGAGAAAGAGAGTGTTGGAAGAGTTAGATGAAATGAAGAAAAAGAGAGCAAGGTTGGAATCAGACATCCAGTCTCTTGAAAAAACTTCTGATGGATTGTATGATAAGGCAGAAAGTACAGGAAAGATTACTTTTGTTACTCAGGCCAATTCTTTGAAAAAAACTGCTAAAGATAAGAAGAAAGAATTGGAATTACTAAATGAAAAGCTCAATCAAAAACTGGAGCAGTTAAAGAAATAAGTCGAAGAGTACAGACTAACCGAGATGTCTGGTATTAAGTATTGTTTATTGAAGAAATCAAAATAAAAACAATGCCAATAAAATGTTTAATTCTTTATTTATTGTGTTGTCACATCATTATAGCAACCTGCAGAGGTTCATTTCAAATATTACAGCATTACAGATTGTGTTGTAATTCATTTTCTCATTGAAAAAAGTGCTTGAAAAGTGCTTGAAAAAGGAGATGAAAACTGCTTGAAAGTGCTTGAAAAACTTGTCAAGTAATCTGTATGAACCATGGTGCAGTGTCTGCACATTCCAACAATATATGTTTAATACTTAATAGACATCCGCAAGGGATACACTCTGGAGGAGGCTCTTCTTTTAAAAGGTAAGAATGCGTTATCCAAGAATGCCCAATGCGGAGTCTACAAGTAACAATTTCATCTCTACGACAAGAATGATGATAATTTATTCTATATTTAAAAATCGGCTTCAGATCATGAAGTTTATTATTATCTTCATGGTCCCAGTTTTCTTGTGACAATGCATCAATATAATTCAATATAGATGGTTTAAAATCTGTATAAGGTATTTTACCTACGATATCTAGTCTATTTAATCCTTCTTTTGCTGCTTTGTCAGCTTTAACGTTACCTACGAATCCCGTATGTCCAGGAAGCCAACAAAATACAATGTCAAAATTATTTGACAACAAAGAATTTACCTTTTCTAAAATCCTCACGATGTAGGGATTACTAGTATTGAAATTTTCGATAGCTTGAAGACATGATAAAGAGTCAGAAAAAACGATACTCTTAAAGTGTTTATTTTTTTCAATATGAACAAGTGCTAAAAGTATAGCCTTAGCTTCAGCTGTAAATATAGAACAATTATTTGGTAAACGTATGGATAAAGAAATATCGGTATCAGTTACTGCAGCAGCCGCCACTCTGCCATCATCCTTGGAACCATCAGTATAGTATGATTTATATTCCGAATACAAAGATCTTATTTCTGAAAACATTTGTTGATATTTCAAAGAATTCGTATCAATTTTCTTATGATCTGATAATTTCAGTATAACGTTCGATTTTTTCATCAACCAAGGCGGTGAAGAAGGTATTTCATAATTTGCTTTATCAGATAATCTAATTCCAGTCTTTTCAATGTGTGGTCGAACCCGTAATCCAATATTTTTAATACTATTGGGTTTACTATTGTATAAAATTTCATGTTTTGGTTTAAAAACGCAGTCAAAAGCGGGATTCGAAGAATTTGAATACAGTTTAATTACATATTGCAAAGTAAGTTTTAGTCTTCTTTCATTTAAAGATGGTTCCCCAGCTTCAGCATATAAACTAGTTGCAGGTGAGGTTCTGAAAGCACCAAGACTCAAACGTAAGCCCTGGTGATGTATGGTGTCCAGAAGCTGTAAATAGGACTTTCTGGCCGAACCATAAACAATGCAACCATAGTCCAGCTTCGATCGAACCAGCGATCTATAAAGCTGGAGCAAGGTTGTACTTTCAGCACCCCACTCCACACCAGATAAAACTTTTAATATATCTAAAGCTTTTAAACATTTTACTTTCAAAGATCTGATATGCGGCAAATACGATAATCGTTTATCAAAAATAAGTCCAAGAAATTTAACTTCATTCACTACTTTAATCTGATTACCGTCCATAAACAGTTCTGGGTCATTATGTAAACGCCTATTCTGGCAAAAATGAACACAAGAAGTTTTATTTTTCGAAAATTTAAAACCGTTTTCAATTGACCATTGGAAGATATGGTTCAAACAAAGCTGAAGCTTCCGCTCAATCATATTCATATTTTTCCCTCGGCAGCATATTAGAAAGTCATCAACATAAAGGGAACCATCTATATCATGTTTCAAAACTTGAGCTAAACTATTAATTTTAATGCTAAACAGAGTAACAGATAATATACTTCCCTGAGGTACACCCAACTCCTGTTCATAACAATTGGACGTATGAGCACCTAGTCGAATATTAAACCGTCTGTCTTTTAAAAAATTCGAAATAAATATTGGCAAGTTACCTCGGAGACCCATATTATATAAATCTTTTAAAATACCATATTTCCAAGTTGTATCATATGCCTTTTCTAAATCAAAAAATATCGATACAACATGTTCTTTATTTATAAAAGCATCACGAATATATGATTCTAAACGAACAAGATGATCGACAGTACTTCTGTGTTTTCTAAAACCACACTGAATATCAGTAAGTAAATTATTATGTTCCAAAAACCAGACAAGTCTATCATTAATCATTCGTTCTAAAGTTTTACATACACAGCTAGTTAATGATATTGGCCTATAGTTAATGGGATCAGTATGATCCTTTCCCGTCTTTGGAATAGGAATTATAATGGAATCTCTCCATGATTCAGGGAATTCGCCTTCAGACCAAATTCGATTGAAAATATCTGTAATATATATAATGATTCTATTGGAAGATGTTTAAGAATTTGGTAATGAATTTCGTCTGACCCAGTCGCTGTATCACGAGATTTTTCTAAAGAGGACTTTAATTCATCAATAGAATATAGTTTGTTATAATCTTCAGTACTACAAGAATTAAAATTAAGTTTTATTTTTTCGGTCTTACGTTTTATCCGTTGAAATTCCGGTAAACAGTTTGTGGAAGAAGAATTTTTTGAAAAAGTTTCTCCCAAAAAATTTGCAATATCAGCTTTTGACGTTAAAATCGTATTATTTTGTCTTAGGTGTTTTAATTTGGATGAGGAGCCTTTACCGTTAATTTTCTTAATCATCTTCCAGACTTTATTAATAGGGGTATGCGTATTAACTTTAGATACATATTTTCTCCATGATAATCGTTTGCTTTGATTTATAGTGCGCCTGGCGATGGCCCTACATTTACGAAGTGTATTTAGATTAGAATTTATTGGATGCCGTTTATAAAGTTTTTCAGCCTTCTTCCGCTCTTTGACAACAATTCTACAATTGTCATCAAACCATGGGTTATATTTACGTTTTGGTATTGTAGAGGTTTTAGGTATACTTTTCTCGCAAATTTGAATAAGATTATTTGTAAAAGTAAGAATAGGTTCTTTTTCACTATCATAACTCGTTTTATTAAGTTCAAACAAACAATCTGTTTGGAATTGTGTCCAATCAGCTTTATCGAGTTTCCAGCGTGGGATTCGATCATCGCTCGATGTTATATTGCTTTTTAAAAGAGTTGGAAAATGATCACTTCCACATAGGTCATCATGGACTGACCATACAAAATCTGTAAAAAGCGAAGGATCTGTTATGGCAAGGTCAATCGAAGTATAAGAACCATTCCCAGGATGTAAATAAGTATTTGACCCATCATTAAAGACACATAAATTATGTTTTTCTATGAAATTTTCAATTATTTTTCCTTTATTGTCTGTATTATCACTGCCCCACAAAGGATTATGGGCATTGCAGTCACCTAATAAAATGTAGGGTTTAGGTAACTGGTCAACAAGGTTATCTAGTTCAAGTGGATCTAAAATTAAGTTAGGTGGAATATATATTGAACACAAAGTGATTGTTTTATGTAATGTAACACGTACAGCAACAGCTTGTAAAGTTGTGTTCAATGAAATATTACTGTGTAAAATGGAATTCCGAACAAAGATGGACGAACCACCTGTAGCTCTTTCATTTACACTATACAAATTATATTGTGAGAAATTCTTCACTTGAAGTTTATCCGTGTCTTTAAGATGAGTCTCCTGAAGGCAGAATACCGTTGGAGAAAAATTATGATCTAATTGAAAAAGTTCATTTATATTTACCTTTAAACCTCTACAGTTCCACTGTATAATAGAATCGGAACGATTCATTTGTCTGTAAGTCGGGCAAGTGAAGGCTTGCGACCTTTTTTCTTTGGGGACTTACTACGACCCCTTACATTTATTAAAGGAATATTTTTTGTACTTTTATCATCATTTACAGACGTAGTATTTTCTGTCGAATTTGTATCAGGAGAGGTATCTTCCATCTCTATTTCCAAAACATCGAATTTATTCCGAACGACCACCTCAGGGCTCAGTGGTACATTTGCGGACGACGGTCTATTTTTAACACTTGTTTTGCTTTTAGATTTCACAGGAGATGATGATTTATTGCTTACTGTTTTTTGCAGATTTGATGCAGTCTGCGAAGACGAAGTCGACGAGGATGCTTTAGGTTTAGACACAGCAAATAACGAGGAAATATCAGATTTCAAACATGATATGTCAGTTTGAATGGCAATTAAAACAGTTTTCTTTGAAGCTTTGGAAGCGTAGCTGTTAATATTTATTGCAGGAATATGTTGGTTTTCATAAACTTTCCTTGCTTCAGGATATGATAATCCCTGTTCAACTTTAATCTTTATAATCTCCTGTTCTTTTTTGTATATAGGGCAGTCTTTCGATGAAGCACAATGATTGCCTTTACAGTTCAGGCATTTAGGGTCGGCAGAACAAGGTTCAATGCCATCAAAGTGCTCATCATACCCGTCAACTCCAGTGTCAACATGACCACATTGGTGACACGTTTTCCTATTTCGACATGTCTTCAAGCTGTGACCAAACTTCTGACAATAAAAACAACGCAACGGCGAAGGATAATACAGGTCAACTTTGGCTGTAACATAGCCTAATTTTATTTGTTGAGGTACAGATGATGTACTAAATGTAAGAAGGAAAGTATGTGTTTTGATTTCTTTGCCATCCTTTTCAATAATGAAACGACGTACACCGACAACTTTTTGATTTTTCAATTCTGACAGAATGACGTCATCTGCTAATAAAGCAAGATTTTTGTCTTTGTCCCTCAAAATACCACGACATGTATTGAGGTTAAAATGAGGAGATACTTTAACAGGAATGTCACCAATGTGGTCCAACGTTAACAAGTTAAGCGATTGTTGCTTTTTAGCACATTCAACTAAAAGCTGACCGTTCCTTTGTTTAGTAACGTTTTTAACCGTGCCTGCCACTGATTGAATGGTTTTATCTACCAAGAAGGGTGAAGCTTTAGCTAAAGCCCTATCCTCAGATGTTATTACCAGAAAGCGAGACCAGTCATCATCAGGTTGTTCAAGAGTGTTTTGATTATTGTCCGCAAGACGTTTTCGTTTGTTCAAAGTTTGGTGGTTTGGTATTGGGGAAGCCATTAGAAAAGATTTATAATTCATTCTCACAACAACCCACCCTCCAGGGAGTGTCAACAAGGACCAGGCAATACACTGTGGCTCTCCTACAGCAATGCACTGGAGTTGCTGTGAAAGTATACTCGACTACAAAGAAAAGAAATGCATTTAACTGCAGAAAAGGTAACTCGGGTACCAGTCGAGAGTACATTTCAGAACAGTCAATGGCATGCAAATACTTTCCATTTACAATCGATTGGCCCATTAGCCACCGCCTTCTCAAATGAAAAGTTGGAAAATGCAATGTATGACAAAAAGACAAAATTAGACAATATGCATAGTACTTCAAGATGGAATAAGCAAGATAAATGAGGGCTTGGCATGACAAAGCCGATTGATCAGGATCGGGCCCATCCGACCGCCCGTCTAGCTGAAGTAAAGGCCAAAGTGGAGTGTTGGACACGAACAAACCGCAGTTTGAAGATGCCCTCAGCCACCAGGATCCCGTCCTCCAACGACACGGGTTGCATCCCACGGCAAACAGGATGCCTCATTTGGTCTATAACCGCGACCAGCAAGAGGGTGCTTGGGAATCTTTCATAAGAATTCCCCGGGTGCCTCATTTAGTCGCCTCATACGACACGCAAGAGGTACGGAGGTCCTATTCTTATCACCCCGGGGACCCCACGGGGGTCATTCAAAAGTGCTGCAAAAACAAGATGTTATTTTTGCAGACAACCACTCTGTTCATATAACACTACGCTATTTCAAAAACATGAAAGATAACTTGCCAGTTACAATTATCCTTTCTTCAAATTCGATGTTAGCCTATGTCCAGTTACAGCTCTAAGAAATTATTATCAATCATTTCCAATTTCATCAGGTCCACTTTTTTGCTTCTCATCTGGGGTGCCTGTATCACACAGGTTTGTTACTTCAAACCTCAAACAGGCTATTGAATTTATTGGGTTAAATCCTGCACAATATTTAGGTCACAGTTTTCGAATTGGTGCAGCAACCGAAGCAGCAAACAATGGGATGTCAGAAAATGCCATACAAAAGTTGGGACGTTGGCAATCTAATGCTGTTCAAAGATACATTCGCGTCAATGCGTTTAACTTAAATTCATCATAAACATCCAAACCCAAAGTGTTACTGTAACCACCGACTCGTGATATTCTGTCCATATTTAAATACATTTATAGAGGTCAGCATATGGCTGCTCTTTATCTGAGTTAGAATTATTACCAGTGACAAGGGGTTCAGCATGTGGCTGCCCTTGGGTGCACAGACTGTATTATGGCTCTTAGGTGAAGAGTTCAGCATTTGGCTGCTCATCATTTTACGTGTGAAGTTGTTTTCAGTACATGGCTGCCTCTATTTTCATGTAGTGCATATTCAAGGTATAGCCAAACAATGTGTAACTAAATATTATTGCGTTGAATACTTTGTTATTAATACAGGTTTAGTTAGGGTTCAGCGTATGGCTGCTCTTTAATTCCTTGTGTTGTTCTGCAGGAGTTAAGGATATGCCTTTTATGCATATCATTGAACAATATTACACGGTATAGCTTTGTAACTTTGTACATGAGACAGCATCTTGATAATTCAATTTTCATGAATATAGTAGCTTTACAGTTTGTATTAAGAGTCCAGTTATGAAAGCTTTTATCTATGAACATGTATTTTGTAAGATTTATGTATGGATTTATGTATGGTTGTTATCTGTTTGAATTATCGATACTCAAATTCTTTATGGGTAATGCTACATAGTTCCATTTTGAACTACTATTTACTGACTGATTGTATTGCATTGTGGAACCACTTAATGCTTTAAATTTACACTAGAGTTATTGCATATTGTAGCCTTTCCTTGTATGGCGCTCATCAACTGTCTTGTCAGTTGATTGTGGCCTTATTTTGTGCGCCATCTTCTCGCTGTACCTATTGTCTCTGATTATCTAGTCACTGTGAAGCGAGTTTTTTGATTTGCTAGTCATTTATTGTTTTTTGATATTTTAGTAGTTTTTAGAATTATACATTCGTCATTTATCATATCAATAAATGACATTACCTCAAACTTAGAAGTGTTGTTCATTATTCAGGATATAATGAGGTACTTGCTCAAACGAGCTGCAGAAAGGCAACAGTTGAATGATTATACATAGTTGTGATGATAAATAAATTTTATCATAGATAAAACACTTTATAAGCAAACTATGTTCCCTTACTTTTATGTTAAATTCTGTATCATGATTTTTTTTATAGTTATTATGTTCGGGTTCGAAAGCTGTATTTAAGGAAATCCTACTTGGCTGACTTACAAATCAGCCAATCAAATTCCTTTCTATTCTTAGACGCTTTTGGAAAAGACGCTATTATCGAGAATGATGTAAACAAAAGAAACCAACCACTTCCCCTCCTACCAACCCTTCTTGATCAATACTCACTAATTATAAGCAATTGGACCCATTTCTTCGTGTTAATTTTGTGTTCAAATGTTTCCATCAAATCCTTGCTTATGTTATTCACTTGTAATGTTTTTCATGCTTACATGAATAGATTTGTATTGCTAACTGTTTACGTTGTATGATTCATGCCTTATTTTGTGCGCCATCTTCTCGCTGTACCTATTCAATTACAAAATGCCTTACAACTATTGCTCATACATAATTTATGCAAATCGCTTAAATCATCAGCCATCTTGTTCTAATTTCGTCTTACGCTTCAAATAGCCCTTTGGTATGCGCAGACAAAAATAGAAAAGGGATTTTACGTTCGCACATGCGCACTTTACTGAGATCAAAAATCGAAAGTCAGAGTTAGAGCTTGGCGAAAATTTGAACAGGTGAGCGCAGTATTTCGATTTTTTAGAATAATTTGATTTTATTTATGCATAAAAAAATGGAATTTTGGTTCTGGATTCCTGGCCTTTCAAGCTCATACTGTATAGAAGGTGAATTTAATGCAGATTTTGGCCATTTTCCAGTGTATTGTACGTGCAATCTACTTTCGTTTCATACCACACACAATGTTGCTCGCTCAATAAAAATTCAGCTCGGCCAGAGTTTTTGTGATAGGGGGTATGGATAAAATATGAATTTTCTAGCAGGATTTGATTGTTTCCTGTATACTTTTTAATAGTTTATAGTGTATATTTGACTTATAGGTGCATATAAATGCATGTAAGAGCTTAAGAGGCATTAACATGATACAACACAACCCTGATCATTACAATAATTACACATTTTATGCACAAAATGCATTCCTGACCCAGCACATATATACTTAATTTTGCTGTACTCAGCTCGTCACACTTTGTCTAGTTTGAGTAAAATCTAAACTGTCAGTTCTTTCCAGGTCCCCAGGTTTTTTGCAATCTAACCCCCTCCATTAATTTTATTATCTACTCATATATGAAATTAGTTACATGAATATTTTTGAAGAAAACTTTTCACACATTGATATAAATGCATGCATTGTCTGGTGAACAATATGTTTCTACAAATTAAAGTTTATTTCTGTTGTTTAAGCTAATGGTGATTCATGATTTTAGGGTTGTAGATTTAATAAAACAAAAACACACTGTTCTTTTAAATATGCCTACACTTAGTTCATTTTCATGAGGGCATCCTTCAAAAATTTTGTTTACTGCAATGTGACTGACTCACTCAAAACTCAAGTTTTTTTATTGCCATTTTACTAAAGGATTATTTTTTTCATGTCAAGTTTTGGAATTTTAGGCCAAAACATTCACAGTCACAGGTAAAGGAAGTGATAAAAATAGTAATGTGTATGTAAATATGTACTAAATAACAAAGTTTATGACCAGAAACCTATTATCAATATAAGGTTTATTTCTAAATGTAGATATATTGTATAGAAGGATTACAGTTTCATGCAAAAACATTATATACTAGTACCTACCTACCTACATACTCATATTAAAAAACTTGAGTCATTTTACAGCAAACAAGCAATTTTTTAAGGATGGCCTCATTTGAATGCTTAATATTAGTTTTATATTGTAGAATACCTTTCTATTAACATATGCATGTACATGTATGTATTTAAATATAATAATTGCATGAAAAGATATCCATGACATATTGTGCACAAGACAAGGAATGTTCATATATCTTGATTATTTTCATACAATTTAACATTAAAACATGAACATGAAACAATTACTTTCTGCTTTTCCTTTTCCTACTGGTACTTACTTTGCAGTCATTACATATATATTTACCTTTTGGAACACCTTGCTCCAGTAAATCTACACAGAACTGGTGCAGCCATCTTTTGCATGCACCTTCACACTGAACCCATGCAATTGGGGATATTTCAGGACTGATGTCTATCTTGCATGTATCATGCAAATCACATGGACTTGGCTTCATTGCCTTTTTGGTATATACAAAAAAGTTACATTGATTTCCACCAACAACCATAACTGTGTCATCCAATATCATACTACTACAACCTGATGTCATATTGTGAACACCAACATCAACTTTCTCAAACAGATTGTTGTGAAGATCATAAATTAACATATTTGGGTTCAAATCGGGGTTTTCACCACTTTTTGGTTCATGCTGTATAAACCCACCTACAAGAAAAAGTGATGTGTTTTTCAAACAAGTAGAGTGATATGAAATATACAGTGTTCTGTCAACATTTGGGGAACATGAAAAAGACACTTTGTCTATAGAAAAGGTATTGTCACCTAGAACATGAAGGACTAGAGCCTCGGTCACTGGTAAACGGGTGTTTGGTTCAAATCCAGTGTATGTCAGACCACCAATTATGAATAGTGACGGACATTTTTCCACAAAAGTTGAAGTGTGGAAAGCTCTCGGTCGTATATCAGGTAATATTAATGTTTACCAGGAAAAATCTCTAACATCTATCAAGTGAAACTTTCCATCTTCACAGGTGTGTTGGAAAGGTGATGCTAATGATTTGCTTTCTCTGTATGGCATGTGTAACCCTCCATGTAGGACAGCGTGTGTGGTTCTTATTTTAGTCAATGAATGACCAAATCTGGCCGTTGGTATTGTACCAGTTTGTCGTTCTTTGGATATCGAACCAGGATCATGTAAATCTTGAACCATTGTCACATGAAATTTGCTACCCCCGTCTTTCCTAAGAACATACAGATTATTCTCGGGGGTAAGGTTTGAGGTATTTACACCTCCCCACACTAAAACAGTAGTATTCACATCAAAGATTGGGATAGCAGCAGCAGATTTCAAAGACGGGAATTGTGCTCCAGATGTAGTGTTTTTAATAATTGAATCAATGTAAATGTCATCTGTAGAGACATGAAAATCTATGGTAAATAAATCTCTGCCGAAAGTCCATGTGGACTCAGACGAACGGCGAGCTCCACCAAAGTATAAATATTGAAAAATTTGGTTGTCATCATCATCGCTCTCTTTATCATTTATTAATAAACTACAATGACCCTCTGGAGGAAAAAAAAAATCACCATTATTTAATAAAATCTCCATTTTCTTTCTTGTGGCTTTCCCTTTCTTACTGCTTAACGACTTGAAAGGCAAAATTTTGTATCCTTCCATTACGGGAAATGATCGATGATGCAACTTCACTGTTTTATTTACAAATGCAAATGAGCTTAGGGCATGCGCAATGAGCGCGATTTATGAACTTCCGGAAGTTGTAAGGAATGTACTACGTAATTTTGTAAGTGCTATTGTCTCTGATTATCTAGTCATTGTGAAGCGACTTTTTTTATTTGCTAGTCATTTATTGTTTTTTGATATTTTAGTAGTTTTTAGAATTATACATTCGTCATTTATCATATCAATAAATGACATTGCCTCAAACTTAGAAGTGTTGTTCATTATTCAGGATATAATGAGGTACTTGCTCAAACGAGCTGCAGAAAGGCAACAGTTGAATGATTATACATAGTTGTGATGATAAATATTTTTTTGTTTACATAAAAAGTGTCATTCTAGTAAAAGTTGGTATAAAGAAAGACGTAGTCACCTAAAGAGGTGTTATTCTGTATCATTCAAGGTGACTTGTCCCGCTTTGCACTGATTACATTTGATAGAAGCCACAGGTAAAGTTAGGAAAACAAGTTTTGGGTCAATGCAAATATCGAAGAGGTCGCCACTTTAGTGGGTCAGCTTATTTCTGATGTATGTCAATTATTCTTCACAACGCTGACAATTTGTCAAGAATGGGCACAAACATCGCAAATGAATTAGAGTCTCATAGCACGAAAGATAATGTCAGGGAGAACGTTTGATGTACATTCACCCGATGACTTGCACACAAATCCATTTTTGCTGACTTGCGTAGTAATGGACAGATGTATAACCAAGTTGATTTTGGTTATACAATGTCGTAGGTTCTGGAACTTATCGTGACGATGATTATCACGGAACTAGGAACGAGGATGGTGATGCGTAGAGAGACTGCGGTGCCGTGGTTCCAGTATGACGTTCTTGAGTAAGTCCGAAAACACGTGAAGTATAGATTTTCCAGATTTATTTTGGCGAGTTGGATATTGTCAGTCTTACGCTGACTCCAAAACTAAATTGTACAATGTATGATCAAGAATTTTATAACAAATAGTAACAATAACAAGTATACAAGAGGTGTTTTAAAGAGATTATGATAAGTAATAATTGCGTAATAGATAATTAAGGTGTTGTATTGACAAAACGTTTCTTACTTTTTGAGTCACCATGTCAATTAAATATACAAAGACGTAGTTGCTGCCGAACACAAAATAGTTCTGAGTTAATAGACGGAAATGATGGAATTATAGCACTTGCACAGAAATAAGTTTATCACAAAGAATATTGCAATTAGAGTATTACAATAAAAGTGAAATGTCACATTTTTCTTTGTGATAATATCCCTTCGGCTCCGGGAAAAACACGTCCCCGTGTTTTACATCACCAGTTTCGCGCACGGTTTCGATTTTGACTGAACGGTACTCTCTGAGGCTGAGACATCAGTTGCTGGAAATATTGTGGATGTCCTTGACACGCGTTTTGGAGGTTCGTTGAATGTGATACCAGGAATTGATGGTGGCACATTTGCTGCCTTTCGTGTGACTGAATAGATTGTTGGTAACGTCCACAAACACAAGGCAATTGATGGTAAATTCCGTACTGAAGTTGTTCTATGGTCTCCTTGTTTAACTGTAACTCGTCTTGAAGGGAACCGATAGAGTTGAGAAGCGCTGTATTTTCAGAATTCAAATCACAAATTTTAGAGTCCGCTTCCTTGAGTTGTTTTTCAAGAGTTCTAATTTTACACTCGAAATTGTCGATTATGTTGTAGTGTTCGACATACAATTCTATTCTTTTCGCCTTTTCGTTTTCTATTTATTTTTCTAGACTTGCACACTGAACCTGTGCATTTTATAAAGCTGAAGAAGCGTCTGGTAATGTGAAAATCGGTTTGGCGAACTTCAAACGAAGTTCATTTTCTAGACGTTGCTCTGGTTGGCTAACACAGGTAGTGGCCATTCTGTATTTAGCTTTTATACGAGAAAGTTCAGTCTTTACAGCGATTGATTGGTCGAATAGACTCTTGAATGCCGAGTTTCTAATGTTATTGAATGGCAGTTCACTTAATAAAGTTTTTGTCTGGTAATATTTTTCAGCGCGCACCATGTCTCTTGTTTTTTTTTCTTTTGGCTTTTGTGAATAGCACATACCTGTCTTGTTGTTCTGAACCGCTGCTCTTTGTGAGGGTGTTCTACACATTCTGGCCAAGTGTCCGAATTTACTACAATTGTAACACTGTTTAGTTGCTGCCAAGCAGTGAAATCCTAAATGATGAAGTCCACATCTGCCACATGGGTACATTTGACGAGGAAATGTTGATGTCCATCGTCTCCACTGTGGTTGTAGATAAATGTCCATTTTGAAGAAAATGGTGAAACCGAATTGAACTGAAATCTGGAAACTCGCTTAAACTGAGAGGTAGGGATCGATGCTCATTCTCCACCAAATATAACCAAGTAGATTTTGGTTATACAATGTCGTAGGTTCTGGAACTTATCGTGACGATGATTATCACGGAACTAGGATCGAGGATGGTGATGCGTAGAGAGACTGCGGTGCCGTGGTTCCAGTATGACGTTCTTGAATAAGTCCGAAAACACGTGAAGTATAGATTTTCCAGATTTATTTTGGCGAGTTGGATATTGTCAGTCTTACGCTGACTCCAAAACTAAATTGTACAATGTATGATCAAGAATTTTATAACAAATAGTAACAATAACAAGTATACAAGAGGTGTTTTTAAAGAGATTATGATAAGTAATAACTGCGTAATAGATAATTAAGGTGTTGTATTGACAAAACGTTTCTTACTTTTTGAGTCACCATGTCAATTAAATATACAAAGACGTAGTTGCTGCCGAACACAAAATAGTTCTGAGTTAATAGGCGGAAATGATGGAATTATAGCACTTGCACAGAAATAAGTTTATCACAAAGAATATTGAAATTAGAGTATTACAATAAAAGTGAAATGTCACATTTTTCTTTGTAATAATATAATACTCTAATTTCAATATTCTTTGTGATAGATGTATGCAACAGAGTGTTTTCATATCGGTTTTCAGGTGTCGGAATCGTTGTTCCCTGAAGTAACTTAACCGAGAAGTCTGCTGTACCCTAATACTTTTCCCGGTAGATAGGAAAACCGGCGTGGCCTAGTGAATAAGGCGCGGCTCGTGATCGAGAGATCCCGGGTTCGACTCATGCCCTAGGCACACCGGTGTTCTGTCTTTTGGATGAGTAAAACCCGAGGTCCCGTGTCAAGACAGGCGTGTCACGTAAGGGATCCCTCACTACTTCGGATGGGTCCGTTGCCAAGGTCTAAATTTGTAAACAATGAATCAGGCAGATGTCACAATATATGTGAAATAATCGTGGGGTGACTTAAAGTAATATTCAATCAAACGATCAATCCTGTAGCTAAAAATAATTTTTATTATTAAATAGAAATTTGAAAGTTACGGAAAACTAGAAATTAGTGTAATTGTTTGTGAAGCTGGCTTTCGTTTGGATTGGTTCCTTGCGTAAGAAGGCAAGACAGCTGATATTCTCGATGTAGACTCATTACAACCAAACCTCTAGAATTATTTATTTGAATTACGTCATGAATATTTCACAAGAAAGGGACGTAATTCTTCATCATTGATAACACTACCTAAATACAGTTTTGTAATTGACAAAATAATATGAATATGGTCATATATAGGTTAAGCAATATCAAAAGACATGTAGTCATATAATCAAATGATGAGCAATATCAAAGACAAATACAAAGAAATCGTAAGAGCACTGTATGTATCCATTATATATAGTACTAACCTGAAGCACGAGACAATGAATACAATTAATCTTATTTTATAATTTTACGCAATATATATGTCTGGTCGGGTCCAGAGTTCGTTGAATGTTGACAAGATGCGAGTCGCAGGTAGGAATGGTAAGGCCATCAGCTGTCTGGGAAAGGAGTGGGTGTCGCTCATTTCGGTACGCAGGGTGCAATTCTTGAATTGGTCTCCATACAGCCTGTGCGAATCCTTGGATGGGTATGGTCAAATGTCAGAATACATGTAAAGTGAAATAACCCCCACCCCCCATTTTCTTGAAAAAGGGGCAATCTAAAATATTTCATTCATTATCTCCCCATGACAAGACCTTGCATTTTAGACCTTGAACTCTGACCTACTCTTGTTTCTTGCTTTATATTTAACTTTAAATAAAATCTTATTATTAAGATATACATGTACTATGAAATAGTCACCCTTCCTCTTCCTCGACATAAATGGATATATCGAGGGAAATTGCTTCGAATCGCCCCCACTTCCCTTGATAAATCTAAAGTCTAATTTTATTGGTTCAGATGGTCGTGATTTGGCTCGAACTTGTTGACTCACTTCATGTTGGACTGCTATGGAGGGAGAGCTCGCTGGTCAGTGGATACGGAGAGAACTGCATCTTCAACAAATCACATGGATGGGCGTATTACAACTTCTGCTTTATTTTTCATCTAAAAATATCTATGAAGAAAAACATTTATATACTCTGAAAGAAAGAAGCATAAGAAAATTATGATACATGTAATTCTTAAAATTTATTTACTCACATATTTCGTAATAAAAAAATTGAATAAAGTACTCATACCTCTTTGTAGTGTTGCAGGTAGCGGTAACTTGGGTCAGCTGGATGACAATGTCGTTGATTGTTGGGGGTAGAACAAATCTCCCACTTGTGCGACTGCAGAATGACATCGAAATTGCCAAGATTTTTTTTAGAACAGACCCACCCCGTGGAGGACATGTTCTTTGTCTTCACGTTGTAAGAGTAGTCGCTTCTCACGAGTAGTTGACCTCTGCGTTTGCTGCCCTTCTTGGGGATTTGGTACGTTGAATAGGAGTCATCTGATGTTGTGTTGTCCATGGTTGGGTTAAGGTAAAAGTTCTCTCCTTCGATTCGGTTGGTAGTACTTGTTGGACGATCTAGTAGGTCGAAGGAAGCGTTCAGTGGTACGGCATCTCGTGGAAACGGGTGGGAAGACGGCTAGGTCTAGGGGCGTGGGTCGGCGCATTGGTTGGATTACTATGCTTCTGCGTAATGGAGGTAGACTGGTTGACATGGCTGATGTCTGGTATGCCTGGTCAATCTCTATTGGTGATGGTGGCGGAGGGAACCAATCAGTTGGTAAGCTGGCTGGTGGCGGAGTTTTTGGTAAACTTGGTGGCGGTGGCTTTGATGACAAGGTTGAAGTCGTAGGAGTGACGTAGATGACATGCGTGGAGTATAGCATAGAATGCATATAAAAGGTATGTCGTTTTCAACTGCATGACGGTAAAATCCAAGGTTGATACAGGTCTCGCAATGTCGATGTTGGCATTGGTGACATGCATCGCAGACAACTGCGTGATGCCAGTCAAGGACCGCCTCAAAGCAAGACACACGTATCGTCAGAGAACCTCATGCTTATGATGCCTATTCCAGCTAGACTCCGATATTTAAAGATAACTGAATACATGCCAAGCGAGAATTGAACAGACCCCCAAGCTTATATTTTTGAGTTACATTAAAGCTATTAGAACAATTAACACAGTATTCATTTTTCCAGATTGCATGATTGTAATAATTAGGGTATATTTAAAGTAATGTTACGGAAGTAACTTTTTATAATTTCTAACATAGCATACATACCTTTCATCTCTCTACCTTGAAAACATAAAATTTATACATTTCGGTAAATTGTGTGGGGGGGTTTTTTTTGTATTATTGAATATGCTGACTTTGGCTCTTTACAGATTATTTTTTATCTTTAATATTTACGTATTTGTACATTCTAAAAATAATTGACTGTTTTTATTCCCTGAATACGACCATGTGTATAAAATATTTATAGTTATTTTATAATAAACACAGGCCCTTAGGAACCGGGGGGACACTTTGTTGAAGTTTAACAGTTTAATTATATTCTACGATACATAAACACATTAGAAAGTAACATACATTATAAAACACGCACATTAACAAACAAGTGGCAAATTTTAAACATTTTTCAAATAATTTCAAAGACACGTGTATCTAATCAGTCCAGTGAAAGCGTTCAGGTTATTACCGGTATAAGTGTCTGAACGCGGCGATACAAACAGATTGTTCTGATGTGCTACTATACAAAAACCTATGCTATAAAACACATACATATTAACTAAATAGTGGAATATTTTCAACATATCAGTCCTTTATCGGCGAAAGCGTACGGATCACTATAGTTCTCTAAACGCGGTGATGCAAAACAGGTTGCTCTAATATGCGCTGTTCTCGGTCCAACCTTTTTTTTCATATTATGTCCTTGCGCTCAAGAGGTCTTCAAAGACCTTCATTTATAGCAAGAACGACCATCTTGTTAAGTCACGTACAGTCTCACTACCTGACTGCGTTGGGGGTCTAGTCGCAACTTTGATGTAAACCCCCGCCGGACCAATTATATTTCAAGCCCAAGTTAGATGGCCCGTACAGCTCAGGGGTGTCACCATTGCATAAAAGCATCCATACAATAGCTGCCCATCTTAAGACATGGAGAGGAAACTTAAGATTTCATTAATTCTCCTTTCCTGGGACATTTATATTATACCTTCCTGAGTGTGGTAGAACGCAACCATCTGATTCAGATGCTAGTAAGGAAACGATTCCTAACATAGCATGTTAAGACTTTAATGTACGTTTATTTCTGCGAGATATTTATTTCTTTAAACTATAATGTAAGGTAAATATAACTCATCAAAACAACAAAAACTTATAAATTTATCCACAATGTGAACCTATGTTGAAAAGAGCTTTTCAATATGTAATAAATACAGAACATATATACCTTTTAATTTTGTGCACCATATGCGCATTTCGACAAGTTATGTCCCTTCGGTGATGCTCGTGGCCGAATAATTGGAATACAATTTCAAAGTGATCTTGTAAATTGTTTAGTTCCACAATTCATTTGAACATCTTTTTGTATACACCGCACACGCTGGAATTAACGTAAACAGCATCGATGAATAGAACGAAACTTGAATTTTAGTGAATAACGTCTTCAAAAACTTTAATAATAACACATTGCCAGCTAGACTGTCTTGTATGAGATTGTCTATGTCGTGTTTCTTCATGACACGTTTCTTTAAAAGTGGGATTTCGATTATTCAATACAAAGATCTATGACCTGACATACAATGTTCCATCTGAACGCGCATTAAAGCAGAATTGGTTCGCTTGCAGTGAACTTTTAGCGGTATTATTGTATCATTTCTTATTGATTTCATTTTACACATTCTTCATCCTTGAATTGCGAATCTGACATAACTGCTTCGATATCTCGGGTGATAATAGTGTATTGAATGAGAAGATCATGCCATTTCGTTTCCATATCTGCATGCTTTATAAAATGCAGGGAAAGATCAACGTAAACATGCATCTTTTGTATTTGATATAGCCTGACACAATCATGAACCAATTGATTCTCTTGTCCTTCACGTCCAATACATTTGAAAAGGTCATTTACTTTGTCGTTGACTGTTGGGGCATATTAAGTCAAACATAAAATCCCTTTCAGTTTCTGCTGTCATATTCAAAAGTTCAATGTGTTACAATATTTCTTACATAAATTTCCTCCAAAAAAGTATATATGTCACATTTGAACCTCGGTAGATAAAAGACGGCTTCGTATATCGATCATCCATACACACGACCTGGTAGCCAAAGGAACATGCTTCAAATTGTGTATTCTTTAAGTACATGTAGGCAAATAAATCAGTTATATTTTCTTCATTTACATCCTTCGGTGTAATTCCGTTGAGGGAAGAATGAGGAGCAGCATTATATGAATTGACGAATTTTTGTAAAACATCCATATATCTGTCAATTCTTTCTCTCTTAGGATAACGATACATCAATGTGTTAGAATCCTGATAACTCCTTCTGCATAGTATCATTCTGTGAAGTGAAATAATAAAAATCTTTTTCTTTACATCATGCTTTAAACCATTGTTAAATGTTGATCCTATATCGCTTCATTTTTATTATTTCGGAATGGGCATTCCGTTTTGAATCAGATATTCAAATTCGTCTAAAATGCTTTTTCTGTTTCTCAGGTTGCACCCACAAAAACCAAATAAAGGCATTAATTAGAACGCAAGTCCATCGTTATACTGTGTTATGGTATAAACAATAGCAAGATTCATTTCGAGTTGAATATTGAAACTTTCCACTTGAACCTGTGTTAGTTTAAATGAAGTTTACCTGGATGCTGTAAACTGTAATCATCTACACTCTGTAATCCTTTTGATTTTGTGTAGTCCAGTATTCTTAATATCTCGTGATCTTAATACCAACAAGAATTTCGATGAACTCGCATAGGCACTACCATGTCATAGCTGTGAAAAAAAACCACATTCACCTCCAATCAAATCAAGGCTGGAGACCATTGCCATCGAATGGGAAAATTTAGATCTAAAATCTAAAAACATTTTGATAGCACAAAGTCTGGATGATTTTAAACAGCAAAAACATTATTGCATTTAACAGACGATTGGAAAATATATTAAGTTCTCGTTAAGGAATTTGTAGATCCATACAGTTTATATCACAAAGTTTAGAACCTTGACAAAGAATCTAGAAGTTGATGGATTATCGAGATTTAAACTTTCTTGTAGGTGGTCGTTTTAATCTGAATTGCTAGTTATATGTTTTGAAGTTCCCACCATTTTTTTTTTATAAAATTCGTAAGCCATGCGTACATTTCAGTAGGTGGGTAACTTTCTCTGGGTGAGAACTGATGTATATGCTCCTAAAGGAAATAAGGGCATCCATGTTGATTATATTAGGACCGTGTTTGGCTTTAATAATCAACTCACCAGCATCGCGCAGCTGAAGCATGGCATTATTTTGACCATCTGTTTTGAGTAAGCTTGCTAGGTTTACGAATTTCCCGGATATAATTTTTGATCTTAAATTTGGGTCAACGATTGACTTGAGAAGGAAACGGTACACCCAGTAGATCATGGTTCAAGATGACTGCCCACAGTAGGAGGGGCATTAATACAAGTGAATTCTGCAGAAAGAGCGGTATCGAGAATGACACGATCCGACTGGTCAACATCTGGGGTTGGCACACTAGGACCATTTATCAATGGCGGGGATTTGCTGGAGGGTGGACGGGCGTACTGGCTAGTTGTTTTCCGCTTGGAGCGTTGTGGCGGCATACTGACGATTCAAGCTGCATCATTTTTGAAAAAAAAATTAAAAGGTTTTAATTAAATATGAACTTTATCAGTTAATACTACTAGTGTACTTATTTATTTCTATTTCATTTTTTTTTTAATTTATGATAACGTCATCCTAGTACTACGATATTACCGTGCTAAAAATGGATATTACCCTGATTGAAGATGGATAGTAGAAGAAAATATGAGAAGGCTCTGTAGTTTAGCTGGTTTACACCGGCGTTACAGGGTTCGAAATTCACACCAAAATTATATCTCGACAAATGGCAAATTTAATGAAAATTCGAACGACTTTGTATTTACGAAATTACAGGTTGTCCGAACAGGTATGAGGCCGCGTTGACGACCGCGGAGTTATATGCTCATTGTGGGCCTAGCTGCTATGGCGCCATCTTAGTATTCCGAGTCTTGATAATACATTTTAAAAATTCTAAATATAATTTGATGTAGAAAATCATTTCGATTACTTTCCTGTTAATTTTTGGGTGTAAGGTTTGGGCACTGGAACAAACAGGAGCCCGAATGTTAAGGTACCATAAAGGGATTTTAGATACTACTGTACGAGTTATTGACCTTACCACAATGACAGCCAATGCTGACATATTCGGCATTAAAAATGTCACGTTAATGTTAAAGTAAAGGTAAGTTAAAGTAAAGGTAAGTTAATAAAATATCTACTACATACAATTTAAAAGGTCTTATTACACTGCTCCTATTCTAAGCTTGTACATCCTCGTACAGATTTATGATTTAATCATCCATAATTTGTAAACTCACATTACACTGAGTTGATCGTTGGTGTTTTAGCTTGCGTCTGGGCATTCACAATGATATATGTAAAATTAGTATACAATGATACATGTCTTTGAAAAGAAAGTAATTGCAGTTTCCACAGATTTTTATATTACAAAATCGCTAATTTCTCATTTAAGACGTACCAGAAATTGGTTATGGAATATTCTATCTTAACAAAGAGGAACGCCCTTCTTAATGTAAGGTATTTTGAAATAACTTTCTGCTAACTGTATTTAAATCAGTCTATATCATGTATGAACTAATATTTAATTAAAAAATCATGATAGCGAGGGATTATCGATTGATTATTGTTTTACGTTACTCCACGATTATTTCATGTAAAAGATGACGGCATCTGCCCGATGCATTGCATTCAAATTTAGACCTTTGCAACACACCAACCCGAAGCAATGAGGGATCTTTTACGTGCCACGCTTGCCATGACACGGGATCTCGGTCTCATCCAAAAAACAGAATACCGGTGCGCCTAGGTCGGGAGTCGAAACAGGGATTTCTCAATCCTGAGCCGGGCACGTTATCCACTAGGCCACAACGGCTTTGAAAGCAAGGGAAGGGGATCATTTGAACAAATTTTAGTTAATGAAATTATTAAGTTTCCTACACCGAACGAGTATGTGTGAAAATGTTGGAATAAAATTGGTCGTGTTCTTGCTGCTTGTTCTTTTCCTTAAAGTATTCGACTGCTTGCATTTTACAGTTTCCTTAGTTCTGTCTTTGTCACTTGCTACACTTTCATCATTTTTCTCAAATTCTGCCATTTTTTAGTTTTCTGTCTTTTTTTATTTCCTTTCGCAGTATTTTGATTCCTCTCTTCATCCTGTTTTGCTCAAGATAACAATCCATCTTTCCCTTGGGAGGCGTAAACTCCTGAGACAATGTTTGTGTAGGATACTTTCAGTGTCTATACTTCTGCTTTCTATATTCAATAATAGTATAAATTGAGATGAATTCAATACTCATAATATTGTAACGTATCAAGTTTTTTGTTAGGTTTGTTTAACAAGGGAAATTCCATGGTATGGCTTTGACCAGATGGATTTAGTTTTTACTCTTGTCATGATCAGCATTCGTGTGACGTGATAAATCGATCGAGCAAGAATTGTATCCTGTATCGATTCCTACAGGAAAATAAAATGTCATTCACCTACAAACAAACAAATTACGAAAAGCATCCAACGTTGTTACGATGGGATGCTGACATTCACATAATAATATCTGTTGAAAATTAGTGGAATTAATATGGCCACTGTTTTATTTTTTTCTTATTCCACTAAATTGGCGAAACCGGGACCTCTCAATCCCGAACCGGACACTCTTGTGGATCCTTGTAGTTCTTTGAACTACAGTTGACCGCACATCTCTCAAATTAATGGGGCCACAGGTTAAGAATTGGACAACTACTTCCTGAACAAGATGCAACAATTTTTCTGTCTCTTTTAATATCATGGAAAATAGAAACTAGTCAAAGAGAGGAGTAGTCAAAACATTGGAAAGGGTAAGATATAATTCAATTGTTTCAGTATATTAAAGCGGACATTTGACACGATTATATAACGATGGAATGGGTGAGATTTTAGTAAAATAAAATAATTCGAATGTATCGATATATTGAGGGGATGTTTGACTAAAACAAATGAGATCAATCTCGCATATTTCTCTACATATTATGGGGGGGGGGGGGGGTGATAAACAATAAAATGGAGTTTTTATTGCTGGAAGAATTCAGTTTCCTTCAAATGAAACCAGGAGTAAAAATACCAAAGATTAATGAATCATGTAGAAAAAGGGTTGAGCATCTTGGTCATACTTGCTCCGCTTATTTAACCGACAGCGTCCCTTGAAGATGCACCACATTGCATACGAAAACAAATTGCCGACCCTGTCTGTCCAGAACAGAGCAGAATAGCCGTCATGTATCGAATCCGATGGCAGAGAATGCCAATAATGTTCAAGTACAAATTATAGTAGAGGAATAAGAATTCTATCCCGCGCCGAAGATATCGGAATTACTACCGAAAATTCGATTTCTGGATCGACATTTCAATTGCAAGCAAATCTGACTACGATTCTCATTATTCTGATCCCCTACCAAAGCGAGTCATCACACGAAACTTCTGAATCAGAGGATGATAAACATCAAGAGGATGAGCAATATATTGAAAACATTCCGATATATGAACGTCGAACATTTACAACGGGAGCTAGTATGTAACTCATAATGACATTTGTGCTTGTACATAATCTAACGGGAGCTGCTTTTTCTAGCATATTAGATATAATTTTTTTTTATATTGTAAAGAAAATAACACGATACCATCGTCAATTTATATTTTCAAACAATGGTTTCAGAATCTGGAGTTAAGTCCTATAAAGCACAAAAGTATTACCTAAATAAAGAAATACATCTGAACATACAAATTAATTGGTCAATGTGAAAAATACAGAACAAAAAACCAATGTCAGACTTAAATGACAATAATCAAAGATGTTAATTCATCAAACACTACAAGTTCACAAGATACAAGTAGTCGGATTACCGTCTCTCGTGAAACAAATCTCAACAGTTCTTATCTTGCTATCGGATTGACTCACAATGACCTTGACCTTTGGCCTTGGGTTAAGGTCATGATACATCCTTAGCTCATGGGCAACAATCCTGTGAAATATTATCCAAATCTATTGACCAAATTAAAAGTTATGCTTCAGACACAAAGTGGCCGAGGATTTACTATCAAAGAGGTCTTAAGCAAAGGTCAATGTCACAGTGACCAGATTTTGGTACATGTCACATCCCGTTCCCATGAGACATTCAAATACCAAGTTTGATCATAAATATAGAACATATATACCTTTTAATTTAGTGCACCATATGCGCATTTCGACAAGTTATGTCTCTTCAGTGATGCTCGTGGTCGAATGATTGGAATTATCAAAATATATAAAAATATGAAGAGCAGAGTTAAAGCCAAAATGACCGAAAAGTGAACCAAAGAATCTATCTAAGGACAGAGCTATGCGTGAGGGAGATACTCCTTAGTTTTAAAGTGATTTACTTAATTTAATGACTGAAAATTTGAAATATATGTTTCATGTCAGTACAAAAGCACTGAAAACTAGACTTATGATGCCCTCGGAGACTATCTGTCACCAGCTGTGACACCGGCCTAGTGGTTATAATAAATATAGAACATATATCCTGAGACCTATGGTACATAAGTTATCAAGCGGACACGAATCGGGACGCACGAACATGGTGATTCCTATATAGGAACACCCCCCCCCCCCCCACCCACCCACACACACACTTCCTTGGCGGGGGTATCATGGTAAATATTTCCAAGTCCTTGAAATTTGGAATCCAAAGTCTATAGAGTATATCAACGACTCTGGTGCAGTGACTCTCGTTACAACGGCCATGTCTGTATCTCTGAATTTTGCCGTTTAAACGAATTTAAAATTGCTAATATATACGAATTGCTGCTATTTCGTACAAAATTATATAATCAAAATTTTTCAATTAATTAACAATTACGGTTATTATCGAACTCTATTGTGTTCCGTTTAATTTATATGTACAGTGTATGTAATGTATAAAATATTTACATAGATATACTGAGTGTAGAATAAACATATTCCAGTTCCTGCATAATAAGTGTTTTATTATTTCAAATGAAGCCATATCAGGGAAGCGTGGTTTAGTTCTTAAACTATACATCCTTGGCCACATGTACAGGTAAACGCATGTGCGTTGTAAAAAAGCAAATAACAGACTAAACCGCGTGCCGAATATTTGGTGCGGTCAGCCGTGAAATCCCTTGTCGATAGTTCCTATATCGGCAGTTAAGGTAGTCTGCCGGTGTATAGAATTTTAATTGGTATGAAAATGTACATTTGTTCCGTGCTGCCGATGCCAGAAGGCGAATATGCCGGTATAAAGAACACAAATAAGAGCATGTACTTTTATTACGGGCAGATTTCTGCCGATTTCGGAATATGCAGTTATTTCGAGTGACGTTGTAACGAGAGTGGACTGTATATACCTTTGGGGTTTATTAACAAATAATGCAAATGCAGTTCAAACTTTCAAAATTCAATTCACTACTGTATCTACAGTTGCATACTCATAACTACGCGCACAGTTCACAAATCGACCTTTAATGAAAACATGACATCATGTATCCTTACGCCCCAATATCTAAGTTTATGAACAACATTAGGAACAATCTCGCCTTTTACATGAAAAAAGTCGAAGATATCCGAAAGCATAAACGTCGAATTTGACCCTTGGTTAAGGTCAAGCTTGTATATACCTTCGCATAATTTAATCATGAATCACACTATTTACCTATGTCATTTACGTCACTTTGCATATTAAACATTTTTACGAATAAATGTTTCAAGCAATAGAAGACGATCAGGAAGTATAATTGCATTTCTGGAATCTAATATGAGCATTTCGCGAATGAGATTTGGCCAAGAAATGCGGCGAAGAGGTAAAAATTTTACGATCCCTATAGGCTCTCAACCATGCTTCGCATGCTCGATGCCTAAAAATGAGCATATGACTTGTGATGTGCAGCTAGGTACTTATTAACAAAAATGTTAATAGCCACACTGAGACACATAAAATGGTTGTACAACATATTTGGTCATGTCCCCTTGAAAGCATATTGCACAGTGTATAAAAGAAAATTTTGTTGCTTTCCAACGGTCAACTTTAAAGGTGACCGGAAGAGATCCCAAAAATAAGATTTTACCTTTTCTACAATTGCGTTTAACAATAAAATATTGAAAAATGTTTTTCAGCTGAAATATTCTTGCTGGGGTACGTATACCCGGTCATGAAACATGGTTAATATTGAAAAGTTATCATGAGTTACGGTTCCTGAATTCACTCTTCAGTTAACTTCAAATGTGATTTCGCATTTGTAAACATATGAAAGCAAAACCGCACATTGTATGCGTATGGCATTTCTTTTGCAACCATGGAATATATTTTTTAAGAAAGTGATTATGGTGAATTACCAGATACAAATAAATCTACATTATCCGTTCAACCATACATGTTTGAACCGCTGAAATCACATTCCAAAAAGGACGAAAGCAGTGAGAAAGGTAGACGATCGACGAAGTTTACGATTTTCTGAGTGGTAGGATCTTTTATTACTATTTATTATGCACGTATTTTTCACAGGTAAGTTGAAATATGCAATAGAATAATTCTAAGAAACTAGTTACTTCAATCCGTGCATCCTTCACTGTGTTGTAATTTGTACGTTATCAGTAAATGAATCTGCACGCATCTTAGTTTTACAAAGGGAAAATGTTTCCCGAACACCGGCATTTGGTAACGATTAGTACCACTCAGACAGTAACATTTAATACCTTTTTTAAACTACAAAAGTAATGGTTATTCATTTATTTCATTAAGAACAGCAGTGTATGTTTTAAATCCCAATTATAAAATATAAATTCCATTAATTTGTACAGGTGTTCGTGTGAAAACTGCAGGACAATGACAACAAGGAGAGAGTCAAAGTGTTGTCGTGACACTAACATTGCCGATCAAGAGATTGAGGAGGCAGGAATCAAATGCATAACTCAGCATGACGGTTTTCAGTCTACACCATCATGTTTTAGAGGCATTATATTTGTACAAAAGGATGGACCACAAGATCAATTTATTCCCGAGTAAGTACAATGAATAAGTATTGACATGCTGGTTTTATTTTATTATTCAATAATTTATACATCCATAAACAAATACATAAATGAATATAATTTTTAAAAATCATTTCAGTTCATATCTACATGTATACCGGTACATAAAATATACATGTACAAGGAATATTTAATCAGATAAAAGCATTGGGGCTTTAGTATTTCAAGTTATGGAATTAAGGTTTGAAAGAAATCATTAAAGGTATCTTTTGTTAACAGACTCTACAGATATTTAGCATATAGGATATTTGCCAGGTGGATTTATCATGTACTTGGGAAAAATCGTAGAATTTTGCCATCATGTGTCGTGAAAGCAATTAGAGACAAGTTTCTGTCAGCACAGTATTGTGGATTCAAGTATCCAGGATGAACATTGAAATTTCTAATTTTTTTATTGAAACGAGATGTGTGGCTGGCTATAATTTCGTCTTCTGATCTTTGTGGAGTACTTTGGGACAGAGGAAGTGGTCTTGGTCTGTCGCCTCTTTCCCGTGCAGAGAATGCTCCCGAATAGCTTCTGTGTGATGATCGTGTATGTAATAGCTCTAAAAATAGGTCATCTGTATATCCGATGAATGTTGAAACTCTTGAAATTTTTTTCTATACCAGGCGACTAAATAATTCGTATTTTCGGGAATATATTCATACCCGATGTTGGCTTTGTTTTAGCTTCTTTCGCCACACCTTCCCCTCAACCTAAGGAAGATTCTCAGGTGAATGCATGTAACAAGCAATTACTGAAATATTGGGGGTCAATGCTATAATGTAGCCACCTGAGGAATGCAATATTCACTGACCTCAAAGGGCAATTAAGGTGAATATTGCACCTTGTGGGTTGCTGAGTTGTTGCAATGACCCCCAAAACAGCAATAAATATTGTTTTTATTGTATGATCATCGATTAAATGATACAAACGCATAAAGAACCCAATATGCAATCTTATTTATATTTATATATAGAGAGATATAGATACAATGATTTTGTTTGTCTCCTTAATGATGTCATTACGCATTTGGTATCCGTAATGAATGGTTTATATATATAGAGGGATATAGATACATTGATTGTGTTTGTCTCCTTATTGATGTTATTAAGCATTTGGTCTCAGTCATGAATGGTTTATATATAGAGATATAGATACATTGATTTTGTTTGTCTCCTTAATGACGTCAATAAGCATTTGGTCTCCGTAATGAATGGTTTATATATAGAGAGAGATATAGATACCTTGATTTTGTTTGTCTCCTTAATGACGTCATTAAGCATTTGGTCTCCCTAATAAATGGTTTTTATATATAGAGAGATATAGATACATTGATTTTGTTTGTCGCCTTAATGACGTCATTAATGTTAGATAAAACACGGTTCTTTAAAGAGTCTGATGGTTAAACATTTGTTAAAAGAAACAACTAAAAAGTGAAGTGAACTAACAATGAATAACAACGAATCTCATAGATTAACTTTTAATAATCCAAACCCAATATCAATTATACAGCTATTATTTATAATTAAAGAAATAAGTAAATTTACAAATGACAACAATAAGTTTTATCTGTAGAGATGTGATAATAAATAGAGCCAATAGAGAGCGAGATCCCCAAGTCAAAGTTTCTTACGTGATGGTCGAGTGCCGCAGTTTGGGTCCAAGTCGGGATCTGACTGGCCGAACGACCACTGGGTCCTTTATACAAAATCTCCTCTCTTTTTACGAGCGGTACTTAAATTGGGATGACATTTATTTAATACCACAATAGTACAATTCTATTAGTTTTCGTAGTTTGAGATGACATTTACTATTACTACCATAGTACAAATCTATAAAATTATAAGTTACCTTGTCCCTCTAGGTGGCGGTGACTTCGGTAATTAGTCCCATGTATAGTTTCTTGGATTTTTATAAGTTTTTCATGTCCCTCTTAAGTTTTTCATATCCCTCCAGGTAGAGATGACTCCGGTGAAAAGTTCAATGAGTAGGTTTAGAATGTAACGTCGTAGTTCCGGTGTTTAGATAAACAGTCTGTCCCTTTACCGGGTCATATCCACGTTACGAGGCGGATCCAGGTAGCGGTATAAGATGGCTATCTTACATTAAGCATCTGGTCTCCCTAATGAATGGTTTATATATATATATAGAGAGATTATAGATACAATGATTTTGTTTGTCTCCTTATTGATGTCATTAAGCATTTGGTCTCCCTAATGAATGGTATATGTAATATACATATATATATCATATATATTATTAAGTTCAACATGGACTACTTAGTGAAATTTAAGATTAAATTGCACTATTTGACACCTTTTTTTATGCCCCAGGATCGATAGATCGGGGCCATATTGTTTTTGTCCTGTCTGTCAGTCTGTCATGTTTATTTTTTTCGTCCAGATCCGTCAACAGGTAGCCCCACCACAGGCAAAAGTAGGTCACAGAGGGTACCCTCCTTTAACAAACTTCTTCAGACTGGGGGCATACAGAGACAAAGCGAATGCATAGGAATAATCTAGGTAATTGATAATGATGATTTCTTATGGACTAAGGAATATTGCTGTGAAAGAATTTTGTCAGTGTCTCAATTTTTTGATTTTTTTAAAACTTTTTAAGACTTCCAAAGGGGGAGGGGTGGGGTGGTGGCCATTTTTCACATTTTGAACTTTTTCTGCAAAACTGCATCGTCGGATGCTCCCGGTCTTTTGCTCTACGTTAGTTTTTAGATGTTTCTCAACACTCAACATATGAAATTAGGCCATTTTAAGTTGGATCTGGACAATATTTGAAGCAAATGCTGTTCATGACCCATCCTTGAAATCAATCAACAAAAGGCCCCACCTAAGAAAATAACTAAGATGTTGCCCTGAATCACATCTTGCAGAGACAAAGTAAATGCTTAATATAAAAATCATCTGAATGGATGTGCAAAGAAGTGTTGATGTTGTTTATTCTGGTATGAAATAAAATTTGATATACTTTCAACATTTGTGTTGACTTAGTCACAGTAATGCAAAAATAAATAACTTCTTCCTTCCTGCATGACTGATAATGTAGGTACCCAGGTGAGCGATATAGCCCCACTTGGGCCTCTTTGTTATATATATACACAATGTTTATTATATACATGATACTTAGCGGAGGTTTCTTTCTGTCTACATAGACAAATGTAATACATTTACAGTACATTGAAACAAAACAAATTTTGATATGACCACTTATTGTTAATCTTTTCCAATTAAATGGTCTAAAGAAGAGACTCAATCAATTAGAGGTTATTTCCAGGAATACATCCTTGCAAAGAGTGGCAACAATACTGGTAACCTACCAAGTAAGTATGAATTTTCAGTTACCAACTGCAATTTGTCTTTAATGCTTATTGTCAATTGTCTGTTACTATTCAAACATTTTAAACTTCATTTTAAAATGTCAATTGCTTTCTATTTAGTACTACGCATTTGTTAGATAACAAATTTGTCTCATTTACAAACATGGTATTGTGAAAATTTTGTGCAATTGAATATTTTGTATAACTTAAATCAATTCATTATAATAATCCTTTTACATGTGACAATAATTCTGACTTTTAATTTAATTTTTCACTTATTTTCAAGGTAAAAAAGAAATTCAGGAATTTTTAAAGAAAAATTTCATCCATGTACTAGAAGGAATTGATGAAAAGAAAAAAATAATGAAGATGAGGACAAAAATCTTTGATGAACAAAAACAAGACTAAGAGCATGTAAAAAATTGAATGAATTGAAATTTGTGAAAAAGCAAAATAGTACTAATCGAGACAAATCCCTTTGTTCACAGTACATCTGAAATAGTTCAGAACATTATGTTGAGTACTTTTCATACAATATCTCTTACTATACATGTACCGTATATCTGGTTATTTTTGCTGTCAACTAATTTTTAGCGTTTTCGCGAGTCAGTTGAATTCGCAAAAATATTTTTCCTAAAATTAAATCTACCGCAAAAAAAGTCTAGATCCGCCAACGATAAAATAAGCTAGATTTGCAGATGCTGTGATGAATATTCAATTTAAGTGCTCTAATATAATACACACTTCTTAGCCAATTTATCTTATCAGGTTTTGACTGCGCATCATACATAGGAGTAGAAATCTGTACGTTTTTTTTATTATCAACTTTGTGTTAACTATGATTTGACTGCAATTTGTCGTCCGAAGACCCCTTTCTTTGATATTTCAATGGCCATATAAACTTCCGTAATCTCGACATCCTGTCATTAAATATTTATCTACTTTATCAGTGACAAAATAGTCTTTGTCTCTGTTTATCGCGACAGTGGTTTCTGATTGGCAGACTGAGCGGGTAATATATAGTGACCTAGCCTTAATTGGTTAATTGATAGTTACGCAATCAGCGAAATTACTTGACCGCAACGGCATGAGCATCGACAGTTTGGCCTATTATCATAAAAAAAAATTTGTGTGCAGGTCCTTGATACCTTAGACCGGACAGTTGTCATCCGCCCCATGTCTTCAAAGGTATTCCTAAAAGTTTGTCCACCAGATTACGAATATGCTCTACTGATGACTTGTATAAGACGAGGAGTTCAGAACTCAAACAGAGATTATGCAACAGAGGTTATAATAAGAACTCCGTTGACAAAGCTATCTCCAACGCCATGTCAACCAGTAGAGCAGATTTGCTGAAATACAAAACAAGGACACTGCCCCCAGAATACCTTCCATCCAGCAAGGCCTATCTACAACCCTACGCAAGCACCTGCCTACCCTCCACAATTCCCATCACCTCCTAGGCTTGACAATCCACGACCAATTGGTTCGTACACAACATGCAATGACAAACGCTGCAAGCTGTGCCCCCACTCAGACACTACATCTTCCTTCAAAAGTTCTGTAACCGGTAAGGAGTACAAGATTTTGGATAAACTCTCCTGTAAATCCAAAAATGTGGTTTACCTTATCACATGCAAGGTATGTAAAAACAGTATGTTCGGGAAACAGAAGATGCTTTGAACATGCGAGTGAACAACCATAGGTCGTCCATCAAAACCAAGAAAATGCATCTGCCAGTAGCCAGGCATTTTAACATGGACAACCATTCTTGGGAGGACATGATTGTTGTGGCCATTGACCATAGATGACCGAGTGGCGAAAGAGGGCTTTTGGCAACAAATGCTTAACACTATAGAACCAAGCGGTCTAAACAAAGTGTCAGATGTCCTTTTGATGAACAAGAAGTATTGACACCAGCATCCTATATTATGAGATAGAGCAGTCTTCTGTTTGTTCCAAACACCGTATCTTTTGTGGATTGTGCCCGTTTTGGGGCAGGGTTTGGTACGGACAGACGATAAGAATCCGTGTCTTAATACTTGTCATGTAACTCGCCACCCAATATTACCACTTGTCTTGACAGTATTTTTTTTTTGGTACTTACTTATTTATCACTTACGCCAATATGTAATATTGATTGTTAACCCGGCAGATTCTGTCCGGTATTGGTTTTGAGTATTCTGTTGTTGTGAACTGTTCCTGAGTAAAGTTATAATCGCGCTGCACTTGTGTTGTGACTTATATCCACTTTTACTGGCGTGGTGGCAGCAGGATTCCGAACTCCAACGTCTGTTTATGTTTACAAACATTACCGTAAGGCTGGTAACTGGGTAGGAATTAAAAATTCAAGTCACAGTGTTAGATAAGCTGACCCCGGTCACAAGTACAGTAGCTCACGTGAGTCGTAACGATAAACTGTACACATAGCCCTTTCGTACAACAAAGCGTACAAATACTCAGAATGGCTAACACGCACAGAGCACCAAAACAGTGGTGTCTATCCAAGACCGAATCCATTAATTCGTTTGAAAATTGGAGACCGAACATTGTATATACCCTCTCCCTGGACCAGAATTTTGCTCCATTTCTAACAGATGGTGTTCAGTGGGGTAAGAGAACACGGGCTGCTCCCAACCGTGGGTTCCAAGATGACGGTGAGGACGTACCAGAGGCCCAGAGACGTACTGCAGCTCAAAAGGTCACAGTGTTAGAATTAATGCTAACCGAAATTGCTAACTACTGCCCTATCATTTCTCGATCAACCATTGTTAAGAACTCTACATCGATGGAAAATATTTGGCAGACAATACGACAACATTTTGGCTTCAAAAATACAAAAATACAGGCGCCCATTTCCTTGATTTTGCCAACAGCAAATTAGAACCCAGAGGACCTTTTTCAGCGTATCATAGCATTCTTAGAAGACAACATGTTGAAGCAGGGTACTACAATAACCCACCACGGTGAGAATATTCTGGAAGATGAAGAACTTTCTCCTACACTTGAAAATATTGCTGTTTTAACACTGCTCCGTCTCATCAACCCCGAGTTGCCTCAGCTAGTAAAACATAGGTATGGCACTGAGCTTCGGTCCTGTACACTTGCTTCAATCAAGCCAGAAATTTCACAGGCAATGTCATCTCTATTGGACGAACTCCGATCATGTGAAGAAGCAAAGGCAATGCGCACTGCAATTACGTACATGCCTAAGAACAACAACAAGCCCGTGTCACGTCCTGTGAAGTCATGCCCATTATGTAAAGCTGCTAACAGACCTGATCAGCATTTTCTAAGCAAATGTTTATACTTACCGTCTCAAGACAAAAGGTACTTTGCTAAAGCTCGCCAAATATTGGCAATAGATGATTATAGCGATCATGAGGATCATGAACTCGTAGCGGATAACAATACTAGCGCCCCAGCCATATGTACTTCCGCTGTGGACACTTCCGCTGTGAGCAGAGTTCAAATACGCCAGTCACCTTACTTAGATGTATTCTACCGTCATCATACCATCCGCCTGACTGTTGACAGCGGAGCCACTGGTAACATGATCAAGGCCTCATTGGCAAACAAGTCGACTGGTCCTCCCCTCTACATGTAATCGTTGAAACACATACTACCTTCACACATGAAAACCATAACTTGGTATTTGAGGGATTAATCGTTGAAAACCTTGACAGTGATATCTTAGCCAGTATACCAGTCATGGAAAGAAACGACATATCCATAAGACCATCTAAACAGCAGATCATTATAGGCGAGAGTTACACCTACACATACAGACAGAATTCTGGACCTCCTCAGACAACCATTGCTAGACGGGCTCAGGTTCTTAGGGCTTCGATAACCGAAACAACCACTGTTTGGCCTGGTGAGTTTCTAGAGGTTAAAATCCCAGATGAGTTTTCAGTATCAGATAATGAAGTCATTGCGCTCGAACACAACGAAGGCTGTCAAACTCACACATGGCCAGCCCCCTCATTGCGTAGTAGTGTTGCTGGTCGCATACGAATACCTAGCCTCTCCTCTGAACCACAAACTATCAAACGTAACGCCCACATTGGAACCATTAGGGCTACCTTCGAACCAAAAGACCAAGATAATAGCTCTCTGACAAAGTTACCCGGACCTAGTCAATCATCAGCGACCTCAAAATTCTCACAAAATGTGCGCATAGACCCCGATAGCATCCTCTCAAACGATATGAAAATAGCATTTGGTGATCTCCTTACTGAATATGACGAGGTTTTCAACCCAAAATTCAAGGGGTACAATGGAGCTGCTGGTTCTTTCAAGTCAACGGTGAACATGGGTCCTGTACAGCCTCCTCAACGACGAGGTCGTATGCCTCAGTACTCAACGAAGAACCTCTAAATGCTGCAGGATATATTCGATGAGCAAGAGGAAATGGGAGTATTTCGCAAACCTGAGGATATTAATGTACATGTTGAATATGTGAACCCGTCATTCCTTCAGGCGACTAAAGACTTGTCACTGCTTTTGCTGATGTTGGTAGGTACACCAAGCCGCAGCCCTCTTTAATGCCGGATGTGGACTCTACTCTACGGAAGATAGCTCAATGGAAATTCATAGCTATCACGGACCTCACGAAATCATTTTATCAGATCCCGCTTTCGCAAGACTCTATGAAGTATTGCGGTGTCGTCACTCCTTTCATGGGAGTTCGTGTGTGTGTGCCATCGGCTATGGGAATGCCTGGATCAGAGGTAGCATTAGAAGAGCTCAGATGTCGTGTTTTAGGTGATCTTGTTCAAGAGGGTGTGGTCGCAAAGGTTGTCGATGACTTATATTGCGGAGGAAGCAATCCAGATGAATTGCTACAGAACTGGTCAAGGGTATTAAAGGCACTTCAACGTAGCAACCTTAACCTGTCAGTATCCAAAACTTTAATTGCCCCTAAGGAAGCAACCATATTAGGATGGGTATGGCGGGAAGGAACCCTTCGTGCAAGCAAACACCGTATATCAGCTCTCTCTTCTTGCCAACTCCCAACAACAGTAGCTGGTTTACGCTCCTTCATTGGCGCATACAAGGTCCTCAGTCGTGTAATTCCAAATTGCTCACACTATCTCGCTCCTCTCGACGATATGACTGCCAGCCGTGAGTCGAAAGAAAAGCTTACATGGTCTGATGAGCTTACATCTTCATTTCGACAAGCACAGCAAGCTTTACTTACGAACAAGGCTATTACCCTCCCACGACCCAATGATCAGTTATGGATTGTCACTGATGGAGCCTTAAGACGGAGTGGTATTGGAGCTACGTTGTATGTCAACAGGAATGACTCTCTTATGCTTGCCGGATTTTTCAGTGCAAAATTGCGTAAAAATCAAAATTTATGGCTACCTTGCGAAATTGAAGCCCTTTCCATAGCGACCTCTATTAAGCACTTTAGTCCGTACATTATACAGGCTTATTCTAAGGCGGCTGTGTTAACAGATAGCAAACCGTGTGTCCAGGCATTTGAGAAACTTTGTCGTGGTTAATTTTCTGCCTACCCACGTATTACGACCTTCTTGTCAACTGCTAGCCGATACTCTGTTTCTATCCGTCACGTGGCTGTACAGTCTATCTTACCATCAGACTTCACTAGTCGGAATGCACCCGAATGCACCCATCCGTCGTGCCAAATATGCACCTTTGTCAGCATGACCGAAAACTCTGTTGTTCAACAAGTTAATGTCCAAGATGTTCTTAATGAGTCTGCGAGACTCTCTTTCACTACCAGGTCTGCTTGGAACGCCATCCAGACCGAGTGTCCTGACCTTCGCCGTACTGCTGCACACCTTAAACAAGGGACCCGTCCTTCGAAAAAACTAACTGACGTGATATCTCGGCGTTGCCTCAGACGGACCCTGGAGGGACATTCGAAAATTTACCGGGTCCCAGTTGCGTCGTACATCATACCGTGTGAAGGATTCAGAGTGTTATGTCGTGCCATCTTATGTCAAAAAGCTTGACTGTCCGACGACAAGCTTTACAATTCCGTCATCCGATGATGAAAGTGATGAAGATCAGCTTACGGTTAGTGTACCCATACATCCTACGCCTCCTCCGCTTCCAGCAATACCACCTATTATTCAGAACCCTTTAATTGAAAACAACAGCGCATCTACCCCTTCAGGTGATACTATCCATGAAAGCGCGAATTCCGAAGGTAATCCTTCCACTAATACCGTACCTAGACAGTCTTCTCGCAGCCGCAAACCACCCAGTTGGTTTAAGGACTATATGCTAGAATAGTGGTTTTTCTTTACTGTTGTGTGTGTCATGTATGCATCTGGAATCTATAATACCGGTTTGGTTTTGTATTTACTCTATGCTTGTGTTATCCTGTCAATAAAATCACACGTGTTCTGTAGCTGCGGTCTCCAGTTATTACTACCTTACCTTACCCCAGTTCAAATATTCAAGTGTCTCAGCGATGCACAAATTATAAACACAACATTGGCGACGAGTGTAAACAATCATGGCACACGCGGTTATAGGTAAGATAAATAATTTTGACCAAGGAGTCGAATCATGGGAATCGTACAGTGAACGTCTCGACCAATTTTTCGTGGCGAACGAAATCAAGGAGGATAAACAAGTAGCAACTTTGCTTTCACTTGTCGGTCCTAGAACGTACGACTTGCTCAAAAACTTATGTGCACCTGAACTACCTAAATCGAAGGACTTCAAAGGTCTGTCGGAACTTCTGTCCAAACACTTCAATCCTACACCGTTGGTTATCGCAGGACGTTTTCGTTTTCACAAGCGAGATATGAACACCGGAGAAACTGTATTACAATATATAGCAGAACTACGCAAATTAGCTCGTTACTGCAAGTTCGATGCTCAACTAAATGACTCGCTCCGTGATCGTTTCGTTTGTGGCCTGCGATACGCGAACATCCAAAAAAGGCTTCTCTCCGAAAGCAATCTAACTCTTGATAGGGCTATCGAATTAGCCACAGCTATGGAGACAGCAGCGTCAGATGCTTCTGAACTGCAAGGCCAAAGGCACCCGCAGCCTGTGCACAAGGTCAAATCAAATTCAAATTATCAAGGACGTAAACCGCACAAGCCCAAACATACACCCGAGCAACAGCAACATTCTCAGTCGAATCAGTGTTTTCGTTGTCTTGGGGACCATGCTCCAAAAACTTGTAAACATATAAACTCTGTTTGCAAGTATTGCAGCATTAAAGGTCACATTGAACGTGCTTGTATGCGCAAAAACAAGAACTTGCGTCGAAACTCTAGATCCGTACATCAAGTTGAACAGAGTGACGAGGAGCCCATACAGTATGTGGACATCCAACTCATTGAGGCACTCAAGTCCGATTGTAGTGACACCAGAAATTGGTAACCGTAAAATTGACATGGAACTTGATACGGGTTCTGCACTCACAATTATATCCGAGAAAGTTTTTCGGGAAAACTTCAAGAAGGTAAAACTGGACAAGGATCGTACACCTTTAAAGAGCTTTTCAGGACACACGCTCACACCGCTTGGTAAAGCCAAAGTCGACGTACATCTAAACGGTCAGACTGCACAATTGGACCTATATGTAGTGGCAATCAACAGTCCATCGCTATTCGGTCACGATTGGTTGTATGCGCTGAAATTAAACTGGCACGAGATTAAGTCCATACGCGCCGTATCTAACCCTTCAACACAGTGCTAGATAAGCACAATGCCGTGTTTTTGCCTGAACTTGGTAAAATGAAAGACATAACTGCACACTTGCACATTAAGGAGAACGCACAACCGAAATTTCTAAAGGCTCGTAGTGTACCTTTTGCTCTGCGCCCGAAAATAGAGAGCGAACTTGATCGTCTACAAGCACAGAGAGTTATTTCACCTGTCAAGCACAGTGACTGGGCAACGCCTATCGTGCCTGCTTTAAAAAAGAATGGTAGTGTGCGAATTTGTGGCGACTATCGCGTTACCGTCAACTCAGCTATTAACATTGAACAGTACCCCCTACCAAAGGTAACCGATATCTTTGCAAATCTGAGTGGTGGGGAAAAGTTCTCGAAAATCGACTTAACCCAGGCTTATCACCAGATGGAGCTGGATGAGGAATCCAAGAGACTGCTCGTGATCAATACACACAAGGGACTTTTCATGTACAATCGTCTCGTATTTGGTGTTTCGTCATCGCCAGCCATATGGCAAAGAGCAATCGAACAAGTGCTCCAGGACATCAATCACACACAGTGTATCCTTGATGACATCATCATCACCGGGGCAACTGAGGCCGAACACTTATCCAACTTGGATACCGTTCTACAGCGTCTTGAAGAATATGGGCTGAAAGCCAATTTATCAAAGTGTGAATTCTTCAAGGATCGTGTAGCCTACTGTGGACATGAGGTTGACAAATCGGGAATCCATAAGTCACCCGAAAAGATTAGCGTCATCGCGAACGCTCCGATGCCCGAGAACGTACAACAACTCCGAGCATTCCTAGGCTTGGTTACGTATTACCATCGTTTCGTGCCGAACTTATCTACCGTTGTTGCACCACTCAATGAACTTCTACATGATAACGTAGTTTGGAACTGGAACGAATCTCGAGACCGTGCATTTCAAGAAATCAAGGACATATTGACATCTGATCTTGTTCTATGCCATTATGACCCGAAATTACCGCTCAAGCTAGCGTGCGACGCATCGCCTTATGGCATAGGTTGTGTTCTCTCGCACGTATTTCCAAATAATGTGGAACGCCCGATAGCTTACGCGTCTCGGACCCTGCGCAAATCTGAGAAAGGTTATGCACAGATCGACAAAGAGGCATTATCTCTGTATTGGGGAGTACAGAACTTCAACGATTATTTGTATGGTAGACATTTCACGCTTGTGACCGATCACAAGCCATTACTCAGCATTCTGAGTCCATCAAAAGCTTTGCCGACCATGACTGCTGCAAGATTACAGCGTTATGCGATTTTCTTGTCCGGATACTCTTATGACATTGAATTTATGAGTACACACGCGCATTGCAACGCAGACGCACTATCGCGTTTACCTGTTACAGTCCAGGAAACGGAACCCGATGAGATTTCCGTATTCTACACTGCGCAATTCGATACCTTACCAGTGACTTGTGACCAAGTTTGCACGTATACTCAACGTGATCCAACATTGTCACAAATTCTAGACTTTGCGATGAGTGGCAGTTATCCGAAAAATTGCGATCCAAAATTGAGACCGTATTATGATCGTAAAGAATGCCTAACAGTCCACCAGGGATGTCTTGTGTTTGGCAATCGTGTCATCATACCAGAATCGCTACAGGAATCGGTCCTCCATGAACTACACAGTGGACACCCGGGAATAGTTCGCATGAAAACTCATGCCCGTGCTTTCGTGGGGTGGCCAAATATTGACCGAGATCTGGAACCCAGCGCATGCCGCCAGCCACACCGGTACATCCTTGGGACTGGCCCAATCAACCATGGTATCGACTACATTTAGACTTTGCTGGGCCATTCAAAAACCGTATGTTTTTGATTGTAGTTGACTCGCACAGCAAATGGCCAGAGGTGTTTCAGATGAATTCGACCACTGCAACCGCTACAATTAGTGTTTTACGTACGCTCTTCGCTCGATTTGGCATACCGAGAGAAATTGTATCGGACAACGGACCACAATTCATTTCCCTGGAAATGAAGCAGTTTTTCAAGTCCAATGGCATACGTCACATGACATCAGCGCCATTCCACCCGAGAACCAATGGACTTGCCGAGCGCTTCGTACAATCATTTAAGCAAGCAATCAAATCAGCTGAATCCGACTCAACATCTATGAATCAGAAACTTGGTGCTTTCTTGCTTAAGTATCGTACAACTCCACACGCAACCACCAATGAGACACCGTCGATGCTCATGTTTGGTCGCAACATTAGGACGCGACTAGATCTTATCAAGCCGAACACTCAAGATGTGGTACAAAGGAAACAGTATGTCGAGTCGAAGCATTGTGGTAACAAACTCCGTGAACTCGAAAAAGGTGACCTAGTACAAGTACGCGACTATCGAGATGGCCAAAAGTGGGCTAGTGGAAATATTTTGTCGAAAACTGGACCACTGTCATATACAGTGGATACCGGAACCAAAATCTGGAGGCGCCACATTGACCAAATCCGTCAGTCGCAGTCGAATTTACCATCCGCCAGTGTTGAAGCGTCCGTATCACCGCCTTTAACTTACATTCCACCGCCAACCGTGGAACAGTCTTCAAATTGCACCGACCAGACACCGGAAGTAAAACCGTCGGAACCTGAAGTGATTAAGACACCAGCTACCACCCCACAAAGACGTTTCCAACCAGGAACCGTCGTGCACCAGTTCGGATGGATCTGTGAATTCTCACATGATACAGTGCAACAGGGCATAATAATCCCTGAGTATCATGTCACCTAGTTCATTTGTTGTATTGTTATTTCAACATGTTAAATGTTCTTAAATTGTTCATTGTTGATTACCTTTTCTTCTTTTCAGAATTTTATGAACACTCGAATTGACAATGGGACACTCACATTTTGAATCTAGTCAAAAAGCAATGACATTATATAGTATATCAAGTAGATTTTGCATTATGTGCTTTAGTCAAGTTCTTTAATATTGTGTTTTGATTAAGAGGGGAGGAATGTCATGTATGCATCCGGAATCTATAATACCGGTTTGGTTTTGTATTTACTCTATGCTTGTGTTATCCTGTCAATAAAATCACACGTGTTCTGTAGCTGCGGTCTCCAGTTATTACTACCTTACCTTACCCCAGTTCAACTATTCAAGTGTCTCAGCGATGCACAAATTATAAACACAACAGGGTCCGCGTTTTGTAAATTAGTTTCATTTATTTTCCAATTCATATTTGCCGCCTTTTTATGTTACTTTTTGATACTGCGGGTTATACCTTTATTACGTATTGCGGGTCATTTAAATTTCATTGGCTACTGATATTATATACCGCGAATGTCTTTTATTTTACCGCTTAAACTGTCAGTAGGTCAGTAGAGATTTGCTTTCCATGAATTACATGCAGCTATTTTGTGTAACATAAATTTATATTTCGGAGTTTTATGGAAATCGTTTAATTGTAAGTATTTGCTTGTTTACTGTATTCTTTACGTATTTTGGGTATACTATTGTTTAAATGATAATTTATTATGATTTTGTGAATTTCAAATATAATATATATACTCACGATTTCCTACTGTATCTACATAACTGAAAATGGTATTATTACATGTAAAGAATTGTGTATTACGATGTATTGCATAAGTTTATGCAGTTTTAGTATTCCGTATAATATCAAAAAGTCTGTTATTCGTAAATTACATTAAGATATGTATTTGTCTAGGCGCTTGTTCTGTTGACCTGTACAGCCTGGACCTTTTGGTTGTTGGACCCTGTTGTATTAACAAGTATATATGTCATGTCATCATATTATTCATAGATTTATCTCGAGTTCTCTATATGCTTACTTTATTGTTTAACAGTAATTTGCTTCATTGTCAAATGTGTGATGCTTCATAAGACATGTATTTATCTATATTTATATTATAATTATTTTATAATATAGTTTACGGTTTAAAGTAAAATACTTAAGAAGTTACGTATTTGTATACGCGTATTGGTATATTTATGTTATAAGCGAGGTAATTCTTGTAAGCTTGATGGCTATGATAGAACGTAGAAATGTATATGTATTTATGTAAGTAAGAGAGAGAGAGAGAGTTTAAAGTATGAATGCGTTTTATTTTTATATTTATCATGCATATATTTATGATTGTTATTATATTGTTTAGGGTCCATTTACAATAATAAACTCCTGAAAGTGTACCAGAGTTTTATTTCTCCTAGGAAGTACCCTAAGTATGGTGTGAAAAGATAGGAAATATACCCTGCTACATAATCAAGCATATATTTGTATAAGTTGTATTAATCAACGTTGTAAGATAGTTAACTCTTGCGTTCTACACAAAACAAGTACATCCTGTACTAGTTATCTTTCTTGATACGTGTTTTTGTACACAGCGATTGCGCACGCGTACTGTCTCTTTAACCCACTTGTTTTGCAAGACAAAGGAAAATTGTGCGCTCGTATTGTTGTTCAAATTTTGTCTTCCTCTACTGCCCAATGGTATTTATGGTATAGGTATTCGGTATTCTGGAGTTTCTGTTAGTATTCTTTGTTACACTTTTTGACCACTGCACGCCGTCCAAGGCGAGTATTGTAAATATCGTCCAACGAAGGCCTGTTATTAGAATTTAGTTCACCTGTTTCTATTTTGCATGTTGTACCATAAACACTTTTTGTTTTCGGCTTCACAAAAGCCAGATGTATAACAGTACATGAACGTGGTGGTAATAATATTATATTATTATTAAATTGGGTATTACATAATTATAAGTTTTGTATTATATACATGAAATAAAAATATAGGCAATAGTAATATTGGCCTTATGTGTTCTCTCCCTTTCTACGTTCTAAGGTAGCAACAATGCTGAGGTCCAAAAGATCATCAAAGTCACCATATGCTAGGCCGTCCAGGTCCACGACAAGAGAAGCTTCGTCTGCAGCTGCAAGCACTACTGATAGTTCATCTGTACCTTGTTTATCTACCAGCACAGCTAACTCAACAGGCACTATCACACCAATTGTACAGGCTGAGCTCAATCCCAACTCCCTGATTTGTTCATCTGACACTTTAGGGGCGAATGTATCCCAAAATATTCGAGATAGAATATGGTCTAAAGAATTTATAGACTCGGCTAAATTACACCCTGCCGAAACAGATGCTGACCAGTCTCAAATTAACATCATGATGGCCAGCTGGTTATGCAACCTAAAACAGATGCCAGAAAAATTACAACCTTGGCTTCGTGGACTGATGCGTTTATCATAAATGCTAGTATTTATCTAACTAGGCACCCTATTGATATCTAAGGCATTCTTAAATACTTGCACACAATACGTTTAGGGGCAACCCGTACTCCCACAGCACAATGGCTTGAATACGATAAGCAGTTTAGACTTAAGATGGCTAGAAACACCGACATTAGCTGGGGTTCCGTGGACGTTGAATTATGGCTATTATACATGTCGGGCCCAGGATTTAGTCCTCAAAACACAACCCAGCCGTCTTCTGCTCAGTTTGGTCCGAAATGTTATGACTTTAATTACAAAGGCTCATGCACGAAAAATCCTTGTTATTATCAACACCTGTGCTTAAAGTGCTACAAGTTCCACCCTTTTGTCCACTGCTGGTACAACCCGAATGGTATACAACAGCCTCGCCAGAACAACCCTAATTTTCGTCCCCAACTGCAAACCCCCTTCCCAAACAACACTCGTCCAAGAGCCTCCAACCATTTCCAAGGTACCCGACCCAGGAATATGGGACCTGGGGGTTTCTCCAATTAACATCGTAACTCTTAAGAATTGGTTATCATCTTATCCTGACACACGAATAGGTAGTTTCTTACTAGATGGATTTTCAAAAGGCTTTTTCTTAAATTACTCTGGGATAAGGCTCCCATCCATACCCCGTAATATAAAATCAGCAGAGTCCGAAAAAAAAAAACCGAGCTGTTAAAAATTGTGCATAAAGAGATTAGTTTGGGCCGTATGACAGGTCCTTTCACTTCATCCCCCATTTCTAACCTTAAATGCAATCCTATTGGTGTTCTACCGAAAAAAAAATGGTGTTTGGCGCCTCATATCCAATTTAACTGCACCTGTGGGTGATAGTGTGAATTCTCATATAGATCATAATCTATGCTAGTGAGGCCCATCGCAAATGACTAAGTTCAAATTAATCAAAATGCGTTGTTTGCAATTTTCACATCAATAATTTATCGGGCAATATTTTTAACAGGTAAATCAAAATCATATCATTAGAATATTCATTTTGTTTTCTTCTCATTTCTTGAATTTCACCTCATTTGGAATAGAAATAAAGAAATTAGGGCAATTTGAAAATAGCTAAAATCATTAAAATATCTAACGATACCGCGGCGGTACAGCGAGACGTTTATTTTGCCTTATAATTGACGGCGCGCTTAGAATCAATGAGCATAAAAGCGATATGTTCACTGGCGTTGTTCGGGGTCACGGTTGTATCAAATCCAGTGAAGTGAAGTTTTTCAGGTAGATACGTCCTTTACCTGTAAACAGCTGATCGCCGAAGCGAAAACGATTTACGATGCGGGCACAGTTTTTTAAATATATAATTTTCAGTTTTTAATTTATTTCTACCGGCCCGTAATATGCGATAAGTATGTTTCCCCCGATTCATTTGATACCATTTTTATGAAAATATACCTAGAAATGACTACAGACATTTAAAAATAAAAAGATAGCGTCTTCCCCTTTGCCAAAGCAACGGTCCGCCATATTGTTTTCACGAGTTATTTGATTACATCGATATACATATTAAACAAGAACACATAACGAAAGCAATGTCTACAGAAGTAATTATGATTATCCTAGTTGTGAAAAAATTACCCCGTAGCTATTATTTACAAAGTTTTATTTCTCAACAGTTTCATTTCATCATTCATGATGTAATTTGAAGAACGGCGTGGGCGCGTGGGTTAATATTTTTACATTTGAATGTGTAATTATTGGTATTTACATTAATTAAATATTTAACGATTTCATATCGTTTATTGTAATTTTGTAGCTCTATTAATACGATTTTACACGAGTTTCCTCCGACTCGGGGCGACCTCCACGTATTGTCGTATAGAATTATGTACAGAAATATACATTTCAATGTAATAAATACCAAGACATATATTGTGCGATAAAATAAGACATCGTTTCATCATTTAGAATACATTGACCCCTATTTTGATTCAAATGATTTGGTTTTAATCCTCTTTAATTAATTTTGGTATTTATATCAGATGGCCAGTCCCAAGACGAATTCTATAATATATTTAATAGTTGACTTCCTAATCAAGTTGCAATATTTTCAATATATCGACGTAACGTCGTCTAGGGCGATCACCTGTCACCTGTGCGGCTAAATTATTACGTAATATCACCTCAACCGGCTGTTTGACCCAGCAAATATCAACTTTCATTTCGTACATTCAACAGCTTTCAAGATATTAATTAGCGATCTTAATAAACTGGATATTCATATTAATGAAAGACAAGGATTAATTATCATGTTTCCTGTTAATTGTGAAGGATCATCATGGAGACATAAAGAACAGGAATTGAAATCAACCAAACTTTACGGCAATTTGTATTTATGAAGAGTTTATATTTGAGATTTTCACACTTTTAATAAAAGTTTTTATGTTTTTAGAATAATGAATATAATACATATAGTAGATTAATATGAAAAATTAAGGTATACTATGATAAATTAAAAGGTATGTGATATTTTTCACATTTCTTTAAAGAGTTATCCGCCCCTGATTTAGGTAAAAATGTGTTTGCTTATACAGAGCTTATTTTTTGTCATACAATCTAAATTCCTTCAAATATCCTTATAACTAACCATTTTAAATAAGTTTTTACATTATTATGAATCCTTGTTTAAGTTTTTAGAAAAATGACCTTGGACATTTGGACTTTGTCATTTTCATCAAAGTAAAAAACCATTCTTCGTCAAGTTTAAGAGATTATATTTGAGATAATAAGACGTACAACCAATGTTTTTATCTTTTTTTCGTAATACCTGTAGTACATAGAGTAGATTAATATAAATAAATAACAAATTTTATGCATAACTGATTAAGTTATACACTCATAAAATTGCGAGGTTGTGCATTTTCATTTGCTTGAAAAAGGTGTGAAAATGCAATATTGTCCATTTTCAAATCCTCGTATCTTGTAAAGTACTCGAGATAAACCCGTGAAATTTTTAGAGTTTGTTGACTATAAAACTTGCCTGGTAACTTACTTATTCTCTGGTATATTGAGATACAAATAAATTATTTAAAGGCATCTAAATAGTGTATTTCATGTGTTTTTAAGGAAAGAGTTTGGGCCTCCCTATCTATGCACAGTTTCTTATGCTTCATTTGACCAAGCAATAGACATGATCCAAAACTTGGGCAAGGGGGCACTTCTGTGCAAAATGGACCTGTCTAATGCCTTCCGCCTTTTGCCTATTTATCCTTTAGACTTTTGTCTGTTGGGCATGTTCATTGATAACTTGTAATACTTTGATAAATGTATGCCCTTTGGTTGCTCTATTGCATGTGCAACATTGGAAAAATTCTCAATCTTTTTACATTTTTTTTTGGTTCATTTTACGACAACTTACGCTGCTAAAGTACCACAAGCAACAAAAACATCGTCATCGTCGCTCTCCAAAATCACATCCATCAACGCAATACAGGAGACCACAGCGACGGACGTCGGCTATATTGTAAACAAATGAAAAGTAGTCGAATCACTTGACTTCATCAGCACACGGCGTAAGTAGTAAGTGCAAATCAAGTTGTAAACGTTCATAACATCGACGACAAGTGTTTCATGTGGTCGGTATTGTCAGCCTAACACCCCACCCAAAGAAAACATAAAAATCCCAAGAGAGTCGTAAACTACGCACAGTACACAGACGAGTTGTACTTTAGTGACATCCCGTATCCGGTAGGCGTATATTACGTCACCAAATTCGAAAAACAAAACCACATCTCTATCAATGTCTTTGGTTATGAAGAGTGAAATCTATCCTCTTCATCTCACCAAGGAAACAGGATTACGTCACGTCGATCTCCGTGTCATCACCAAAGAGGACAAACGTCATTATTGTTAGTTAAGCACTTTAATCGACTGTTATCTGACCAAAGGGACCATAAAAACCAATATAATTCTTGAAATTTGTTTACATGGGTTCACTAAAAAGTGACTCCTGAGGCGACATCTACCCTACTGTCAGGTCCATGGAGCTCAGCGGACGGAGATACCGACCGAAGAGGATAAATGGATTCGTTACACCGATGTTTTGAAACAACTGAAAAACCATTACGTGGTCAGGGATCATTCTGGGCCGCGATATCGGGATATTAGCGCATTATTTTCGTCAAAATCCCATTAAAACTCTCAGACTGCGCCAAAAATCCCATCGATATTTTTCACGAGATTTATAATGAATAAATATTGTTCGAACTGTCTTGAGTTGTGTTACGAATCACTATCATTCTGGCGTTTGAAAGATCGTTTTAGAATAGCTATTGATAATTTAGCGTCATGTTAACTATGACTTAAAAGCGTCCGTAGCCACAATTATGCCTCCCAAAAGAAAACTCCCTGAGCCCAGAAATGGGCAGTATCTCATCCAAAACATACTAGTGATTGTGAGAGAGCTTCCTCTAAACAGAATCTTGTCACATCACCCATCAGGAACAGACTGTCAAGTGACCATTGCACAGAACTGATGACTTTGATGATTGAAGGGAAAGATTCAGGAGAATATGACTTTAATGGTGCTTTAAAAGACTGGAGAAATAAAAAAGCAGACTGATTTTCAGGAAATAGAAGACATTGTTAATGGATATCTTGATTCGTTACTTTTTTTTTTCATTAGTTAAAACACTTTTACAGTAATTCTTGATGTCGGACTGGTCACATGACCTGATTTGCATCACATTTGTTGGGGGATAAGTCTCAGGATTTATCATCGCTGTCTACGAAGAATCCGATATTTTGAAATCTTATTTTTGCAAAGTGCGGTCATATAAATTTCGAAGAAGGAAAGAGAGTCATCGTCGTGAAATTCCTCAATGAATTTCAATTTTTTTTAAGACTCATTTAGCTCTTGTGTTCAAAATATAGTTAATCAAAGTTGCATTACGGTCTATGATAAACACTGAGTTTATCCCCTAGGTCATCCTCGGAATGTTTCGGCGATTATCTTCATTTATATCTTAGGGTGATGTCACGCCGACTACGAGAATGCTATTAAACACTCAGGAGTTAAGAATTGTGCATTTTATTATTCCTTGAATTTAAACAAAAATACAAACGGATGAGTAGAAATATCCCATGAAATTTTAGAAAATCCCATTAATATTTATTTGATGGGATAATTATCCCATTACTTTCAGATTCCTGAATGATCCCTGCGTGGTCTACGTAGATTTAGAATGTGTCTTAGAGCGAATGTACGGCTGACAACCGGGTACAAAACATGCATCCACCATCAGATTATCTAGACAGGTACCGTCCGTAAAACCGTATAAAATACTGGGTCTCACAGAAGATATGACAGAGGAGAATGTGGTCTACAGGGGCCCTAATGCGACAGACCTGTTCGTAGTACACATGGTTCGATTGGACGAGCGTCTTATAAACCTCTTGCGTAATCCAAAACCCATGCAGTTGACAGAAGAAGATTTTACAAGAAGCTACACATTGTAGCGTATGTGGAGGGGAGCTAGGCGTAGAAATTAGGCGTGAGCATTGCCATATCACCAGCAAATGCAGAGGTGCAGCACACAATGAATGCAATCTAAACTACAAAGGGAGAGAATCCCCGTTTTCTTCAACAACCTTGGAGGATACGACGCTCACTTGATCATGTAAGCCATCGGCAAAATAAAACACAAAAAGATCAACTGTATCCCGCAACACCGTGAAAAGTACATATCGTTTTCGCTCGGAAATTGGAGTTCATTGACATCTTCCAATTCCTATCTACATCACTCGAGAACCTGGTCAACAATCTAAGTCAAGATAGTTTAACAAAATTCAAGCAACCCCAGCCATACGCCAAGAAGAGTCGACCGGGAAATACCGACATGAAAATGCAACTCCTCAACCGAAAGGGTGTATATCCGTATCGATACACGAGTTCCTTTAAGCAAGCTCTTCCACCTAAAGAGGCCCTCTATAACGATCTTGATGAAAGTAATATTTCAGTGGAGGATTCTTTTCATGCTCAATTAGTGTGAGATGTACTTAACATCAAAGATCTAGGAGAGTATCACGACATGTACATGGAGACCGACGTACATCTTTTGGCTGGTGTGTTCGAAAATTTCGGAGCACTCTGCCTAGGTATTTATAAATTGGACCCAGTTCATTTTTATACTTCCCAGGAACTGGCATGGCAGACCGCACTCAAGATGACTGGCGTAGATTTGACCCCCTACGAGTTCTTTGCAGAAATGTCACTCATTTTTTGCACGTCTGAAGTACTGTGTGACGTCATCAGTCAACACATGCAGGACTACGTTAAGAGTTCGAGCTGTCTACCAAACCGAGACGTTTACTCATAGGTGGCATGCGCGCCAAAAATATTACTGGCCACCCATCTTTTAAAATGGAGTGCGGACTGGAGGTCAACAAACTTTATTGGACCGTGGAATTCAACCCCGTGCGTTTTCAGCAATTTGCATCAGCGATGAGCGGCGAGCTGGTGACGTCCATCCGTCCAAAGCCATTACCGCCGACACGAGGAAATTAGAAAGCAGCTTGGCGTTTGGCTCCACCATTATGGATCAAGAAAACATTTCCGTGGTGACGGACCGGCCATGATGGAAGTCAACCGCCCGCAGATTAAAAGCGCCCACTCAATTGATAGAAGATGAAGAACATTACGAGGCAGAGAAAGCGAAAACAAATCTCCCCGTTCAAATAGGCTACTTCATTTTGCAGTATGCAAAATTACACATGCTTCAATTCTATTATGATTTTCTCGATAAATTTGTAGACCGATCCGATTTCGAGTACTGCGAGATGGATACCGACTCTGAATACATGGCCCTGGCTGCACCCGACTGCGACTTCCTGTCTGCAGTGAAACCGGAATTGAAGGACGAGTACCTTCGCGGACTCATGAGTATTATCGACAGGGATTGGACATCGGGGCAGATTGTCATCATCACTGGTTCCCTCGAACCTGCTGCCGCGAACATGCAGAGTTTGACAAGAGAACCCCGGGACTCCTCAAAATCGAGTACGAGGGAGACGGCATGATCGGCCTCTGCTCCAAAACATATATCATGAGCAAGAAAAGGACAGTAAGTGCAACTAGTACCATTCTGACCGCCGCCAGACTGCTCCGCAAAGCCATGAAATTGAAACCAAAACTCCTGCTGCCAAAGAAACGAACTTATTACGAATTTGGTTCTAAGGAATAAGTAAAAGGTCAGTGACAGATCCAGGTATTAAGGACCAAGCGACCAGGTCACGGCACAAATGAAATTTAAAAAAAAAAAACAGGGAACTCCCGTATTAACCACCGATTGAGTAAATTCATTTTTTTAAACGCAAAAGTTGTATGAACGACGGTTTTATCCACAACTGACGTATCCAGGCGTGAAAAAAAAGAGATGTCATTTAATAAAGTATTATACATACATCTTTTTTATACTATGTTTTGATAATTCGATGTACACGAGTAAAACATGCTGAAACCATCCGTATTCTCCTGGATACACCACTCCCGATAAGACATGATGACGACACGCGACGGTGTTACAAAGGTCGAGTATCATCCTGGATAAAATTATTGGGTCGTAACTTAGACGTTAAACGCACTGGTCGAGATTATCAGATGGTGTCAATACCTGTCTTATAAACTACTCTCCAAAAATCTAGTGAGACTTGTTTCTAAACCCTATTTTGTTTGATAAATTGATTATTAATAAACATCGTAAAGGGAGGGGAAGATGTTACTTGATAAACTATAACATAAAGGAAACAAAAAGGAATTGGATTTATTTTGGTTATGTATAATTAAATAAAATTTTTTATTTACCTCGTGTGGGTATTTATAACGAAGACGTTGACCGTCTCGCTGTACGTCGATCTCGTAAATGATTCTAGTTTATTGGGTAATGTTTATATATAAACATCGTACATACATGATTGATTTTATAGCCGCACTCACTTATTTTGTGTAAACGAGGCCACCCATGTATATAAACGTTATGAAGGGGAGGGGATGTTACATTGCAATGGTATAACATTATTTAAACAATTTTATTTTCGGATACTTGAAACGAGAAAAAAGAGGCAAATTGTTTCATATTGAATACAATTTAGAATACCAGGTACCTAATTATTATGTAGGCTGATACTTCGCACGCGTTGTAATTTCCTTGCTGTAATCCTTACAGCTCTATGTACGGTGGATGGAGTATTCCATCAGTTATTATGATGATCACAGCCTTGTGTTTAATTCCGGGCTGATTCTTTGTTACCCAACATACACTCATCTTAAATATCAGCATCCCGTCCTAGGTCAAAAGTCTTCGTTTCCCTATAAAATGTCAACATATCTTCATCATATATGAATTAGAATAAGATTCACAAAATTACAATTTACTACCTATAAAGATAGATCACAAAGATGATCTGTCCATGAGTATGAAAATTCATAGTTCATTAATGTTATCGGATGTTTCAGTGGTATGAAGATTATTGAATTAATACTAAGGCCTTTCATTGACCGTTGTTTTTGAAGATATATTAATGTTCAATGACGTTAACCAGACGCCAAGTCTTAAATATATATCATCCGTTTCAATACAATTAAAGATAAAGAAAGAGAAATCCATATTTTTAATTCATAAACATATCGTGCTAACGTTAGGCTATAAAACCTCGCCTTTTATTATAATCGCAAAACATTTTTTTCTGATTTGATTGATAAGTTCCTGAAAGTTTTGATAGCAGACGAAGTAGATGGATGACACTTCTGAGGAAAAACAGACACATCGGATTGACTTTATGTCATGATTTTATACTTTATTATTTTCTTTTCTTCGTATCTAATGTAAAATAATCTTCGTAATGACACTGATACTGAGTATATTAACACACTGGGAATAAAATCAGAACATTTGTTCCGTACATCCGACCATTCACAATGGATCAGAAAATGTGTTGTTGCCAAAAGTAAGGTTTTTTTTCATGAAGATGAAAAACAGTATCGTATAAAATATATTTTGATTGTATTTGAAAACGGATACATAAATAGACAAAGATATACTTTGAGATGATAAGTCATAATTCCCCCCCCCCTCCCCTAGGGGCAGGCTTGATGTAGTGGTTAAGCGCTTGGCTTGCGGCACTGACGATCCGGGTTCGATTCCCGGGTTGCGCCACAATGTTAAAGAGGTTGGTAACCTCGTGCTTCCATGTCGCGATATTACTGAAATATTGTTGAAAGCGACGTATTACACCAATCAACCCCCCCCCCCCCCCCGATGTTCATTCATAAATCATGCCCAAATGGATAGACACTGCTAGGTCGTTAGACCTAGTAAGGTGTCATAATCAACTACTGGAACAACAGCAGGAACAACAACCACAGCAGCAACCACAACACAACAACCCCAGCAATAACAACCGCAGCATCAACAAGAAAACCCGACAATATCATCGTCGGCAGCTGCTGCCGACTCAATTATTGTAAGTGTCTGACGGCTTAAAACTATTTTGTTTCTAAAAGATACTATCGTTTTCAATCATTGGCTTTTGATTTAATATATTTGTAAGTTATAGGGATTATTTGTAATTACCTTTTTTTTAATTTTCAGTACCCCTTCATCGTCACGGTATCTATGCCTAGTCCAAAGAGTATCAATTTTTTATGATTAATATTTTGACAAAATTTTCAACATACATTATACATAAATACCGTATTGTATTATATCTATATATATTTGACAATGAAATAAAGTATTTACATACTCTAATGATTTTACATTGACGATGTATTAGATCATTATAGTCAATTATTTCATTAATATCTATATACGTTATTGAGTTTATTCATTTTCTACATAAATTATAGTTTATTCCTTTTCTTTAAAAGGTCTGAGCCCGTGGTGGCGGAGGGGACTATTTAGGTAAGTCATTATATTATTTGTATTTTAAAACATTTGAATTAAATATAAATTAAAATTGTACTAATATTCATGTCATCAAAATTATCTCTAAAGCATTTCTTTGACATTTTCCATGACGTCACAAACATTACGAGTTTGAATCAATCAATGCTATCAAGGATGCGCGCGCACTCATCATCGAAACAAAGAGGACACTTACTTTCAAATTGCTTTATTCTGAGAGAAACATTGAAAACTTCAACATGTCTCGTTGCAAGTTATCGTTAGGAAATGAACGATTCGTACAGGTCTTGGAGTGGCAAGGAGAACTCATAGTAGATCCGAGAGAAAGGAACAATGATCGTCCCACTACGAAAAGCATCAGTCTTAATTTGATGCAGTACAAAAATTTAACGGCAGCCATCGAATTTAACATCGATCCCGTATACATGAAATCTTCGGAAGACGAGAATATTCACTTGGGCAGGAACATCTTTGTAAAATGGAGCAGAGGAAATCCGTGTGTGGACATACGGAAATATTGGAAACCAGAGAATGCTCTAGATACTGTTCCCACCGAAAAGGGACTCTTTCTCCGTCCCGTGGAATATACGCAATTTAAAGATCTGTTTGCGGAAATAGATAAAATCGTACCGGAATTGAGCGATGCGATCCCTTGCTTGGTACAAGACGATCACATGAATCAACTCGGCATGCTGAGATGTAAGAACTGCAATCCAGACCATTACACGGACTGGTAAGGGAACAGATCTTTTGTGCAAAAGAACTTCTGTGTTAGGACTATATGAGGACCGAGATTCACGGTATATTTTGTTTTATATTGATGATGCATGCCATTCTATATTTATTGTGTTTTGTTTATGGCATCTATTTCTTAAATTATATTCAATTATGTGTTTTTAAAAAAGAAATGTCAGAGGAAAAGAAAACAATTATTCTGAATTGAGATGATCATAGATATTAATGTTTCAAGTTTTTAAAAGTGGTATACCATTCATGATGCAGATCAAGTTTTCAAATTGTACAAGACGTGTTCGTTTTGAGTATTTGATCATCAAACCAAAACACTATACAATTGGGTGCAGTCCTAACCTTACATAAAGTGCACTTCAAGTTAACTTTATGACTGCTTTTCAAGTTTACTTGGCGACAACAGAGCAAACTTGGAATCAAGTTTAGTAGTAAACTTGATTCCAAGTTAGTACTATACTCGATTCCAAGTTTACTCCAAGTGCACTTGAAGTTTAGTTTACTTTCTATATACATGTGCATTAACTATATTTTTCTATTAAATATATATATATATATATATATATATATATATATAAAAGCACTAAAAAGGAAATTGTAAAAAGGAAATTGTAACAACATTCACTATTCGTAAGTATCGGATCAGCCTCAATGAAGGTTAATGCAAATCGCTCGAGAAAAAGGGGTCAATATAAAAGCACAGGTAAGCGATACCGATACTAAAACAATTAAAAAATTGCCAAATTTTCGAAGCAATATGCTTCCTCTTCAGGACACACATACAAACACTTACATAAATATAAAGACACGAAAAGAAAGATAGAAAATATAAACAAAGCACTAGTCTAATAAAAACTGCTTTCTTGAATTGGCTACATAATGAGCCTTTCACTATGCGCTATCTAATAGAAAATGAGCCAAACACAAGGTAACAGCTTGCTTACAGGTCAAGTGGCGCCCCCTAAAATGTATTTGCATTGACCTACTGGAGGTAATTAGACTAGGTGAAAAGAAGTTATACAAAGAAGGACAAAGAAAATAAATAACAGAAATAAATGGGAGTGAAAAAGAAATAAGTGATAAAATAAGTACCAATAAAATTACAAAAAAAATACTGTCAAGACAAGTGGTAATATTGGATGACGAGTTACATGACTCGTATATATATATATATATATAATATGCAATTGTACATAAGACAATTATTTCTATCGTGTTATACGAAACTGGATTATTGTAATAGAGAAACGTGAAAAGTAAACTTGGTGTCATGTGATAGTAAACTTGAAGACAGAATTACTTAATTTACTTAATATCAAGTGCACTTGACTAAACTTTATGACTGGTATTCAGGACGAAAAACTAAACTTAAAGTGCACTTGAATGCAAGGTTAGGACTGCACCCAACTGTAAATGCAATTAATCATTTCTCGTCAAATACTCAGATTTGTAATATGGAAACATTTAAACACAAATTTGTTTTTAAAAATGAAAAGAATTTTTTTTTTATTTTTGTAAATCTTTTACAAATCACCATTCTTCCATTACAGGACAACATTCCGTGGGCAACGCCCACCAAATATTGTAAAGGCGTCATTTGAAGAAGCCAACATGCAGCATCAACTTGCGATGCTGCGTGTAGAAAACAAACTACAAGAGCTCGAGGAGCGAATAAAGCTCCCCCAGCAAGGACGGTTGATCTTTAGACCAAAGGTAAGTCATTATACGATGTATCCTAGCATGTCAACTGATTGATCCTAACATGTCATCGGGCTGTTGTTCAATTGGGTTGAAAAGGGGTATTACTCGATTGATGATAGAAAATTTTATTGATAATTGGTTTGAAGCCGTTCACTGCATTTAGACATAATATTTTGAATAAAGATTACCTTGTTTGAAAGAGGAATGTTGACCTTCATTCTCGATTTAGTAACGTCTTTGTAACATGTTTTCGTGCTGTCGTGCTTTCTGTCTTCGTGTAAATTTCTTTTCACACCATTTACAAGCGTATCTTTCCTGTTTATGTATAGATGCAGTGTGTTGGGATAGGCTACTTTATCTTGTAAATAAAACTCCGCAGATCTCGCATAGATGTCCCATCTTGTCGACTTTCTTTGTTCGAATGAAGATTTTCTGTAATGTAGTTCTAAATATGTTCAATATCAGTGTCATAGCAACGCATTTCAAAACAATATTTAGACCAATCACCAAGCAGTTGTGCGTTATCACGACTCCATCTGGTACACACGGATTGGTTTCTTTTAATAGAAACACAAACCCGGATTTGAACGCTCTTTTATCGAGGAGATAGGTCTATGTCATGTAAAATGTATACATGCGGGGGTCCAGACCCCTTGGTCGTCTATGCTGTAAATTGATATGTCTTCTATTTACAGAAAAGCTGAAGAAGAAATGACGATGGGGAATGAGGATATATATTAATATGTTCATTCTGCAATAAATTGTTAAATCTTTGTAGTCTTATAGTTTATTGGTGGGTATTTTCCCGCAACGTAAAATGTCCAGTGGTGTCAATGGAAACAAAGAGAGAGATGATGCTCGTATACAATAAAATAATATGTCCTTCGTGGAATACATACCCAACAAAATATGACAAACTCGAGGAAGAAATAATAATATAGTTGTTTGTATGAAGAAAGACTCAGTCCGACGACAGTGTTATGATATACGAAAATAAACGGTCTAGCTCGTAATGATTGGGTCTAAAATATAACGTATTCATCAATATATGTGTTTCCTTGTTAGAGATTTCAACAGGATGCCTTTGTATGAACATCGTAGGAGTTTATCACAGATATCTTATTCTATACCAACAAAGGTTTGGTATTTTCAACCTGATAATCAGTCATGCTGCTCTTATAAAGTACATTGCTAGTAAATTTGTTCACTCGAGCAATAAGACGTATGGAATATATGTTTAATTAAATAGAACAAACTGCTCGAGGCTTGTTACTAAAGTGTATGTGAATGAACTTATTTCATTGTGTCGAGTAAGGTTCTTGTAAACCCTTACAAAACGTAATTAAATCGGAAGGATTGCAAGTTATACGCTTCATTAAAGTAAAGACGTCCTTATCTTTTTTTTCAATATGTACTTTCTTCAAACATCTTCATTCGAAAGACCTGTACACTGGATACATTCTATTACATCGATTTTAATACATTACGACACACCTGCCTTTGTCACCCCTTCTAGCTCACATTTAGCTCATTTACATCTCGTTTATGGATTTTTACAAAAGTATTACGAGTCTTAACGCACCTGTCGCAGTCGTATTGCTAAAACATTGTCGATTTCTTTATATAAGTTAGTCTAGCCTGTCCATCAGTACCTTTCAAGTTCAGAAAAATTTAATTAAATTCCCCTTTCAATCTTATATATTTATTACTGACAGTGTCCGCTTAAAGTCTTTCCCTTTCAGCTCAGAAATATTCACTTAATTTTTAAAACACTAGATTCTAATCTATATCTATGTATCCTGGACCCAATCGAATATTTTAGAATAACACCTCCCCTTTTTTTCTCTCGAATATTCTTTGGGAACGCTTCATCTTTTCTTTATGTTACGTGACCTGTCAATCATCGTTTTGAATTCTGATTGGTTCATTAGCTTGGCACAAGTCTTTTTCAAGTAAGAGAAGGTAACTCTTGTATTTCAGGTTTCACGTATGATTGATCCTTCTTTGTTCTATATAGCACAGAGTGCTGCACGCAGCACCCCGTTGATTATAAATCCTCACTCCCTACTACTACCATCACGTTGAACCTTAGTAACCAACGGCGTTAAAATGTCAAACTATCTCGTAGTTGACAAAAACATTATCAATCGTGATAAATTTAAAGTGATCTAATCGTAAGCAGACAGGACGACACCGCTCTGGATAAAGTTTTCCCTTTCCTGCATATCCCACGGATAGATAAAAATCTTTCCCCATGTCTAATTAACATAGTTGATTTGATTGGATATATCTTGATGATATGGTCACTCTAGTTCGCAATCTTACTGTATTATATTACCTGCACTATCACCTTATTTAATATGCTTAATCGACAGGTGTTTCTGGAATTTCTATCGAGAAACATGCTTTATAAGGTAAAACTACCGGTTTCTTACCTAATAAAGAGAGGGGTCGTAAGGGGAATTCAGTCATTAAACATTATTGCAGTGGGTTATGTATACAGTAAATGTATATAGAGCACTCACATTCCTGATGAAATCTTTCAGCCATAATAATAATCGCAGTCTTTCCATTATTATAGTTACAATTTACGGGTTCGAAGATGTATTTTATTTTTACCTGTAAGTAGCCTTTGAACTCTAACAATAGCGACACCTGTAACACGTTTGCATCAACCCAAAGTACTGCAACGTGTAGGTTGTCTTTCATGGTTGATGTACGTGTCAACAATGATCTATGATAATGTATTGGAAAAGAAGATGGAAGTAAATAAGATGAATCATGACTAGGGTGTTCAAGGGGTTTTTGAAAATTGAATGGATTGCAATAAAGTTTGTTTTATCATAAACTGCTGGTTTTCCTGAGCATTTTGATACCTCATATGCGGTAATATCTTATATAGTGTGGGAGTTATGCCAATTTGAATATGGAGTTTTGTGTCGTTTTTCGGGAAAAGTATCAACATTATATTCATATCATATTATGGCACCATTTTAACCCAAAATACAGCACTCTGAATATAGGTTTTAGGCTATAATTTCGTTATTTGATGTAATAATTGCATGACATTTTCACCGAGAGAGGAGTATATCTCGATGATGTCAAAAATATTTGAAATTGTACATTACCTGCAAAATTTTCTCGTTTCGACAGGTAGATACAGGTAATTTTTTAAGAAATTGTGAGAAAATCAATTGATTTCACAGATTAAGAGCATACAAATCTGATAAGATTATATTTTTCTCTGTAAAAAGTGATGATAGACATACTGCAAATGATATAAGCAGTTTGGGATTCCTTGATTACCTTTAATGTACTGACTCACCTGTACAGGTAAAAAAGTAATTTATTTTATCGAAATCTACTAAACTATATTATCAGTGCACAAATGGAAGTTCTTGGTGTCTTAATATAACATAAAGTCACTAGGTACATATTTGGTACCATTAGGTTAGGATTTCTTGATTACCTTTAATATGCTGACTCACCTGTGCAGGTAAACAGGTAATTAATTTGGTGAAGTTTAGGTAATCGGACAAACTGTTTGATTGTTCAAAAAGGAAGCAGAAAATTGTGCTAATGTATTAAGTCAATAAATTATTGCTGCTGTTGTAGTATAATACACTGACATATCCTCTTGAATAATTATTACAATTTTACTTAATCTCACCTGCACAGGTACATGCTTTACTTGATATTGATCCTTCTTTCATTGTTAAAGTTCTAGTCATTATGACAATTTGAGCAAAATTGTTTGTATTTCAAATTCATCATCTATAAAATGCATGTTGGATACCAAATATGTATAGTCTGATTACCTGTACATGTAAGTTAATTACCGGTAGTATACTTGAAATAAAGATCAAGATGCTATACAATTAATAATAGTAGAATACATTGGAGTTATGATGATGTAAACTGCCTGTTAACATGTACCATGCAAATTTATATGGGCCATTTCATCATGTTTGTAAGATAGGATACCTGAATAAGTAAGATGATTAATTAATGCTGTGTTGTTAATTGCATACATCATGATGGACACAATGTTTAGACAAATTAAAGCAATATAAGTGACATAAGACTTAGAATTTCAATGGTGATTTATTCAATTGACAAGTATATGTATTGACAATATTGCTTGTGTCAATCAACCCATTACATATTCTTATGCAGGAATGTTACATGTATCAATAATAACACACATGTACTGAATATATATAAGTCACATGCAGCTAAACATATGCATTGTACCGTAAACAACAAAATTATTCAACTAACATTAAGTCTCCTTTTTTCAAATCGATAAGAAGCGGAAAAAACCATTCATCCTCAGGACTTTCATCATATGTCACATAATACTCTGTTTTCATTACATCTTCTTTCACTCCTTTCATCATGCTCACTCTCGCACTAAACCAATCAATTACACCATTCTCTAGACATTTATGACTCACCTTTCTCCAAACTAGCAACTCTGGATTTTGAAGAAACATTGGTAATTGCTCCTGGTTTTGTTTTATTTGTCGTTTTGTTCTTTCACTTTGTAACTTAGAAAATACTAATTTTTTCTTGGTATCCAAGGTCTCCTCAATCTGTTCACTAGACTTATAAACCAACTTCCTCTGTGACTCGTACTCACCTGGCACCTCAGATTCATTCAGACTCAATATTTCTTGTAAATTTGATTTCAGTTGTGAATTGGTGTACTTTACCTTCTTTGAGGATTCTTGAAATAGCTCTTTTGGCCCTTTAGAATGAAGTACAGACTTATGAAATTTGATTTGGGCAATCAAAGCATCTCGTAGGATATTTTCTTTTGCTTTCTCAGTTTTGGCGTCATTACATACACTGCTGATGTTTTCATTCAAATCATTGCTACTCCATAGTCCTCCATATTTTGTTATTTCTCTACTTATATTGATCTTATCATTAATATTTCTTTGCTCACCTTTTTCTTTTTTTTTTTCTTTTTTCTCTTTCAGTTTTTTAGCAATTTGGTCTTGAATTTTTGCTTGTCTTATTTTGAATGTTTCCATGCACGAAGCCGCTCCTTTTTGGGCATGATTTAAAATTACCTTTTTTTCCTCTGCTGAGACAGTACCTAACCACTCTGATGGTTTGTTCCGTGACCAAAGTAGAACAGACTCAATGGTTAGTGTTGAGGCTGCTGGTTTTGCCCTCAACATGTTGTCTAATATGGCCTTATCTCTTTCACTAATGGTATTTGTTTTGGGAACATTTTTTGCCATTTCTTTTGTGGTGTCATTGGGGTTCCAATACTTACCTCCAGGCAGTTGGGTGACAGCCTGCCTTTCCAAAATAAGAAGGAGTTGTGCACTGAGTAGTTCTAGGGCTATTTGGGTATATGAATCCATTTCAGGGTCGTTTGAGTGTTGAAACAAAGATTGGTACAGATCATCCTCTTTTACAATGGAGGTTGTGTTGGGGAACATCCTGGAACCCGAAAGAGGTTCAAATCCATCATTTGTCCAGTGTTCTAAAACTTGTTTCATTTGAAGCAAATCGTTATTGATATCAAGAATCGAACCTTCGGCTTCCAGGATGTTCCACAAAGGGCCAGTTACCAACTTATTGAAAATCCCCATAGCTCTTGAGCCGGCTAAAACACTTTCTCTTTTATATCGAAAATTATGGATTGAAGAAGTTTATTTGGCTCTGGCCAATCTCTGAGCATGTCTTGGATATCTTCCATGTGATAGTATACTGCGGCACAATCGTGAAATGCGATGCTGATTCTATGCCCACGGAATGTTATTAGGTGATTCTTTTTTGACTTACCTTTCAGGTATATATCCCAAAAGGATGCAATACCTGCTTTATCAGAGCCCCTCCTGGTGAATGCTTTGGCTGCTGTACGGGCCAGTCGGAAAGTGTCACTTTCATCCAAGTCAAATGAGTGAGGATTCTTGCCCTCTGTGATAGAATCTTCAATCATTTTCATTGCTTTATTGGCTGCCTCTCCAAAATTGGCAATTAAATGCAATCTGCAGGCAAATTTGCCCATTTTCTTGCAGATCTTTTTTCTCAGCGTCTGACAAATGATTGAAGTTTTCTATCACAGACGGCAAGATTTCTAATTTCTTCAATATTTGCATTGAAAACGGCATTAGTGGCACATTGGTCGCTCATAAAACATTTCAAAGAGGCAATGAGTTTATTCCGTGTTTCTTCCGTATTCTCACCTTCTCTGTAAGCCTCTGCGAGATCTTGAATGCAGTTTGTGAAACATTCAGTGTATGAAGCTGCATCACCCCCACCAACCTGACTTAGTCCCATAGACAAATTTCGGCCATCTTTTAATGTCACCTGAATTCCTTCGTAATGGTTGTGGTACTTGGTTGTGGCATCTTGGTGCAGAACGTTTCCTCTCATAGAGCTAGGATCAAAGCCTTCAAGCATTGCTGTACTCACTTGTTTACATGCAACAAGCTTAGCTTCTGCCATAATCCGACTGCTTAACAAAGCTTTGCTAGGTATTTTTTTCCGGTAATTTTCCTGTCAATCTAGATAATACTGATGTAATCACTATTGGTATCTTATTTAGACTTACATTCCCAGCTGTCAACAACTCCATACAACATTCACGCACTTCATTTGTGTACCTGCCATTCTCAAAAGTTTTGATTTCGTCACCCTCTAAAAATGTAGTTAGATTCTCTAATTCAAGCACACGATTTTTCATTCTTTGCAATTCCTCGTACATTTCACCTGATTCATTCTCACATTCAGGCTGTTTGCTTTCATTCAAATAATCGATCTTACATTTTAACTTGTGTATTCTTTTCTGTAATGCTATTTTCTGCATTCTCATGTCATCCACCTTCTCTTTTTCCTTACACAGCTCATTCTTACTATTTTGTAAACTTTCATTCTCATTTTCACATTCTTGTAACTTTCTTTCCAAAACTAATATTTTAGCATCCCGCCTTTTGATTTTCTTTGTTACATTTCTTGACTTATATTTGGCTAATTTCTCCTGTGTTTGCCATAATTTTAAAAGCATTTCGTTCATTTCCTTTGATTTATTGTCACACATTGTCTGCAAGTGGTTATTTCGTTTTCTCATTTCATCCACAGTTATCTTTTTTTCCTGTACTCCTTGTTGGTATTCCTTGACCATTTCATTACATTTTGTCACAACCTCGACAAAACAACCCTCTAGCGTAGCATATTTATTTTCTAGGGATTTCAAATTTTCGGATGTTTCGTGAAGTTTTCTTTTTAAAATTCGGTTTTCGTGAAGAACTGTATTCGCTTTTGATATAATCTTTTGTGCGATTTATTGTTTTTCTCTGTCAAGATGCGTGACTTCATTGTTTTCTTTTGTTTCAGTAGATATCGGAAATGCAAACATTTTGTTTAGATAGTTTTGAAGGTCTTTGCTTTTGTTTTTCTTTGACTTTTTGATTTTGTCGCACGTGAATTTGATTTTTCTTCTCAGACTGTCAATATGAACGCATTCCATTGTCATGTTTGTTGGTGAAATTTTCATCAAGTGTTCTGCACATTGCAGGTCTGAATTACAAAAATCTCTTATTTCTTTTACAAGACCAATGGGGATATCTGTCAAAGTCGGACATGCTGAATTTACAAGGCTTTGAGGGGTTATGTGTTCCCGCTAAGAACATGGGCCTAAGCTGAAATCCATGCTAAAAAAACCCCCAAACAATAGATCTAGACTATCTAGTGAAAGAAAAAAAGTAAATATAAAATATTGAAAACTGATAATAAGTTCAAGTTGCAAATTGATTCCAAGAATGCATGTAAGGCAAAGTAAATTTTATCTAAGCACTCCCCCCCCCCCTTTTTTTCTATTTTCAAGGCCCAAGATCGGCAATAAACCTTAGTTTTTTTATAATCAATATGCAAAAGCTTAATCTAATAACATTTATCCTCTCTCCTATAATAATCAATGCATACTTATAATAATTCAATCCAAGCCTGAGGCTGTGTAACCTGAGACCCCCCCCCCTTTTTTTCACCCGTTCTCCCTTCATTAATTATTAATAATGACATTAATAATTTGTATTTCCATTTAAAAAAGACAATGATTATGTTTTCATTTCATAAGTTATTTTTATTGAATACTAATTTGCTTTACCTGCAGTGGAAATTAAAGTTAATGCATCCGATAATCAGCGACAGAGCGACGTAATGCATTTCGAGCCATTTGCCGATTTGGTCAAAAAGCGCGGGGGGTACCTATGGTTGAAGCAAAATCCGCGCAAACTGTGTATTAAAAATATTACAACAAATGCACAGACCGATAGATGAATAATCACACTACAGTTATTCATTCAGCCGATTTTCAAATTTTATTGATTTACATCCATAATGTACTGTTGAAATCTTTGTGAGCCGCTCAAAATCGACCTAAAGGTCACAGAGGACTCGGTGAAACTCCAATGGAATGCTACGTCATTCTACTTTTAGATAATGTAAAAATAACGAGCCAATCATATCTACGAACCAGCGGAATCACCGTTATTTGTTGACAACTGTGACGACACCGAGTCGTAAAAGCGGGCCGTGTGCACACACGTAAACAGTAGACATGGCGACTCGTAGTTCGGCAACTTCACCTCGGATATTTTTCACTCCCTAGCGATGTATATTCATAAAAGTAACACAAACATTTAGATACGTTCTTTATTGAAACATTCATGTCATTTATGTGAACATTCAATTCATACTAAGAAGCGCACGACTGCGGGAATCTCGGATTACACACTACACTACGCCATGCGACCCGGTTTTCCCCATTGCATGATCACGTGATTGAACACCCTAATACAGAGTAATGTTTGAAGCTAGAACAACACCTGTCCATTATGGCGACATGGTCATTCGTTCCTTTGTTACCGTATAGCGAAAATGCTGTAATAATTGATACGTTATATTTCACATTAGTTGTTTAGTTGGATAGGGTTTTCTCTAGGTACGAAATCAAGACAAGTAAATTATAGGAGTGGCATCCCGAATTGTAGTTTACGACAAATTTTGGGTCAATGCAAATACAGTAGATGTCGCCACGTTAGTGGATCAAATAATTTTCCCCGGAATAATAATAATAATATTGATCTTAATTTTGAGGGACTGATAATAGAAGGACTTAAATGTCCCAAACTTAACATGTTTAATTGTAGGTATAATGTTTCTAAATAAAACTGAGCAGTGCTAGTTATCTGTCTAAGTTCATTCAAATACGGAACTTTCGAGATACCAATTTACGACCGTTTCCGGATCATTAATTAGAATTCTTGTCACGTGATAATGCACCAATTGTTAGGCATCCTCCGTTGTTTACATTGGTGATGGCGGTAAAGCGAAAGTAGTAATTCTAAGCAGACGAGTCATGGCTAAGGTCGTTTCTGTTGCTTCTAAACCGACCAAGAAAAAATCGGCGGATGACCCCAGTTCGTATTGGTGTTCGGTACCAGGTTGCACATCTGATGGCAGAAAAAAAACCAATTTAACGGCTTATCCTTGGATGAAAGGGGTGACATTCCATGCATACCCTGGACCTCGCAGAAACCCGAGTCTCCGTAGAAGGTAAGAAACTCGATATTTATTTTGTTCCTTAAATAATTAGAATTTAAAATTGCACAACAGATCTACTGACTGACATGATATATGTATAATATGTGCATGTCATTTTTGAAATGGAAAGGAGTGCATCAAAAGAATAATTAGCTTGTAAATTATGGTTGATCAATGTCCTACAACTTATAGGCAGATAGAAATTTTATTGTAAAAGTCTAGACATGAAATTTCATTTCTCATTTTGTAGGTGGCTCAATCAAATATTCCGGGAGGAAAACTATGCACCAGGAAGACATCACAGAGTGTGTTCCTTACATTTTGTCAATGGAGGTCCATCCGAGGATCACCCTGTGCCAACCCTATTTCCACGCAATAACTATGGGGAGGAACCGCCTATGAAGAGAAGCAGAAACTCCATTGAGAAACGCAAGATTCTCTGTGATGTCAACAACAACTCAGAAACAGATGTCTCCAACCTGCACAAGATGTTTAATGAGGTTTCAACAATGGTAATGTTTTAATATTAGCAGGTACTTTTTTGTCAGTATATGTCTATGTATGAAACTATACAAAACATTAGGAATTACATTCTATATATTCATGCACAGTGTATATGTACATAAAGCTTGGTTATCAAAATTCTATTGCACTTTAATCTGTAGAAAACATTTTAGTTTCTGGTTTTTTTTATACCATGCTATGTGTGATGAACTGTTAATATTCTTTCATCTTTAGAATGTCACTGTTCTTGCTGATGGATGTGTAATTCCTATTCCTGTGTGTAATGAATGCACAATCACCACAACAGATATGGATCATAAATTTGTCAACCCAGAGAAAACAACAACTGTATACCAAAAAGGTGAGAAACATTTCATATTCAAAATTGATAGATTCCGACAGACACTGGACAAAGTGACCCCTTTATATGGCTTTGCAAAATGCAAGTGACATAGATTAGCTATTTTAGACTTTGTTATCCCAGAGTGCATAGCATTTAGTATTTTTAAACTATGTAGCTATAGATAATTTTTTTTTAATATAATACATAAATTCATTTTAATTAAATGTTTAGGATAGATTATATATTTTTTATTAGCACTAATATCACAATATTCTAATACACTTTAGAACTGAAAACTGATCATGAATACAGCAAAGCACACAGAAAAACTCCTGATTACAGGGATATGGCTGTCCAAACAGACCTGTCCATGGAAGATATTAGGATCATGGAGGCAGAGAGTACTAGTTACAGCAAGGGCAATGTTCTACGTGAACTGTTTGTAGAGAAGACCACAGCCTCTGATGCATCTGTTAGACAATATTTTGGTCTGCCCAGCATTCTGATACTGTTTGGCATATTCAGTAAGTTATGCAATTTATATCTAATTTCACTAGGAATTTCATTTTGTCGGATCAATAGTATAATTGATTTTACTTAAGTAGGTGTATTAGTTTATCCAACTTTTCTGATGCAAAATCTATTAGCAAAACATATGACAATTTAAAATATCTATGAATATGTCTTAATTGCCATTGTCATCATTAATTGCAGATATACTTGAAAATGCATGTAGTACAAAACTGAAGTATTGGTCAGGCAAACATAGCACAGGGGAAAAACGTTATGAAAGCAGGGAATTTAGAAAACCAGGTCCTAGAAGAAAACTGAGCATGTTCCACGAGTTCCTGATTACACTTCTTCGAATTCGTTTAGGTCTGAATATCCATATTCTTAGTGACATTTTTGGAGTGTCAGAGTTTCGTGTTTCACAAATCTTCAGTACATGGACAAATTACATGTATCAGGTATTTTCTCCACAAATAAAGTGGCCATCAATGCAGAAAATTCGAAAATTCATGCCAAAGTCTTTTAAAAACTCATTTCCGGGTACTCGTGTTATCATAGACTGTACAGAAGTGTTTATTCAGAAACCTCGAAGTCCAACAGCCCAATGCCAGACTTACAGTAATTACAAAAACCATAACACCTTCAAAAGCTTAGTAGGCATAACTCCTTCAGGAGCTTTTTCCTTCGTATCTGAATTTTGGGGAGGAAATGTTTCTGATCGCTTCATAACAGCAAATAGTGGTTTCCTAGACAAAATTTCACCAGGAGATGAGGTAATGGCCGATCGTGGGTTTATAATTGCAGATTATCTGTTAGAACGTAAAGCAAAGTTAATCATGCCCCCTTTCACCAAAAAGTGTAAATGGGGAAAGGGCAAGAGACTTACTGCAATTCAGATTAAGAAAACAAGGAAAATAGCAAAAGTGCGTATACATGTTGAAAGAGCTATTCAACGACTTAAGACATTTCGGATTTTGTCTGGCGTGATGCCTTTATCTTTAAAGCCATTGGCTAACCAAATTCTTGTTATAGTGGCTTTCTTCTGTAATATTGCTTCACCATTGGTGACAAAATGAAGGTGTAAATGATGATACATGTATTATATATGATTACAGTATAGCTATAGTTTATACTGCTGGTTTAAATATCTGACCCTCTAGTTTTGATAGATTGATTATTGCTTCCCGCCACACGTTGATTATTGTACATATTTGGTGACAGCATCTGATTGACGCAGGCTATATAAATTTTGATCTTTGCAACAACCCTAAGCAGTGAGTATTCTTTGATGTGCCACATTCTGACCTTGTTGTGGTTGCATGAAACAAACTACAGTTTTAACTATAATTGAACAAGATTTAACAGCTATTATAATACAGTCAAACTTCAATAACTTGAACATTTCAGGACTTAGAAAATACTTAAAGTGTGTATGTTTGTGTGTGGGAGGGGGGGGGGGGGAGTGTTAATATTTTGGAATTTATAAAAGTAATAGAAATTAAACTGACTTGTAGCTAATAGTGTTGGAGGGGTTGTTTTAATTTGAAATGTTCTAGTTTAAGAAATCTGACTGTATGCTTGTCTTTATCATAATTAAATCACAAAATATGGCAGAAATAAGTAATGCTTTATTTTTTCACCAACATGCGATCAAATTTGTACTGAGATACATGAATAATTGGTGACAATAATAAATTCAATCAGGTCAGTTAACAGTGATCATTAGCAGTTATACAAATTTGTAGTACATCAAATTATATTATGGTTATTTTCCAATAATTATGTAACAATGAAATAGCTAATGAAAATAAGTATGATATTTGAAGTGGTAGACCCTATATTATAAATAAGGCATAATTTCAAAATTAGAGCATATGATTAAAACAAAGCCTGTGTTTTTCTGGTAATGGCTAAAGTTATTAACTTTGCGTAAATTACATTGCCATTTTTGATTTGATGTACTGCTTAAATATTGTAATAAATACATTTAAGAATATATTTAACCCTGGTCTAGCGAACATAGGGTACATAAAACTTTAACATGGCATAGCAATGACTATAACATGAACATATAACATGAACATATAACATTGACATTCATGTCAAAAGTGACAAAAGTATACATATTTACATGTATACCATTTATAGCCATAGTGGTTAAACATCATTAATACATTAAAGTAATTCATGCTAATATCAATGCATTTTATAACAATGTTTGAACATAAAATGAGAGATTTTCTATGCTTAAGACAACAATATATGAATGATGAATATATTAATTTTTGGATTTTCAAAGAATTGTTATTAAGCAAAATTTGAAGTTTAACATTTGTATCAATTGTTACACAATATTTATTCTGACTGTAATAAAGCTTTGTGAAGATACTTTTCAAAGAAATTTGTACATTTATTCACAATGGAGTCAAAAAGATCTTTATCAAAATAAATCCTGTCAGTAAGCAGGCCTCGTTTGGTGTAGAAAACAAAATCACACCAAGGAAGGTCAAGAATACCTAACTGACCCTGAATTTGAATATACCATGGTGAATCAGGACGCAAATGTGCGCTACCAGTAACTTTGTCTTGAAACAAATGGTATGAAGTGTCACCTGCAGCCTCATATGGTGTTTCATTTCTGTGAGAATATGAACATTTTAATTCCACTACGCCTTTCCCACAACATCTACATGAAATAATTCCATCTGGAGTTGCACCCATAAATGGTTTTCCACTGAAAATATTAAATCCAGTTGAATCTAATTTTGCACACCTATGTTTTTTGCTGTACCCATCAAAGTATAGTTGTCTGGCTATTATTTCATTTTCTCTTCCATACACTACAGCAGGAACATGTGATAAATTATCATCCATTTTCATTATTTCTCGTACTATATAATTGTTGTATGTTGGTGAGCCACGGAAATGCAATACTTTTGAGAAATTTGAGGCAGTAATTCTTCCGTGCCTATGTCTGTGCCACTCATCACAGTCACTCTGGTCTTTGGTATCTGCTGCAACTCTTGAAATCACTTCAGAATGAAACACCGACTGCAAATGCTCATTCACAGGGAGACCTTTGTCATTTGCTTCTTTAATAACATGTAGTATATCTGGAATTTCTAGATCTTCGTAATCTTCATTATCAGATGGTGGATCCAATGTCTGAAGTAATAGTGAGTTGCTATTAGCATCTTTGCACAGTTGGAACAATTTTTTCTCGATATCCCGTTCACTTGACTGTATACTTTTGCATGGATTATATGCAGTATGACAAGGGCCTGCGTTAGCGTATTCATTATGTGAATCCTTGTGATGAATTCTTACATTTTGAATTCTAGCAGGCCGTGATGTTGATCTTGGTTTATCCCATATACAGGAAACATCAGTTCCAACTTGCGTGTTCCTGTCTTTATGCCTCTCAAGAAATGAACAAAGCGAGAAAAGAAGTGCAGTGCAGTGTTTGCATGAACCATCATCCCTGTAATTAAAAATTATGAGTTTCAAATTCTATGCTTAACTACAGTCTCAGTCTGAGTTATCAGCCCAGGTAGCTCAGTTGGAAGATTATCTGTATTTTAAGCAGATGGTCATGGGTTCGAGTCACAGTCTCGCGGCATTTTTTTCTCTTGTTTGTTACAATGCGTATATGTGACAGATGCCAGATTTAAGCCCAAATAGCTCAATGGATCGATCGTCTTTCTTGATAGCAGAAGGTTCCGGGTACAATTTACCGGTCATGTTACATACATAACAAGATTATAAATTGCTTCTAGAACAATATATTTTGAAACATTTGAATATATTAAAAACTTTGGTATATCTGCATTGTGCAACATGGCTAAGGCAGCAACATATATGGAATAGGGTTTGCCACTGTTAACTGCTGTCCTAATATTTAGAAAGGAAATACAACATACTCCTGCAAAATGACATAATGAACAATGGTATGTTATTGTTAACTCATGTTGCTAACCCAAATCGATGTTATTAACCCATAGTACACCAGTCACTGTCTGGCGGGTGACAAAGCCCATTGTATATTACAATAATAATGTGATACATACGCAACACAAGCACAGCCTCCAGAGAGTATACTTCCTTCTTTACTGACAAGGACCCATGTCTGATATGGCTCGGCCTTTTGTCTGGTTTCCGGAGTTGTTTCACACTTCACATAATAACAATCCGTGAAACGATGAAGTTTTACATTGTCCACGTGGCCATTTGTTGCTAGTTTGAATCCATTGTCGTGCTTATATGATTTCAAGCGTGCCGGATCCCATCCTACATTCAGCAGCCATACGAAAACATCCCCAATCTCAATGTCTGGCAAAGCTTTCAAGTCCGTCGACCATCCACCGACAATAATGTCTTTGATATTTGGTAATATTACGCCATTAACGGTTCGACGCTGCACATCAAATGCCTCATAGTCTTTATTGCTGTTGTCAACTTGATCCTCTAAATTAATTTCTACCGCTAAATTACACAGTTTTATAAGGTGTTTCTTTAAATGAATTGAACAATTTATGCCTTTTGTTGAAAGGAACTGCTTAAGGTCGTTTACTTGCCAGGATTCGAAGTCCAAAACATTCGAAGATGGCATTTCTCTTAAACCGGAAGTTGTATATGCCTAACAATTGACGTAAACAAAGCATAAAATTCGGACCGGATCAGTATCTCGAAAGTTCCGTATTTAAATGAAGTTGATTTACAGGGGGTCGTACTTAAATACGCCTGCGTACTCCTGCAGAGAAAAGTATACGCCTGCAGCTTCTAAACATTATGTTATAAGATTGATATATGTGAATATAGATGATACATTTTTATGTAATTACATACTTCTGTTTAGATATGAACGGTATAACACACGTTATCCAGGTTTATATTATCAAGACATGCACGCCTGCTAATTCCGTCGCCATTTTGTTTATTATTTATGTACAGAATAAGCCTGCTACAAGAAAATACGCCTGCAACTTCATAGCGTTTTTTATTGTTTAATAAAACCATATTTAAACTTGAATTATATATCTTAATGACATATTAAAGTTTTATATCAAAATTATTGGTGTGACACAAGATATCAATGATTAAATATTCGGATGAAATACGCCAGCATGATCGAACACCATTTCAAGAGTAATCTTTCTTTACATACGTTATGAGTTATATAAAATAAGAAATAATGTAGAACTCTCAGCCATGCTATTGAACATGTTTCCAGACCCAAAGACGTGGACGTGGTTCTACAACTGGGTCTTTTTTTTTTTTTTTTTTTTGTTTTAATTTTGATTGGCAGTTCTGTCATATAAGAAAATGAGATAAGTAAAAATTTAACTTAATCCCTAACACAACCGCCAAGCGGAGGAGGAAAAAGTCAAACAGTTAAAGAAGATTTAGCTTAATTCCTTACACAACCGTCAAGCGTAGGAGAAAGAAACCGAAATCTATAGTGTGGGAGAAAGAAAGAGAGAGTCTAAGTCTTGTGTCTTTTGTTAATGGTCGTCGTTTTTGTCTGTCTCACTCTTTTTGTCTGTCCTGGTTTCCTAGCAAGTTTTGATGTCTGTGGCATAGTCAGTTGTCCGTCAGTTGATTCAATTGTTGTCGTGGTCGGCCTAAATCTTACAAATCTATTAAAAGACCTTCCTACGCTGTTCGTCCGTCAAATCTATCCACATGTCATGTGATAGTCGCAAATGTCGAGCTCTGTCTACCAGTTCCAAGTTTCCCCTACCATGTAATGCCCCGCGAATTTCTAATAATTGATTTTCATGTATTTCTTTTAACCTTTCAATTAAGTCTGGTATTTTTGAAACTTTCCAGTCCCCTAACAATCTTATTTTGTGATTCATAGACTCACAATTATTGTTTTTCCAGTTACAAGGTATTATAGAATTTCTTTGACTCGGGAGAAAATTTTTTCTCTTAATGTAGGGAGCAATCTATCTTTAAGACATTTGCCGCCGACATGCCCGAATTTTTCCAAAATTTCTGATTCACGCTCAAAATAGGAAATACGAGAATCAGAAGATAGAAGCCCACATGTTCCAAAAATAGATATTATTTTCACTACGATTTTTCTCTGGGACATTCTGGCCTAAAAGATTACGCTGAGCATTTTCCATTAAATGTCTAGTGCACAAAATATGTTCTGAGGCTGGAAAGGTTGTTTTAATCGCGTTTACAAGTGCCAATTCCTCGTCACTGCCAAAGACGAATTTCTCAACGGGAATTGAAAACCCCAAAACTGACCTAATCTTAGATAAAAAATCACAATAAGTAAGATATGAACCGTCCCAATGCAAAAATACAGGGCCTAACATGATAGGGGATGTTACAGTTCCCTTCCTAACCAAATTCTTATTTTGGTAAACGAGACATGTAATAAAACATGGACCAAGATTAAAAGTCCTGTCTATACCTACAATACTGTTGTAAGACATACAATTTTTATGTCCTCAATCTGTTCGTCCGTAAAACAGATTATGTTTGGTGGTCTGTCGTCATTGTTCCCAATTTAAGAACAATCAAATTATCTGGATCAGATTTTCCCAAGTCCATCGCAATTTTGGACGGATTTTTGCCTTTTGCCATGTTTTAAAGCTTCCGAAATTGCAGCCTTTTGTTCAATAGTCGTACGTTTATACGGCTGATTTGTAACTTTTGAAAGCCCATGGGGCATATCACTGGGGAAAACGCCAATATATTCGTAAATATGAACCAGATGAATTTTATCAAATCCTGGAAGTCTGTCAATTCAACTAACCCTTCTCTGATAATTTTGATCTTTCTTTAATTTAGCCTGATAACGTAAAATTATGACCGAATTAGGATCAGGTTGTGGATCCATTAGAACCATACTACTCTTAACTTTACGAAAAAAAAATGGTTCTGCTTTTTGTAAATGTAGTCGAAAGTTCCTGAAGAATTTGCCAAATAATGATGAGTTTTTAAAGAGGGTTTCAACCATGCACCACAGTCATCTACAAAGGATTGTTTGTTCGTCCGTTCAATGTTGTCAACCAGGAAAAAAACGTTTTCTTTTCGCCCGTTTGGAACAGACTTAAGGTTATTACCAGGAGAATTTTGAGTGAGAACTTTTAATGTTTCGTCTAAATTCAAAAATTTTCCAGATAAACCATTTTCCGTGGATTTTCGATATGGCTGGTGACAAGACAATTTCATCCTGCTCAGTCTGTGTGTCAGTCATGTCAAGCTGTCCGTCATTCTTTGTCTGTGCGTCCGAGTCAGTTATGTCAAGCTGTCCGTCATTCTTTGTATGTGCATCCGAGTCAGTTATGTCAAGCTGTCCGTCATTCTTTGTCTGTGCGTCCGAGTCAGTATTGTCAGTTATGTCCGAATGTTCGTCATTTATCTGTGTCATATCTGATGCTGGTGAGAGTGGGGGGAAACTGAGACATATCATTTATATCTAAAACATTTGATTCCTTAATTTTGTCCGAAAGAAACACGAAATGATTTGGAGTCCAAATTCCTTTTCCATCAAATAAATTTACACTTGACCAAAGAATATTAATTGGATTTTTTCAGAAGAAGAATTTCTGGGTAAAAATGTTTTATTTAAAATTCCAATTGATCTATCAAAAATGCCATTCACTGCTGAATATAAAGATCTTACTTGTTTATCAATTACAGATGCTGCAGCGTGAATGGTAAATCCAGAAGAAAAAGAATTTTTTTTAACAGGCTCTCACTGCATCGTCATACGACACGCTTACAAGTGTCAGTCCGTCACTGTTGTGAGCGTCGGTGTAAAAAGAGCGTTGCCGAATAATTTCTAAACAAGTTCTATATCGAATTTCCAAAGACAGATTTTCATTGCTTTGAAGCCCGAGCGACAATGCATTAAAAAGGCAATTGCCGTCTCCGGTCGTCTCCACGGCCGAAAAGTCCGAATTAGGTCCAAGAAATGAAGATGCCACTTTATCTATAGCCAAATTGGTACTAAAACCCGAAACAGGTGGAGACACAGTCAATTTTGAAGGCAAAAATCTCATAAAAATAATTTCCAATGATGAGGCATCTATCGTATTACCATTTAAATCTAACCGTTTCAAACCTTTCAAAAAAACAAAAATTGCCGAAAGCATCCAAACAACAACGTGAGCAATAAGAAAGGGTTGTCTCACTCAAAAATGAAAAATCAGAAGAAGAGAGATGTTCACAGTCCTTGTGAAACCAAAAATCACAAGCGATATTATCATCTCCTTCGCATTGAAAGGAGCATTTACCACAAGGATAAGAAGCCATTTTATCTTTAAAAGGTTAAAATAGCAAGAAATACAAAGTTACAAAAATAAAAAAATAGCCACTATTAACAAAGCAAATAAATAAAGATAGCGACTATTGTAAATGTTATTCATAATAATAATAAGTATTTACATTCAAATACACAAAACAAAGATAAGAATAGCTCAACGTGGTTGAGAGACTCTCCAAAATTGAAAGTGTATCGCGTATCATTATAGGAAGTGTTTTCTCCAGACGCAAGCCGAGAAATATGTCTGAGGATTTTTATATGAATGAATGTATGAAAGTGAATAACTTCTTAGAGAGATATTATCGTCAACATACGAGTACTTATTTCTGGAGATTAAGGGGATTACAGAGACCAAAGCGTGATATATTTCTACCTGATGGTGTACATTTGAACAATGAAGCTAGTGTGTTATATGCAAGACAGATTAGAATGTCAGTCCAATGTGAAAAGTTTAAAGTTTGATAAATACTAATATATTGAAATGATATATTCTTGTGACATGTTCATATTTTTTTTATTTCAATATGCTTATATGCTTGTAATTTATTATATATTTTATTAAAAAGAATAAACTACATTAACACTAAGCCTTTTGTTTAGTTTTATATTATGTTACAATAAAGTTATAAAAGATTTAGAAAGAAATTTTATTCATATATATACAAGTTGATATATGTTTGTATTATAAAGATATATAGCGCCGTTAACTTGCAGGCGTATCTTGTTGCAGTACATAAACCAGGACAAACAAAAATTCAAAATGGAGTCCGATTTAGCAGGCGTATTTCACGCGATACGTAAACATGAATCTCTTGCACTACCACATTCATAATGTATTGAAACTTTGAAAATTTATTCATATATATATGATACAAGTTGATATATGTTTATATTATAAAGATATATAGCGCGCGTATCTTGTAGCAGTACATAAACCAGGACAAACAAAAAATCAAAATGGAATCCGATCTAGCAGGCGTATTTCACTCGATACGTAAACATGAATCTCTTGCACTACCACATTCATAATGTATTGAAACTTTGAAATTTTATTTAGACAAATGATACAAGTTTATACATTATATAATTATAAATCTATATAGCGCTATTAAGTTGCAGGCGTATTTTCTTGTAGCAAGCTTATTCTGTACATAAACAATAATAAACAAAATGGTGACGGATTTAGCAGGCGTGCATGTCATGATTATATAAACCTGGATAACTTGTGTTTTATCGCTCATATCAAAACAAAAGTATGTAATTACATAAATATGTATCATCTTTATTCACATATATCAATCTTGCAACATAATATAATGTTTAGAAGCTGCAGGCGTATTTAAGTATGACCAGATTTACAGAGGTTGCAAAATACTTTAGACGTGCTATGTCCTTTTGTAATTGTGTCGTCATTAAGTTCATTCTTTGTGTTACTTCCGACAAGGTAACCATTATACTGTTAAGTACCTGTCGATTTTCTGCGACGTGTGTTCTCGTATTGTTTATTAACGTGAGACTGTCCTTTACGACATGTGTTATGGTTTGTTGATTTTTGGCTAATTTCCGTACGTTTGACATTTTCGTACTCTCGTAGTGTGAAATCGTTCTATACCTTCGATTTCTCTAATTAAACCTTGCGCCACTCTGTAGTTATTGGTTCGAATCTGTTGTGTTGTAATGTTCAGCCAAGGCCATAAGGGCAAAGTATTTTCCGTCTGCCGCTACACTTAGGCGTTTATTAATGTGAGACTGTCTTTTACATGTGTTATGGTTTGTTGATTTTTGGATAATTTCCGTACGTTTGACCTTATCGTACTGAGGTCACTTAATTAAACCTTGTGCCACTCTGTAGTATTGGTTCGAATCTGTTGTGTTGTAATGTTTAGCCAAAGCCGTCTGCCGCTACACTTAGGCGTTTCAAAAAGTCTTGAAAGGGTGCGAAGTCAATAACAAACGTCACTAACAACCTAGCGATCGTAGACAAAACAACATTCAGTTTCTGGAAGATGGTGTTTTTTTTTTTCGAAGCACTACTGTGGTCGATGTCAGAGGGAGCGTAACAAATGATAACAACCGAGACCACTTTATCTGTTCAGTCAAAGAAAAGAACAACAATAAGACCAATACAGTTCCCAATGCTTCAATATTTAATATACAGTTATTATCACGTTTCGTATTATATACAAGAGTTTTCTTTAGATGCATTTATATAAGATTTTCAGCAGGTCAATGAGTGATTGACCTGCTGACGCGCCATTTGAACATGGCGCTTAACATAAATGTGGCTGCCTCTGGCGTCGGGGCGTGCAACCCCATGCGACACAGATAATTCTGGGTGCCGACCTTCCGCAACCTGGAAAGTCGCCACCACTCGAAAAGGGTTAGCCTTCTCAGCAAATCCTCGTATGTGCGGACCGACGACGGCCGCATACAGCTCTCCTTACAGACGGGGCACCCAGACGTGTGGTTATTCAAGGCCTTTATCTCTATATCCATCAGCGTTTTCATATGTATTGTATGGATATCCTGAGCCATGCTTCCTACAATAAATCATGTGGTCTTGATTACGGGGTAACGGCTCTGGGAGAAATCGATCCCATATCCACTCCCCGTAGACACCAACCATGTTAGTTGCCGAAACCATGTTAATGTGTAATAAAGATACTTACCTGAGATTGATCGGGTCTAAATCAAAATTTAAGCCGGCGTGGCCTAGTGGTATCGCGTCGGACTCTTGGTCGGGAGGCCGGGGTTCGAGTCCTGCTTTGGTCATGCCGGTGTTATGTCTTTCGCATGAAACGGTAAAAACCGGGGCCCCGTGTCATGGTATGCATGGCACGTTAAAGATCCCTCACTGTTTCGGGTGGGTCCGTTGAAAAGGTCAAAATGTGTATGCCCCGCATCAGGCAGATGCCGTCACCATATACGTGAAATATTCGTGGTGTGACGTAAAACAAAACTCAATCAATGTGTCACCAAGTTCGGTTTGGAATCTAGAAAACCTTTGTTAGAAGAAATTTCAACCAGTTTGCCTAAAGGAATATAGTGTTTTGTTTTCGTCATGCAAATTACAACAGAGTTAGGGTTAATTTTAGTTTTCTTGTTTAATCTAACTAAACTACTAATATGAATATCTTCTTCCAACGCAACTTAAGACTTGCCCATGCGCATAGAGCCCAAATCAAAATACAATTTTTGCACTCGTATCAACAAGAGATCTAAATTTTTGCTTCCCAATTTTAATTAAACAAGAGTTTGGACTACCTACTAAATTTATATGTTTTTTATAACCTTTTCTCGTGACCTGCTTTTTACACCTCCTCCCGTCGGTCGCACATGCAGAGGCGTCAACTCGTTTCCCTGCTGCCGTTGATCAGCCCAGCAGTTTCGCTTTATGTGATCTTGTTGCAGAAATAGTATGTGTATTCTGCATGGGGGTTCCGGGATCCGCTGTCTCTTTGGTTCGAATTTTTCACCTCGTTTAATTTGTATCTACGGCGACAGTCCGCCGTTTTATGTTTACTTCTTTTACACCGTTCGCATCACAAATTTGATGTACGTCGGGGTCGCGAATGGTCGATTTTCATCGGGATGTGACCTTGATCATATGTATGAAAATTTTCTTTACCGGTTTTCATACTGACCCTCTTACGGAAGTTCTCTTCCGTCATCGCAACAATTATCGCTTGTTGTAAATTTGGCGGGTTCTCTCTCATGACTTTTACTTTTAAATAGTCATATAGCAACCGCTCTGTAAAATCGGTCACTGTTTCCCGAGTCCCAGCTTCCTCAAACGCGATCTCTGCCAGCTCCATAATTCGGTCTCCGAAGACCGCCAACTCTTCATCTCTTTGTTTTAGATTTCTGAGTAAGAGCTGTGCATGTTATTTGCTGACTTCAGCATATCTGACGGCTAACTCGGCCTTAAGTCTAGCCCACGTATAGCCTTGGGTGCGAAAAACTTTGCCAATGAAGTCATTTAACGTGCCCTTTGTAGTCTGAGACGAACTTCTGGGTCATCTTAATCATGTAAAGTCGCGTATCTTTAAATATCCTTGACCCATTTCCGAAAATTTTGGGCTTTTCCCCTCTTTAAGTATCTATCTCCCGACGTATATTTACTTTACCAATTGCATGCTGTATTCCTTGTATTTGATGTCCAATAATCCCAATTAAATGTTGTACATTTGCTTCTGCCATGGTTAAAAAAAAAATTAAGCCTGAATTACAAACATTATCGAGGAAAATATAAAGTCAACTTACTTTGATTTGTTTCTTGTCCACCAATATAAAAATCCTGCAGGCAGGTCACGGCGTCCAAAACAACCAGGTGTTATATAACGTTGTAGGTTCTTTAGTTTCTCAGCTGCTGGTGAAAAGAGAACATTAATAAGTCGACAAAAATATAACAAATAATTAAAGCTCGATAATTTTCATAACCAAAACCAGTATTGTTACAATATATTAAATAAGACTGAGTAACTTAAACAATAGGTGATTCAATTTCGGAAACAATCAAATGTACCAATTAGAAAAACGTAAAGTAGACACGAGAATACAATCAGTTACTTTCAGAATGCATCAAATAAATAAGTAGATAGATAGATCCAAATAAAGGGGGAGAATCACCGTTCTAAGTTGCCAAATAATCTTACGTGCTAGCAAATGTGAATTTCATGTATATGGTAAGTCTATCAGATATGGTGAATCTGACCCGGTAGTAGCGGTCCAGGGTTATATACGAATTGAGCCTTATTTTTATGACCGGTAATAACTTTTGATAATGGCTATTTTATGGCCATTCTCTTTGATCATATAAGTATACACATATCAAAGTCATTGTACCATATTGACCACCCAGGTACGAATGCGTCAAAGACACTGCCCATAAGCCTTGGGGGATCCAAGTTTAGCTCCGTGGCAGTTAATAAAGGGGGGTACATAAGAGAGTTATCTTACAGCATTGAATCAACATAATCTAGCACAAAATTTTGTCATGGTTCACTGCATATTAGAATGTAACAGGAACCCTTACAACCAAAAGATGATTATATAAAAAAAGCTAGGTCTCGGCATATACAAAACATGAATGAATTCATACCTTATCATCATTCAACAACACTTGATCATCCTTTATTTTCTTAGTAATTTCTATAGCTAAATGAGCTATAATTATTAATGCCTTCCGGCCGAAATTTTCCTTTAGAATTCCTTTCACTGCCACATTTGATACCGAGACTTTTCAGAAGCTTCTGTTCAATATCCTCTTAACTTGATGATTGCAAAGATTCCCCTTCCTTAAATGAGTGTAAATTATCAACATGCGTGGTATCTCTGTATTTCAACACCAAAGACATTATCATATCCGCTGAGAACTCTAACTCTCGCTTTATTTTTTCTTCCTAATTCGAAGCCAACCAGTTATTAACAGCCTACCAGTCTCACTGTCCGCGGAACGAGTGACCACGAAGAAGCGTCATTATCCACATATGGGACACGGTGCTGTCATTGGAATAGTGTTACTATAGCTTGAATTTGAACAGCAGTAGACTGAATTACATAAAAGGAGATTAATAAAGAGTAATGGTGTACTCTGGCAACCTTTTGTTAGTCACAACCATAGACACACTGTGAAATAACCTCGTTTTCTGTGGATGTTTTATAATTTGATACTTTGTCTCCAGGCCTGTATACCCTTTATCGTTATACACAGACAATTAAAATACAAGACGAATGGCCCCGATTTCTTGATAAGAATGCTGAAAACGTTTCCAAATGCAGCGTCCAGGTTTAAACGGCAAATGAGAGAACAATATTTCATCAACTAATAAATTCGAAATGACTAGCCACATTCGGTAATAAGTTTAATTTGTGATCGATGCGTTAAATGATGTGACAAGACACCGACAAGATTTGATTTATAAAAATTTGTACTGAAACATAAGGATGGTTACCTGTGGCGCTCTTCGAGCGAACGGTCTCTATCAATTAACAGCTCGTAATATACAGCTGTCGCGTTCCGACACATACCTGTGACACTCTATCACAGCGCACCTCAGGCGCATACATTCCACAGATCCTCTCTCGGATAATTAATATAATCCTCAAATGAAAAATCCAGCTAAAAGTTAGCTAATTTATTACGCTATATATATCGACACACTCAAAGTGAAAAGTTGAACAATATAAAATCAAGATAATAAAGTGTCATGAGCTTTACGAAGTCTAATAACACACTGCCGCGGACGCCGAGGCCAGCGCCTGTTTATACTCTTTCACCCCTCCGAACCGTTCGGAGTCAATTTGAGCGCATCCGGGTATGTTTGAAAATATTGAATGTCTATAGAATACAACAATTTACGTATGGTATTTCCTTTGTATGTCCCGGATCGAAATATGTGGTGTAGGGGGTCCATGTATATTACATTTGCCTTTTCTGTGTTTCAAGTGTCAGTCTGCAACATCGACCTTGTCCATAACATTTGAAATATAAAAGTAAAAACCATATATCACGTGTACTTCATCTATAAAGCCCTTTCAACAAATGACCTTTAAGTCAATGACCTTGTTACCTTGACCATGAACCATGTAATAGAATTAAACTTAACTTTGCTCACATTTTTTGAAACATAACCATCCACTAGATGTCAGTCACCTCTGCCAGTATGAAGCTTCGGTAAATATTACTCACATTGTGCTTGAGCGTCGTAGCATTCATACTGATAGAAAGCACAACAAGAACATTAATCACTGCACTGGTCAGCATGAACCTAGCTGCATGTTGCCTTGTAACTTGCTGCACATGCATGGTCTGCAGTCACTTCCTCTTCCTGGTCTTTGGCTGCTTGGTTGTATCGTATTTTTAGCAGCTGAGACTTTATGATTTCTGTGTAACTTGTACAATTCTGCACGACTTTCAGCTCTTTTCAGTTTAGATTGCTTACTTCTAAAATACGGTTTGTTGTATGTGTAAGTATGTTTATCTCCTTTCAGGGCCTTGGCTAATTACTTTCAGGTGGTATAACTGCACATTTCATTTCCATCATCTTGATTCTCATGGACCATTGTTACCATCAAAATTTCTTATGTATGTCACATTTGTGTGTACCGAATATACATGTATTACCTTTTGTGTACTAGAATGGAACCGTGTCGAGTGACACCGCTACTCACTAAGGCGGTACTTCGTGCACCTCGCCACGAGTTTGAAATGGTGTTCACAGTAGTTGAGTTTGAATCTGGGAGAGAGATATGCACTCTCACTAATCCAAGTGCAAGTTTCATTACAAACATTTGAGTGGATCTCGCACATACTAAGGTCACCACCGTAATACTTGATAATGCTTTCTATAAGAATGGGGATTCTAGCTACAATGCCACTAGACTTAACCAACTTTTCACTTTTAGCCCGACACCTCTGCCTTAGGTCAACAGAAAAACTGTTGAAATTATCTTCTTCACATTTATTATTTCCAGGCATAATATTTAAAAGTGCAGTAGAACTCTAAATAAATTCCTGTAATTTTCATTCGAGTGTCTAGCATGTTGCAAGTGTCCTGGTTTAGTGGCTGTCACGCCAAAAGCATATGCCTTATTATCGGGACCCTTCCCGTTAGATTTTACCTTAATACATTTATTGTGAATTGCACTTTATAAAGTTCTTGTAGTTCGAGTGCCTTGGCTGCTTACTCTGCTACGTCCCCGCTTTCGTCCTGTTTGATTCTCAGCATTGACATGCTGGATGAAGGACGATTTAAATCTTTCCTTCAATGCCTCCCCAAAGTATTCAACCGATTCCTGCCGACGACTCGATAACGTCTGAAACCACGTCAGAGCTGTCCCATATAACGGGGATGCCACGGTCAGCATTGTGTCTTCGTTGTTTTTGTTATTCAGTTTTCTCCATGCTTGGAGATGTGCTAGCCTGGTGATTAGTGATTCCGCCCCCATCAAAACGCTTTAATTTGATGGCTGATATCTTGTTGTTGCTATTAGTTTCAACTGTTTCCGTACTGTCTATTGAAAATTCGTCACCAGGATAAACACTAGCAGTAGCTTGCCGCGTGCTTCTTGTTTGTACTTTTTCTGGCGTGTAATTAATCGGTCTGCCTTCACCCTGACTCTTCGTGTTGATCGTCCCGTTTTCATCCATCTATCACGGGTTCGAATACTCTCTTGTGCGTATCGCTAACTGGTATGGGGTTTGGTAGATGGCATTTGTATAGTGTGGTCTCAACTTAAAAAATTATGAAAACAGCAAATATAACGTTAACTTCTTTATTCATCGGTATTTGTATCTTCATGTTTTTACCATCAAAACGCTCCGAGGCTCTGATGGAGTACTAAAGTCGTGTACAAAAAGGACTCGTGCCACTTTACGTTTGATAAAATATAACCATGATAAACAGAAAAGTGACAGCAATAGTTTGAGGTCATCTCGCTCAAGGCATTCTTGTTGCAGTTCTCGGGTGTCAATGTCTCTGACGATACCAATATAGAAAGGAAAATCAAAGCTGTAGCAGCTAGAGCTAGAATTCGATTTATTCAGAAAGCAGAACCAGATATCGTAGAGTTGATGATGCATTAACACCCCGTCCGAGTGCAAATGAAGTTGTTAATCTCATGAAAAGGACTGGGTCGGTTTTTAAAACGGAAAGTGGCATTCGCTTGCATGAAATCACTTTTAAATACTGTTTGTTGTATGTGTAAATATACTGATCTCCTTTCAGGGCCTTGACTAGTTTACTTCCAGGTGGTATAACTGCACCTTGCATTTCGATCAGCTTGATTCTCAAGGGCCATTGTTACCATGCGAATAGCACTATGAGGTCCACCATCAAAATTTCTTCTGTATGTCACATTTGTGTGTACCAACCCTCTAAGGGTTCCATTTACACTCTCCACCTTTTATGTATTAGAATTGAACCGTGTCAAGTGACACCGCTACTCACTAAGGCGATACTTCATGCACCTCTAAGAGTTTGGAACTGTGTTCACAGTAGTTGAGTTTGAATCCGGGTGAGAGATATACATTCTCACTAATCAAAGTGCAAGTTTCATTACAAACATTTGATTGGATCTCGCACATACTAAGGTCACCACCGTAATACTTGATAATGTTCTCTATAAGAATGGGGAGTCGAGCTACAATGCCACTAGATTTGACCAACTTTTCACTTTTAGCCCGACACCTCTGCCTTAGGTCAAGAGATAATTTATTGAGATAAGCTTCTTTTTCACATTTATCATTTCCAGGCATAATATTTAAAAGTGCAGTAGAACTCTAAATAAATCCCTGTGATTTTCATTCGTGTGTCTAGTATGAAGCAAGTGTTCTGGTCCAGTGGCTGTCACACCAAAAGCATACAAGTCTTCGGTAGCCATGTATGCCTTAGTATCGGGACCTTTCTCATTAGATTTTTATTGTGAATTGCACTTTATAAAGTTCTGGTAGTTAGTGTGCTTGGGCTGCGTTCTCTGCTACGTCCTCGCTTTCGTCCTGTTTGATTCTCAGCACTGATATTCTGGATGAAGGACGATTAAATTTTCCCTTCGATGCCTCCACAAAGTAATCAACCGATTCCTGCTGAGGAGTCGATAACGTCTGAAACTACATCAGAGCTGTCCCATCTAACGGGCATGCCACGGTCAGCATTGTGTCTTCGTTGTTTTTGTTATTCAGTTTTCTCCATGCTTGGAGATGCGCTAGACAGGTGATTAGCGATTCTGCTCCATGAAAACGCTTTAATTTGATGGCTGACGTCTTGTTGTTGCTATTAGTTTCAACTGTTTCCGTACTGTCTATTGATAATTCGTCACCAGGACAAACACTAGCACTAGCTTGCCGCGTGTTTCTTGCTTGTATTCTTTATGTCCGACACCTCTGCCTTAGGTCAAGAGAAAAACTACTGAGATTAGCTTCTTTTTCACATTTATTATTTCCAAGCATAATATTTAAAGATGCAGTAGAACTCGAAATAAATTCCTGTGTTTTTCACTCGGGTGTCTAAATCTTAGGTAGCCATGTATGCCTTAGTATCTTGATCAGTTGACGGTAAACATTTATGAAAATTTGATTCCGTTTTTTAATTCCATTAAACAAGTCTTAACCCATTCTCTTTCATTTCCTATTGTGGTTTCCATGAGGAGTACTCCTGCACGATGTATCAGAAGCAGTATACATTCCATATTTAGAACAGTGTGTGTTTAAATTATGGAAGTAACTTACTGTTTGTCTGTTGCGTTTTCCACATCAACATAGTTACACTGTGTTGCTGGTTGAAATGGGGTTCGTCCTACACCGGTATATAGTTTGCTGTTATATGCCCCATTACACACCAATGTCAACCACTAAGGATTAAATTCACGCACCAAAATGTAACCTTTCTCAACAGACAGTATAACATTTTATTGTGGCCATTGAATGACTCCATCAGTTTGTGTTGGATGAATAAGTTGGACGATGAAATAATCTTTATTTTCCGATTTGTTAAATCTTTCTAGACTGTTGAAATATCCTCTCTCGGGATTCTCGGGGGGAATGCATTTTTTCACTGGTAATTCAAATGTTTCAAATTTAAACAGCACGTAATGTAGCTGATATGAACAAATGACTGAGATTGTTGACCGGGGAGATGGTTTGTGGTGATTGTCTGATGCTAAAATTAGGAAATTGGTTAAACTCTCAAACTCAGAAATGGTAACGGAGAGTTGACTCTAATTTACACATTTATTCTTCAGTGTCTAGCAATGCAGTCATGATTTCCATAGCAACCAAATTTCACACAACATATGTCATGTGATAGATAGATTGGGAAATTTAGATCAAAGTAGAGCGCCTGGTTGTTACAAGAGACCAGTGTTTGAGGAGAGTGAAAGAACAGATTTATAAAAAGTTTACCAGCTGATTGACAAATAGAGCTTTACGTAAGAAAACAAAAACCATAATGAATAAAAGCATTTAAATACTTACAAGTTTAGTAAACACATAAGGATATAAAGTTTGATCAGGTCACGTCTTCAAATAATATGTTTGTGTTTTGCTGGAAACTTAAAAACAATTTGCAACAGTGACTTTCGTATTAGGAAGAAGTTACCAATAACTTCTAGTAAGGTACTTACACAACATACATGTCCGGATACAATATGAATTATATACAGAAATGAAGACAAATTACTGAAACAAAATATGTAACATATAAAACATACATATGAAAAGTTTTTCAAGTTATTATGACGAATATACACATAAAATTTGCAAGAAATGCAAAATACAACAAAGGATTCCTACCTGAAATGAAGACGGAGAGTTACACATTTATTTTTCAGTGTCTAGCAATGCAGTGATCCAGGTAGAATCCAAAAAGGTTAATTAAACATATGTCTATAGTAGGACAGGCACAAAAAATTAAAAATACCCTGTACCTGGTCTCTCATGGGCCGCGACGTAAAGTACCCGTTCAAAACAATAGAAGGCTACATGGGGCTAACTGATAGCTTATTCTATATTATTATACAATAAAACGCGTAAAGACCACTTAGTAAGCGTCTGTCTATAACTCTTTCTTTACCATTGTAATCTAACTGACTCAAATTGAACCCAAGAGAACTTCCAGCAGCGTCAATGGTGAGTATAAGGGTTTTGAAATATCAGGATAGGCAAGGACTGGAGGTGAAGTTAATGCCTGTTTTAGCTGATCAAACGCAATCTGACATCATTTGACCGGGTGAATTTCTTGTCCTTACAAAAGAGTGAGGTCAGAGGGGTTATTATAATATTATAGTCTTGGATGAACTTCCAATAATAATTACATAAACCCAAGAAAGATCTTACATCTTTTGTAGATTTAAGGATAGGAAAGGTTCTAACTGCATTAGTCTTAGTCACATCAACCTGAATACCATCCTCTGTAAAACATGATCTAGATATTTGACTTCTTTGAGCGTAAAGGCACATTTGCTAGTTTTCAGGATGAGACGAGAAAAGATTTGATGGAGGTGTTGAATGTATTGCTGAAATGAATGTCATCAACATATACCAGACCAATCTTCCTGTGGAGACCTTTAAGAACTTGTGTCATTAGGGATAGAAAGCTGGCTGGAGAATTCACAATATTGAAAGGCATTCTTTTCCACTGATAGACCCCTTGCGGTGTGACAAATGCCGATATGCTTGCAGTCTGAGAGTCCATAGGTATTTGCTAGAACCCTGAGGCAAGGTCTAGAGTAGAAAAGATGCATTATTTTGTGCACCCTATTTATCGAATACTTCCTCAAGGCGAGGGACAGGAAAGGTAGATTGTGTAGTAACTGCATTCAACTTCCTGTAGTCTACAGCAAATCGAAGCTGACCGTTCTTTTTTTTTCATCTTTTCATCTTCCTTTACTTGTGGTGTTTGTCTGTAGAAGCCTTGACGTGTAGACAAGGCATCACCAGTCTCTATTCTATGAGGTTGTAAACTACACTTCCAAAGCAGCTTTGTAGCAAAGACAGATCTATGTTGATTGAGAAATCTTAAAAGAGTGTGTTTTTGTTCAGGTGAAAGGTCAGAGTCAATACGATTAGATTTAGAGTCAGTTTGAGTTTTACAGGTAGATGTAGAGTTCATAGGTGTATCAAGGGAAGCGACAGTATATGGATGAACTAAACATGCAAAAGTTATGCATGTTCTAGAAGACAGTTTGACAGAGTTTTCTGTGGGATTTATAACCTGCATGAATTATACCTCGTTGTTCACCGTGTCTATCAAACACTTGGCACCTGCTAGATCTAAGTGTGGTAATTCTGGTAAGGGCTAAAGCGAGGCATGGGTGTCATTAGTGAGGTTTGTTATGTAATCTTCAACTGACATCACAGATCTGGGATTGATGGTAACTGAATGAGCAACTTGGGCCTAACTTGAATTGATGTCAAAGGCAAGAATTTGAGCAGTAATGGGGTCTTTGATAGATAGTATTTTAGCAACATTAAAGACGGCATCATTGGTTGTCAAGAAGTCCATACCTAAAATGAGAGGTTGGTGAAAGTGTTCAAAAACTTGATAGTTTTGATAGATAATTAGACCTTCAAAAGGAATAGGTAAAGAAAGGACACCAAGGCTGCAGTGTTTTCACCGCCAATAGCTAGAGCATCAGCTGCCAGGGTTGACTGTATTTCGCCTCTAGCAAAAGCAAGTTTTGAAATGAGGGATGATGATACACAGGAAAATACTGCGCCTGTGTCAACCAAGTCTCATATGGGCGACCCATAGATTTCAACACTAACAGTATTTGTCATTAAAGGCACGATCATATTCATCTTGCTAACGGTTTGTTGAGTGGGTGATTTGGGAGGGATGGGGTTTGGATGTTGGTATGGGGCGATTGTTTGAGTTAGCATAAGTGTAATAGTTAGCAGAATCGTGCCTTGGGTGAAAATCTGCATGAGGTGATGAATCGTTGTACGTTTGGTGCCCATCTTTCAAACGACAGGCGCGTGTCCCTAGTATTGTTGCTGGTATTGTGGATTGGTTTGTGAAACTGTTAAGTTTGATTGTGAATTTTGAGTAGGGAATGGATTGGTTGGTGAGTTTTGTGTGAAAGCTAAGTTTGGTTGTGGGTTCTGATTCTGAACATAAGAATTATTCTGTCGCTTTTTGCGACGCAGACTCAAAATGGCGCCAGATACCACAATTTCTACATTGAACATTGTATGTTGGGCAAGTGTACCTAGGTGAACAAGACTTGCAACCTGGACATGGTGCTCTCACTCCACTACCATTCTGCACTCTGACTCTTTCGTTTTGGTGTCATTGTTGTGGTGGTGCCTGTTGCTGCCTTTGGCCTTGTGGCATGTACTGGGGCCCTGTCCCATGTTGCGCGTGCTGGGTCTGAGGGTATGGGTTGTACTGTAGGTACGTAAAGTGTTGCGTGTACTGGTTGTGTGGAGCTTAGGTATACTGGGGTCCTGGTACTGGTTGTGCACACTGGTAATGGTTGAGTGTTTTGGTACCGATTCTGTGTTTAATGCTGATTTCTCACTCTGTTTCGTTTTTCTGAGGTTTGCTGATTTGGAAGAAGGGCATTTATTTCAGCCCTCAAAGTTTCAGAAATTTGGACTGCCAAATTACTGATGCTTTGTTGTTCACCAATGCATTCAATTTCAATTTTGGCAAGCCGGCGCGGCCTAGTGGTATCGCGTCGGACTCCTGATCGGGAGGCCGGGGTTCTAGTCCCGCTCTGGTCATGCCGGTGTCCTGTCTTTCGGATGACAGTAAAAACCGAGGCCCCGTGTCGTGGTATGCATGGCACGTTAAAGATCCCTCACTGCTTCGGGTGGGTCCGTTGCAAAGGTCAAAATTTGTATGCCCCACATCAGGCAGATGCCGTCACCATATACGTGAAATATTGGTGTGAATTTTGGCGAGATTCACTGCTTTTCGCCGTTCTGGAAAGGATTTGGATTCTTTTGAAATAATACGGGCTTGAATTGATGGTTCTAACCCTTTTAAAGTGAATTGAACTTTGTATGGATCTGACAGCTCATGTCCGAGCGCACTTTCTTCTGCTCTGGCAAGGTATGCTTCTACCATTTCTCCAACACCTTGCTTTATATTAAGAAGTCCAAAATTCAATTCCTGAGGAGCAAACCATCTAGAAGTCTTTCTCTAAGTAATGTCAGATTTCTTTTTTCCTCATTTCTCAGGGTCTGCAGCCATGTTGCTGCATGCCCTTCCATTTTGCATCCTACTGCAACAAGAGCCTCCTGTTCATTTACATTATGGAGTTTCATCCAGTTGTCTAGGTTTGACAACCAGATGTGAACAGATTCTGTACCATCAAATTCTTTTAACTTCGCTTTTGAAGTTAGAGCCATCGTTGTTCTTGTATGTGTTTGAGTTTGTATGGAATAACGATCAGTGTTTATTTCACCTTGTGTTATTTTCTAACTGTTCTTCGTAAGTAGCTATTGAGCATGAGGATTCCTGTGATTCAATTTCATTGTTTTCACCTTGTTGCTGAGACTGTTCAATTGTTGATTGTTGTTCATACACTAAACTTCCTGTTGAGCACTGACATCAGGATGTTGTATGGTATTGGTAGATCTCAAGTTGTAATTGACTGGCCTGGTTTGCATCAGATCATTTGATGTTCTCCACCAATTTAACACGAAGATGTTTTGCTAAGTCTGACTGTTGTTGACACTGTGGGTTCTCGGTTATAATAATATTTCTTTATCTGTAAAAAATGACCAAATCTCAGACAAAGTTTACGTCTTTATTGATGAGTTGTCCAGCTAAAAGTGACGCCCTGGAATCATGAGATTAAAGCGTTTGGTCAAAGTAGGGCTCAACAAACAATTACCTTTGAGTTATTATGTACAACAATTAATGTGTCGGCGGCCTCGTACTCAAAAAGCAGTTGCACGTTGGGTATAACAAAGAAACCTTTGTCTCCTAGCTTGACACGGATTGAGTAAAAACCATGTGACGGAAATTGTTAATTGATTTACGCACCTCTTACTTTATCTAAGATTAACCTAAGTGCTTACAGCTAGATTAAGGTGATAATGTATAAATTAAATCTTAACTTTGTAATGACAAATGTAAAAACACTTTCGATTACAAAATAGTTATCATAAAAAGATATTTTCTTAAAAGCCAAATATATAGAATACTTTTTATGTAAGATTTACTTTGTAAAATGAAAAGTTAAAATACATGAAAATTATAAGTTGTATGCTTGCAGGTCTAAAAGACCTGATGATAATAGCTGAATAGGACGCCACGCCCGTATCAGCGAATCGTTCTATATATCATTATATGTAGGCTATTACAACGAGATGTATGGACATTTGTTTGTTAAACAGGAATGCTTGAAACATGTAGTTTTCATATTTACATAGGTAAACTAAGTTGGGAAACAAAATATGATATGTTATAGCCTAACTAGGGACAGGCGTGGTATAGTGGTTAAGCGCTTGGCTTGCGGAGCCGACGATCCATGTTCGATTCCCGGGTTGCGTCACGATATTTTAGAGGTTGGTAACCTCTTGCTTCCATATCGCGATATAACTGAGATATCGTTGAAAGCGACGTAAAACACCAACCAATCAATCAATATAGCCTAACTATCAATTATTTTCTTAATCTAGATCTATAGCGTCTGTATTGTTATGGTAAATGTGTTTTGTATCAATTTTCACTTGTCATAGTTTAAATGAAATGAACTGTAGATGAAGACCGGACTGGATTCTTGCAAGTTATAAAAGATTAAATCATATACACTACTGTTACTGACCTATTCGAGGTTGGGAACTTTTTTTCCAGATTGGGAATCTATGTTATGTTCATTTTCCCCGTCAGTATGTACAGTGCGTACTTTTTAAACTACGTTGGTCTCCAGGTGATGTTCAACCTAATGGCTCAGTCGAAAGTCCGTCCGAAAATACCTTTCTTTTGCAGTACAAATATGAAAACTCGCTTCTTTCTTAAGTACAAGTAGTATGGTATTTTTTTCGCGCACGTATGCCATGATTGACCCCGCTACCTGCCTTTCCATTATCTCAAAACTTGGACACGGTTTTCTTATTGATCCCTTTTGAGCTAGATTTACATTTGTTCCGGCCACGTACGTTTTCGCATTTGCTATAACTGGACTGGTTCTACTGCTTGTCAACACTCGGCTATATCACTTGGTATATCTTAACTTTGATCTTACTTTGTTTGGCCAAGATATTTCCAAAGATGTCAAATATTTTTCAAAGTTTTTGTTTTGTTTTGGAAATTTCTCCGAGGTGCTTGCGGCGCCGATGAACCGGGTTCTATTCCCGGATTGCCCCACTATGTTTAAGAGGTTGGCTACCTCCTGCTTTCATGTCACGACATAACTGAAAAATTGTTGAAAGCGACGTAAAACACCAGTCAACCATCCAACCGTTCCGAGGGGTATTCCACCAGATAAATCAATTGTACATGTACTAACACTTTGCCCTGACTCACCTTCAAAACTGTTTTCAATTAAATTAATTACATTCTGTGAGTTAGTTTACTCTGTTGTTTCTGTTTGGGCAGACTTCTGTGTGAGGTTTCCATGCTGACCTGTGATGTTTCCTGTACAGTTACGGGTGAATTCGACTATTATACTGTAAAAAGTATGAGTGAGTTATTTGAGAATGTCAGTATTTGGAAAGTTCTTGGATTTTTAAAAGAAGTTAACTTATATAGTAAAATATAATATTGAAATATAACACATTTTAATTGTGTATACATGTACATTTTAGTAGTACCATTTATGTGTAGATACGATATACAATGAGAGCTGGTCTTTCCTAGATATTTTTAATTGCTCCGTTTAATTTGATTCGATTTGTGTTGTGATCGTCGCCATATGGGCGGAATATTCTCGGTCCGACGTAAAACAATAATCTATCTATATTGTGCTTTGTGTCCATACATTATGTTGCCGAATGATTTCACGTCCCAGGGCACTAAAGTCTACATTGGCTGCTACCCGTATAACGGAGTCATTTACGGACACACTCGGCTGTGTGTTATTAGTGTTTTCTATAGACATGGTTTCAACTGCCGCCGCAGTTGTGGCTACTCGAGGCCTTGAAGTTTTCGATCTTTACCGTCCCACGGAGGGCTGTAAGCTTGTCTTTGCTTTCTCACGAGGAGGCATTTCTGATTCTGAAAACGGGATATACTAAACAGATAATAACCGATTTGAAACAGCTATAAAAGAAATTTTTGTTTTACGTCACACCACGAATATTTCACGTATATGGCGACGGCATCTGCCTGATGCGGGGCATACAAATTTTGACCTTTGCAACGGACCCACCCGAAGCAGTGAGGGATCTTTAACGTGCCATGCATACCACGAAACGGGGCCTCGGTTTTTACAGTCTCATCCGAAAGACAGAACACCGGCATGATCAGAACGGGACTCGAACCCCGGCCTCCCGATCAGGAGTCCGACGCGATACCACTAGGCCACGCCGGCTTGACTATACACAAAGTAAGTTTATCAAACTGAAGTCTTAACATATGCTATTTATATTGATCATAAATGCGCATATGTTCTACATTACATATGGTCGCTCAAATATCAAAATGTCGTAAGTCAAAATGTTCAACTTTTGAGGAGAGACAAAAACATTTTTATTTTTCAAATTAAAGTTTTGTTTTTCTCTTCTGTTGTATCAACAGCATCGATTAAACAAAACAAAAACGGCAATGAAGGAAAAACCACCTAAATGAGAACCTACGACGATGGCTAACATTTTGGCAACGAGGGTAAACCAGTAGAAAGAATATAATGAAAGGAAAAACCGGGGGAGGGAAGACGATTTATAGATTAAAACATTCACATGAATTGCATGATATACTTTGGCGTTTTTATATGCAATAAAGAGATAGGTTGTCTTTGGTTTTTGTTCATTAGCATTGATAATATACATTTCTTGCCTGAACACATTCTATACTACTTGAATTGCAAGTTAATTTCTTTGTTGAATAGACTGGTAACGTGAAACATATTCCTTCAGTTTGTAGTTAACAACTTTATCCATGATTTGTTTGTTACAATTTTTTATATACTGTCTTCAATATGGATAAACAAAACCCTTCAATTCACTACAGGTATAACAAAATCAGTTTAACATGCATATATAATTTTATTTGCCGAAAAAGATATGTTATATTGTATCTTTTGTTGCCAAATACATCGAACTTGCCAAATATCACTGTTGCTAGTAATTGTTAATGGTGCAATAGTCATGCTACGCAGCCATGTATGTTATAATGTGTATTTTTGTTTGGAATATCGAACAAAAGACTGTTGAACAATATTCCACATTTTCTGAACGTCAGGTATTACTCCTATGGGAAATTGATATTAACATTGAGTTTGATTGTTCATGATTCTTTTTTCTGTGATTAAAAAATGGTAAAGATACATCACAATTTCATAGAGAAAATGTGTAATGATAAGCATATTTTATTGTGAAAGCAACGCACAACCGGAACGATTCCACAATCACAATCGCATTTTATCATATGCAGCAAAGCGGTTTCTTACACGCCACCGGTTTACAGGGTGAGAAACCTCCTTGCTATAATTGATTGCTATTCACATTTCGACAGACCTGTACAAGTCACCAAATATGGCAGAAAAGGATAACCTTTTCTGCAAAATTTGTGAAAGTAATTTTCATTTATTTTAAAGCCACTATATACATAATTCTCTATCAAAGCTACCATAAGACATATAACAAGAAACCAGAGAGATGGCCTGCAGTAGAAGTGAAAGTTAATAACGCTTATACCTATATCAGGGACCTCTTGCAAAGAATTGTAATCAAGATACTAAATGACACAGTAGAAATGAGGAGACCTGCACTGCTGTCCCCAGGCTGATATCACCTCATTTGGCACCGACTGAAGCTCCAACAACATATGAATTAGTGGAAGCAAATCGGGATTCTCTGTGGACTAGATGTTCGGTGCCCACTTTCCATTGTTCTCATGTAAACAAGAGGCCCAAGTGGGCCTATATCGCTCACCTGAGTACCTAGATGATCAGTCATGCATGAAGGAAGAATTCATTTATTTTTGCATTACTGTGACTTAAGTCAACACAAATGTTGAAAATGTCAAATTTTATTTCAGACCAGAATAAAAAACAACACTTTTTTGCACATCCATTCAGGTGATTTTGATATTAAGCAGTTCCTTTGTCTCTTCAAGATGTCATTCAGGGCAACAAGTTAGTCATTTTCTTTAGATGGGGCCTTTTGTTGACTGATTTCAAGTCTGGGTCATGAACAACAATTGTTTCAAATATTGTCCAGATCTAACTTAAAATTGCCTAATTTCACATGTTGAGTGTTGAGAAACATCTAAAATCTTTTTTAGATGTGTAAAGAAATGAAAAAAAAATCCTGACCACAGCTGGATTTGAACCGCTACTCTCCATATTTCAATAACCAAGTGGTATATGTACCATTGTGAGACCTACTTTTTAGACATGGTGGCATTATCTGTTAACTAATTTGGATGAAATTTATCAAATTGATAGAGGACCTTTAGTACTTCATGTATTCCATGTTTCATTAAAATCTTTCATGTGGTTTTGTAGAAAAAGTTCAAAATGTGAAAAATGGCCACCCCCCCTTTTTTTTCGGAAGTCAAAAATACATAAAAAAATAAAAAAAATTGAGATAATGACAAAATTCTTTCACAATAATATTCCTTACCACAATTATGATCAAAATAGTCATTAAGAAATCATTAATATCAATTAACTGAAAAACATGACACTTTTCTGCATTGAAATGACCAAGTCCAAACACACGTCAAAAAGCGTAAATTTCTATTTGACGGATCTTAACCCCGAACATAATTTTAATAACCCATCTTTATAGATTGTTGAAATGCAACTAGTTTCCCCATATATGTACTGGTTCTGGAGAAGAAGATGTTTGAAGAGGGGCACCGTTTTGGGCACTTTTGGCCCCGCCCTGGATCCACCCCTGAGGGAATCTGGATCCCGAACAAAATTTTAGTAGAGGACCTTGAGTACATCATTTACACAAAGTTTGATCCAAATCTGCAATGTAGTTCTAGAGAAGAAGTCGAAAATGTGAAAAAGTTAACGACGGACGGACGACGACGACGGACGGCACACTATGACTATAGCTCACTTGAGCCTTTGGCTCAGGTGAGCTGATAAATGATTTCATCAAATATGCTTGGACCACGCGATAATCCTTTGTTTATTAGCTTTCGATTTATTTTCATGCATGCACAAATGCCATCATAAAACATGGTTTGGTCGTAATTATTAGTTCTTTTGTGTTAATAGTCTAATAGATATATATGATCTTTAAAAAAAGTTTAAATAGTTTTATAAATATATACGAAATTACTTATTATAAAAGTTACCGACTGTTTAACATGACGTATCAGATTTTCCGCTCACCCTACATGGAAAACGCTTGAACCTCAACCTTCATAGCCAATGAAATTTGACGAAACGGTCGTAGACACAGAATCATTTTAACGTCCCTTCACTTGCATTCAGGACGCCTACCAAGAGCGCACAAACTTTCTTTTCGGAATTTTAACGGTGGATTTGTTTTCCATTTCTTTTTACGGATATCGACGTCTTTCCTTCGAAATAATCAACTGAACCCCGGACGGGTAAGTAAATTGAATCGGCTGACCGATTTACCTCCTAATATTTCTTTATAAACCAATTCCATCATTTCTGATCATTCACGTATCAGAGTAATGATCACTAGACATTCTATAGATAGCAGGTTTGAAACACATGGGCCTGTCAAATACTCATCTCATTCAATTTAGAGGTAACGGAGGAAGTCTCACAAGTGACATACTTAGGTACGAATGTCATGTTATTGCTCAAATTCACCTCTATGTGATTATCCTTTCGATAGGGGGTAACGATGTAAGACAATCAAATTCTGCAGGTGAGATGGCATCTAAAATAGAAGCTATAGTAAAAACCCTACACTACAGATTTAGAGTCAGCAAAGTTTATGTCTGTAAATTGCTACCAAGATTCCTGCAAAGGCATAACTATAGCAAGGTTGCAGACGAGGTCAATAAATTACTATCACGTTCACCTCAAAGATTTCAGTATAGTGGTTTCTGGGATCACAATAGTTCGTTCCCGTCCCCCGCCAAGCTAGCTAAAGATGCGAAAGCAATTCCTTTTAGACGCGTCCACCTTAATAAACAAGGTAATGTACATCTGTACCGCAGTTTAAGAGGGTTGATCATCTCAAAAGGCAAGTATGATGTGCCTCTGTTAATTTGGCAGCAAAGTAGGCAGTATCTGTCGTTAAATAATACCAAACATTCAATTCCTCTTCTTGCTTGAGAATTGAAATGCATTACACATTCGTTTTTACATAAAATTATCATCTATATATTTTGCCCCATTTGGATTATCACAGTTGATTATCCCTGGGTATTTTCACTGGACTTCGGTCTTTAGACCTCGCTGGAAAAATCGCCACTTTTGGATTGAATTTCCCGACGTGTTTTCACTCGTCAACTGACCGCCTCGCTGAAAATGTTCTGACATTTTCTGAGGATCTATTTTTTCGTTTATACCATAAGGACTTTGATCAGTCCACTATTCTCGCTGGAATATTACCCGTATGGGTTTTCATCCTGAGGCACATTCACTTCTATTAATAACACTCGCTGAATTTGATTCGATAGTTTCCGTTTTTGAGTAATACTGAAAATTGACTCGTTTAAAATATCTAGTTATATAAACATCGCATTAAAACATGCATTACTCCTACAAACCCAACTAATGGTTTTTACAGTATACATTTAAACTGCTTACTTTACAAAGCAATGCCTTATCGTCATAGCTTACAGAATGCTTCATATTTACTGATACGTTCATTCGTATAACTATATCGACTACAACAGGATCTTAAATGGACAGTAACGATGTTAATAGTAAAGAATATTTTTCATGAATTCTACCGACAATTGTAGTATAAAGGTCAAGTATTACTAGTATTACATGGCAAGCAGCTCGGGATTGGTCAGGTAGCATTTAACAGGTGACATAGCGGCCGTTCATTTTGCAGATACTCACTTAAGTTTTATTTTGCTTGGCATTATCTAATAATTTGGCGGCTTGAAGCCTCTAGTTTTGTATATTTCTGCAGTATACCTCCCAAGAGAAAACCAAAACAAGCAAATTGGAACCAGTTCAGCCAAAAAGCCACGACGTGACAGCAAGGCAAAGCCAGTACCTTCTACCTCTTGTCCTGGACCGACCCGCACTACAAAATCGCCCGATCATCAGAGTTTATATCAGAACTCACTAATACAGTTACCCAAAGCAATATGTTGAGGGAAGTAGTAGAACTTCAATTAATTCACTACGAGAAATTAACCCTACCAAGCCCTCCCCAATCCGAGGTAGAGGAGCACGTTGTCGAAGCTTTCGTCTTTAGTCATGTAGAAAACAGAGCAGGTACTTCCACGGGTTTTGTCAGCACATCAATACCAATTGAGTCTAAGGTTTCTGATAAGGTCAAGGCGAAAATATGGTGCAATCAATTCATGGACATGAACTCTTTATTGTCTAGTAATATTCACCAATCTAAACGCAGTAAATATTCACTGCAGATTGATGAGTATGACGATACTGGTTTCACTGTCAAACAGATAGAGCAAAATGATCACAACAAACATGATATCCGATCGCTCTCAGACTGGGTCACAGCATGGAACTGATATGCTGCGATTTCTTGCTCCAAATATAACGATAATTACTTGCACCTTGCGAAACATATGGAAACTGTTGGAGAAATTGCAGATGTTAAAGGTGACTGGACCTCTGGCAAGTGGAGATTAGGTGAACTGGGAGACATCCACATGGAGCTATATGTGAACGTGCGCTTATCGGGCAACGCATCAACTATTACAGCTAACCAGTTGGTAGGAAAACACTTGAATGTATCAATTCCACTCTGGCAAGGTCTGCAATACTGGCAAAGCGCGTAGATACCAGCACTCCTATTTTAACTGTGGTTCGTTTCACCCCTTTTCCTCTAGCAGTAAACCTATCCAGCGGTCCTTTCCAGTACTTGACAGGTTCCTCACTGGAACCAGAAACGCCCCTTCTAAAGTCGTCCAAACAGAATCAAAGCCCTCAAGTTCCGCTAACAGGGCCAACCCCAATAAATTAGTAAAGTGGCTTCTCGGATATCACAAACAGGAATCCGAGTATTTGAAGAATGGATTTCGTATTGGATTTGAAAGGGCAAATTTCTCCGATATGAACTATAAGAATCTTACATCTGCACTCCACCCAGGTATCGTATTGTCAAAAATAAAGAACTCATCAAAGGTAGGGTCATACCATTTCCTGTATTTCATTTCTCACCTATTGGCTTAGCTGAAAAGGATGAGCCCGGCGAATATAGGTTAATTCAGGATATCAAATAAAGAAATGGAATTGTCAGATAATAATGAGTATTCACTTCTTAGAAATGCAGTTGTAAGCAGACTGATTTTAGAAGAATAGAATGCAGCTTATCATAACCAATGAATTGATAAAAGAAATAGATTTAATAACTGGTGAAATTACTAAGGGACTTCTATGTCAGTATAAATTAGCTAGTGTCCATACTTCAAAAATTAAAAAAAAGTATCCGTTACCATCCCAGAAGACTGCTGGATAGATAGATAGATATATTATTGTTTCACGTCGCGCCGGGACCGGGAATATTTCACCCATATGGCGACGATTACAATTTAACATATATCAAATTAAAATGAGGGCTTGGCCTGTAGGAAATCACGGTTGGTGACGTAACATTCATTCTATTTAGGCATTTCTGGCGAGAAACAGATCTGAATACCGATGCGTGGGTCACGTACGAAGGAAACTTTACATTTGGAACATAAAAATCTAATATTAGATTATGGGAACATCCAACATATTATTATTATTTATCTTTTGATTTCGTCCCTTTTTTTCGTAGGTCTTAGAAAATCCGTGACGGAAACTCTTTTCCCTCCGAGTGTGGAGTAAGTAAAACAAAATTCTTTGATGAATTGTTTAGCATTACTGATAAACGGAAGAACAAATGTATAGTAATTTTTTAAATGCCGTGTATATAAAATTCAAAGTTTTTTTTTATCTCAGATGTCCATACCAAGGGAATCTCAAAATAGCAAACGCATGACTGCAATGGAAGAAAGGTTGTCTGAACTAAAAATGCAGAACCGGCGAAAAAATATATATATAAAGTCTAGTATGTTTTCATATATTGCAGTATCAGGCGGATTTAATGTGGCATCCCTGTTAGAATCGCCCTGTCCAATCGTCAACTACTTCGCGAGTACAAAAACAAAACAGCTAGTGTGGTTTGATGATAACATAAGACATCTGTAGCAATTTTCACATCGATGTTTTTGAAATAGAAAGAAATCTAAAACCGAGACAGTGGTTATAATTTGCGATGTCGAGAAAGCGACGATTAGCACATTGGTATACACGGCAATAATGAAAGGAAAAAACGAATTCTAGATAGTTTAGTATCATCCATTGAAAACTACAAGCTCAGGCAGAAAGAAAATGATGAATGCGGACATAATCTAAGTTTATTTGATATGTCGTCAAGTGTAAATAACATTATTCTCAATCGAGAGCCAGAACGTTTATCTTCCACTCCATATACATCGCTTTACTGTTAGCAATAAATATCACTTATTAAACTCACAGAAATCGTCCAGAAAACATGAAACCAGGTCACAGACGTTTTATCTACACCAAAGGTCAAGCAAACTTTTTCTCTAAAAGTCCACTATTTCGGCAGCCGTTGTATACATTCTCGTGATTTTGGTTCATTAAAGTCACGTTCATTAGTTTCCCGTACATTTCAAAACCAGAAATATCATACTGAAAGCTTCCAATTCAATTCGAGTCGTATTAAGGTTAGTCTTGAATCATCTACCATGGCTAACAAATCCATCTTAGTACCCTACGACAAACATCAAAGTTTACTTCACTCGAGCTCATAGTCTGTACCGTCCATATTTTGTACGGCCACATTTACTGGAAAAGTTGCCATGCTATGTCACGCCAGAAACCAACATTCCACGAGAACTGCTTTAAAAAATTCAAAACTTCCAAGGTGAACATCGGAAAGGTAATGAGGTCTCCAGAAAAGAGGAATGGTATGTGCAGCTCATATAAAAAATGATAAAGGGAAATACGTAAACACACAAGATAAACTGTTCAGCACTGGGATCATTAATTACAGCACAGTCAATATTACTAAACTTGCCGAGTAAAAATGATGTCGATTTCTCTTGAGCATATAGAAGTTCAATTGTAAATGCCTTCAATGACACAGACATTGGAAAAACCATCAGTCGTAATGAATGGATAAAAACATTTGGCCATTATCACCACCGAGGGATGGAAGTACGACAAATGCAGAGAGGAGCCTGTCTGATGTATACAATATGACGTCTTGCATGATTATACTTGATTTTTTTTTTTATTTAAAGTCAGCTGAAAGAAGTACCTGTGACATCGTTTTTACCACAACTATATGAAGCTATAAACAAAATATCTTTCCACAAATAAAACCATGTTTTCCATCATGGACTAAAATTTCTATGAGCTATCTTATTAAAGATACGTCTGGCATCTTGAAAACACATTAACTTATTGAGACACAAGAAAAGTATCATGAATTACAAAACATCGTTATTTTGTAAAAGATGCTCAGAACGATATTATTATTAGTAGTAGTAGTATTACATGTACGACAGACTGAGCTACGTAAAACACCAAAGCTTTCCAGCAATTGCTGATGGCATTAAGCTTGAAAAATATACGGAAGATAGATATTTGTAGGGTTTTCTTTGTGCTCCGATGTATTACGTGTTCATGTTACACATCTGCAGCGGAAAATATTTCCATATCATGTAAAAATAAAATCGTTTAAAAGCTCTGACCATGATACATTTACGAGGCTCTGAAAATACATGTCTGCTCCATCGCTCTCGATATTTATCAATAGAGCTATGTCTGTTAAACACTTTAAAAAAAAAGATTAACTCCGCGTCAACAGTAATACGTTTTACGGTGTACGGCGCCCTTTGAAACATATGTCAGAACAACCATCGATACGAGTTATCGCTCTTCTTATACCATGTAGCAATAAGACTCTCGTTGTTTGCATTATGTTGAAATTTACGAACGTTCATGGTGCACATGTAACACACATCAATAATGTGAAATCGTCAGTGTTTCATAATAATAATTATAATAATATCGAAATTTGTAATTTTAACTAATTGCATATGATTATTTTGTTTATTATTTCCAGAATGTCAAAACGATGCGTAGATTGTTATGAGACGTTTGATAACAGATGAGTTGATTGCACATCAAGAGTTACACGAGATCGAAAGTCAGGTAGGATACTTTACATACCTGATATTAGTAATTTCGTATTAACGCCTAAATGTAACACGCAAGTACTATAAGGGGCAGTCATTGTGACACTCACTACAATATACCATATTGGATATTTTATAGACTCATGGGATTCAAAGATGAGACAAAGTGTTTCGAATGAGGAGTAAGCGTCTTCTGTCTGGAATGTGTCACCCGAAACAATTAACAAAACTGAAATACCACGATATTAAACAATTTCAGCCTAAAATCTAATGTGATCGAAAACCTATGTAGACAATTTTCACTTTATGTTATTTCAGATTTTTGACGATTGGATTCCGAATGAAGAGCAAAAAATTGCATGCAAAAGATGTCAAAATAAGAAAGGTTTGGTCCGACACGAACCAGCAGAACATTCCGACCAACGATTTAACTGTTGTCAATGTGGTAAACAGTTCAAATACAGATGTGCAAAACACGACACGAGAAATCTTGTCAGGGCAAAAAGAAAGAATCCACCAGTGCAAAGACTACGGTCATGTATTTAGCTGTAAGAGTTCGTTGACGAGACACCAAACAGCCAAGCATTCGGAAAAACGTTTTACATGTGACAAATGCGGTCGACAATTTAAATACAAAAATGATAAGAAACAAGAGGCCCAAGTGGGCCTATATCGCTCACCTGAGTACCTACATGATCAGTCATGCATGAAGGAAGAATTCATTTATTTTTGCATTAATGTGACTAAGTCAACACAGATGTTGGAAATATGTCAAATTTTAATTCAGGCTAGAATAAAAAACAACACTTTTTTGCACATCCATTCACATGATTTTGATATTAAGCATTTCCTTTGTCTCTGCAAGAAGTCATTCAGGGCAACAAGTTAGTCATTTTCTTTAGGTGGGGCCTTTTGTTGACTGATTTCAAGTCTGGGTCATGAACAACAATTGTTTCAAATATTGTCCAGATCTAACTTAAAATTGCCTAATTTCATATGTTGAATGTTGAGAAACATCTAAAAACTTATTTAGATGTGTAAAGAAATGAAAAAAAAAAATTCTCCATATTTCAATTACCAAGTGGTATATGTACCATTGTGAGAACTGCTTTTTAGACATGGTGGCATTATCTGTTAACCAATTTGGATAAAAATTTACCAAATTGATAGAGGACCTTTAGTACTTCATGTATTCCTTGTTTCATTAAAATCTTTCATGTGGTATAACAGCAGAAGTGAAAAATGTGATTGAATTGTTCCTATACACCCTCATTTGGAAGTCTTAAAAAATTCATAGAAAATCCAAAAATTGAGAAATTGACAAAATTCTTTCAAAGTAACAATCCTTACCATAATTATGATCACAATAGTCCATAAGAAATCATCATTATCAATTAACTAGGAAATATGACACTTTTTTTTCTGCATTGAATCACCAAGTCCAAAGAAATGTTTCGTAGAAAAAGTTGAAAATGTGAAAAATGGCCAACCCCCCCCCTTTTTCTTGGAAGTCTTAAAAAATTCATAAAAAATCCAAAACTTGAGATAATGACAAAATTCTTTCACAATAATATTCCTTACCACAATTATGATCAAAATAGTCATTAAGAAATCATCAATATCAATTAACTGAAAAACATGACACTTTTCTTCATTGAAATGACTAAGTCCAGAAACACGTCAAAAAAGCGTAAATTTCTATTTGACGGATCTTAACCCCGAACACAATTTTTAATAACCCATCTTTATAGATTGTTGAAATGCAACTAGTTTCCCCATTTATGTACTGGTTCTGGAGAAAAAGATGTTTGAAGAGGGGTACCCTTTTGGTCCCACCCTGGATCCACCCCTGAGGGAATCTGGATCCCGAACACAATTTTAGTAGGGGACCTTGAGTACATCATTTACACAAAGTTTGATCCAAATCTGCAATGTAGTTCCAAACAGTTTTGTAGAAAAAGTTGAAAATGTGAAAAATGGCCACCACCCCCCCCCCCTTTTTTTTTTGGAAGTCTTAAACGTAAAATTCCTAATTTCATATGTTGAGTGTTTAGAAACATCTAAAAACTTATTTAGATGTGTAAAAAAAAAAAAAATTTTTTTTTGACCACAGCTGGATTTGATCCGCTACTCTCCATATTTCAATTACCAAGTGGTATATGTACCATTGTGAGACCTACTTTTTAGACATGGTGGCATTATCTGTTAACCAATTTGGATGAAATTTACCACATTGATAGAGGACTTTTAGTTCTTCATATATTCTATGTTTCATTAAAATCTTTCATGTGGTTTCGCAGAAAAAGTTGAAAATGTGAAAAATGGCCAACCCCCCCTTTTTCTTGGAAGTCTTAAAAAATTCATAAAAAATCCAAAAATTGAGATAATGACAAAATTCTTTCACAATAATATTCCTTACCACAATTATGATCAAAATAGTCATTAAGAAATCATCAATATCAATTAACTGAAAAACATGACACTTTTCTTCATTGAAATGACTAAGTCCAGAAACACGTCAAAAAAGCGTAAATTTCTATTTGACGGATCTTAACCCCGAACACAATTTTTAATAACCCATCTTTATAGATTGTTGAAATGCAACTAGTTTCCCCATTTATGTACTGGTTCTGGAGAAAAAGATGTTTGAAGAGGGGTACCCTTTTGGACACTTTTGGTCCCACCCTGGATCCACCCCTGAGGGAATCTGGATCCCGAACACAATTTTAGTAGGGGACCTTGAGTACATCATTTACACAAAGTTTGATCCAAATCTGCAATGTAGTTCCAAACAGTTTTGTAGAAAAAGTTGAAAATGTGAAAAATGGCCACCACCCCTTTTTTTTTTTGGAAGTCTTAAACGTAAAATTCCTAATTTCATATGTTGAGTGTTTAGAAACATCTAAAAACTTATTTAGATGTGTAAAAAAAAAAAAAAAATTTTTTTTGACCACAGCTGGATTTGATCCGCTACTCTCCATATTTCAATTACCAAGTGGTATATGTACCATTGTGAGACCTACTTTTTAGACATGGTGGCATTATCTGTTAACCAATTTGGATGAAATTTACCACATTGATAGAGAACCTTTAGTACTTCATGTATTCCATGTTTCATTAAAATCTTTCATGTGGTTTCGTAGAAAAAGTTGAAAATGTGAAAAATGACCAACTCCCCCTTTTTTTTGGAAGTCTTAAAAAATTCATAAAAAATCCAAAAATTGAGATAATGACAAAATTCTTTCACAGTAATATTCCTTACCACAATTATGATCAAAATAGTCATTAAGAAATCATCAATATCAATTAACTGAAAAACATGACACTTTTCTTCATTGAAATGACTAAGTCCAGAAACACGTCAAAAAAGCGTAAATTTCTATTTGACGGATCTTAACCCCGAACACAATTTTTAACAACCCATCTTTATAGATTGTTGAAATGCAATTAGTTTCCCCATTTATGTACTGGTTCTGGAGAAGAAGATGTTTGAAGAGGGGTACCCTTTTGGGCACTTTTGGTCCCGCCCTGGATCCACCCCTGAGGGAATCTGGATCCCGAACACAATTTTAGTAGAGGACCTTGAGTACATCATTTACACAAAGTTTGATCCAAATCTGCAATGTAGTTCCAGAGAAGAAGTCGAAAATGTGAAAAAGTTAACGACGGACGACGACGACGCCGACGACGACGGACGACGGACGGCGCACTATGACTATAGCTCACTTGAGCCTTTGGCTCAGGTGAGCTAAAAACATGAGAAGTCCGGTCAAATATTCGAATGTGGACAGTGCGGGAGACTTCGTTCAAATAGCTTTAATCTGGGATCTCACGAAGCCAGTAATAATGAGACGTCGAAAAGACATAAACATTGTAATTCTCCATGGCCTTCGACGTCAAAATCTCCAGAAAACCCCAGATTTCGCTGTATACGGTGCACGGAAACGTTCGATAAGCGTGGGGGTTTCTACAGAAATGGCATGAGAACTCGCTACCAAACCGGAAGTGGATAAAGACCACGACCGTGGCCAACAGACAGTCAAGCTCCCTGGATCAAGGATGTTGGAACACTGGACGAGGGGTTAAATGAGGAGTGCGAAACTAACGAGCCATTGATCTTGGAACGGCACCAATCGGGTCACGTGCTATCCACATTTAATCTGCCGGTAGATAATACGGTCACTCATACCGATGTAATTCCAGCCATTCAAGATATTTACGACAGATAGCAGCGTGCTTTTCGACTGAACCTTGTCTTTGGTGTAATACTTCAAAATAGAGAGACGAGAGCTTATCGTTAATTTAAACCATACGGAAACGTTGCAGTGTTGGACAAACCAGCTTACATATCTAAAAGATCGGACATCGACAGACTGTCAGAAATGGATATGATGGCTGAATTATTACGTAACAGACCCAATACGAAATGGATTCCTGTTCTTGTTACCAACGTATGGTTCACCGTATATCACACTAATTTTCCTTTAGAACGCGGACCTCTACCGGATCACAAAGGAGAAACCTTCTATCATCTCACTTGAATATGACCGACATACAGGGAAACCCTCTGGGGAAAATCTCTGCTTTCCGTTGTCTCGCATTGCACAAAGGTTACGATGTCAAAAGTCTGGAGAAATCGACGCACCAGTATTACGCTGGATGGAAAGAAGTCAAAGGCATCCATCAAAACGATTCGTTCCAGGGCGTATCGTTGGACGAATTCCCCGTGTTCGAATCACTGTTTAAGGTCGATCTCGAGGTGTACTCGCTCGACGAATCTGGCTTCGCTCGGAGCATATTCAGGTCAAGAAATCGTTTTCAGGACACTATGTACCTCAATCTACACGAACAGCTTCTGTCTTACGTCCAGGATTTCTCCCAGTAAGCCCAGAAATTCCAATGTCAGACCTGCGATCGTCATTTCGCTACATCATACAAGCTTACGCGTCACCACCGCACCTGTAGTAAGAAAACCAAATTCGTGTACCCGGGGGCTTCCATACACCATCTAAAACGATATTTGAGAAACTACTGGAATACATCACGGTACCCGCTCATGATTCAACAATACCTTGGTTCATCGTTTTCGATTTTGAGGCCATGTTACAAAACGTACAAGGAGATAATTCTAGACATTTAAAATGGACGCAAAAACACGTACCCATCAGCGTGTCTATCTGCAGTAATGTGCCTGGTCACATGGAACCACGATGCATCGTAACGTCTAATCTCGACAACTTGGAGTCAGAAATGATAGAAGTAATGCACGACATTGCCGAATGCGTTGCAAGACTCGCAGGGGAAAGGTGGGACTGGGCAATGACACTTCTCAAGGAAATGATAAAGGAAAATACTCCGAACGAAGAGGAAGAAATGGACGAAAGTCAAGAAGAAGATAACGATTTACAGGATGTTCCTAAGAAAGACAAAGACACCCTTTTGAACTCATTATATGGAGAATTAAAGGGTTACATGCTTAAGTACCAGTTTTGGGATTCAATTCTGCACAGTACGACCTAAACGTGATAAAAAGAAACTTTACAAGACACCTATGCATGGAAGAATCCCAGGGCACATTTATCGTGAAACGGAACAACGAATATGCCTGTATGTCTTCTCCAACTTTGAAATTCCTAAACGTAACTCATTTTCTCGCGCCTGGCACCTCGTACTCCAAATTTCTAAAAGCATATGACGTGACCCGGAACGTCTTACGCCAAATTTCTAAAACCCTACGGAATCGAAGAAAAAGGGTATTTCTGTTAGGATTGGCTTGACAGCAAAGACAAGCTAGATCACCCACAACTTCCTCCTCACGAGAGTTTCTACAATTCTCTCAAAAATACAATTATTAGTGACGAGAATATGGAGAGAGGAAGGAATGCATTCTTTTCAAGATTTTTTGATATGGTATAACAATTTAGATGTCAAACCCTTCGTCATTGCTACGGAACGCCTTGAAATCATCTACTGTTCTTTTATTCGGCCAACTTTAGAATATGTGGACACTGTTTAGGAAAATTGCACCATGTACGAAAAACAAAACATCGAACAAATTCAAATCGAGGCAGCCTATGTAGTCACTGGTGCGACGCGATCCTGTTCTAGTACCAAACTATTAAAGGAGACTGGGTCGGACAGCCTTGAGAAACGTAGAAATAATCATAGATTGCTTGCGTGTTATAAAATGGTCAACAATGATGTCCCTTCCTATCTTCATTCTTTGCTTCCCCCAAGTGTTTATCAGGTTAGCCAACGCGTACTCAGAACTGGAAACGATTTTCATATAAAAAGATGTAAAACTACTCTATATCAAAATTCTTTCATTAACAAAACAGCAACTGATTGGAATTCACTACCTGAACCGACAAGATCACTAGATTCGTTATCATCCTTTAGAGCTTATTTAGAAAAAGACCGCATCAAAATTCCAAATTACTATTACAAAGGAGATAGATGGTGCCAAATACACCATACTCGTCTACGACTGGGATGCAGCTCCCTAAACTCCGACTTACATAAAAACCACCTGAGAGATAATGATATTTGTATATGTGGAGGTGTAGAAACAGCCGCTCATTACTTCTATGCTTGTAAATTATATGACAACATTCGGTCAACTATCCATGCTATACATGTTAATACAAACATCGATATATTACTATCTGGGTACCCTATGTATAATAATGATGTAAACGAGGAGATATTCAAACATGTGCACAACTTCAGTATAAAGAGTAAACGTTTCTAATATTACCTAGTAGATTAATACTCTATCTGCTCTGCAACAATTTTTTTTTTCTCCATTTAGGTTAATGTACATTATTCCATTATACGTTCAGGACTCATATGAATATAATTGAATGTGAATATATGTATATGTGTGTATATATACAGTGATGTATGTGTAAGTGTGTGTGAATGCATGTATATGTGCATGGATGTGTACATGTATGTGTATGTGTTAGTATATGTGTTCATATGAATAATATATATATATATATATATAAAGCCGGTGTGGCCTAGTGGATAAGGTGCTCGGCTCGTGATCGAGAGGTCTCGGGTTCGACTCCCGCCCGGGGCACACCGGTGTTGTCTTTCGGATGAGACAGTAAAAACCGAGGTCCCGTGTCACGGTAGGCGTGGCACGTAAAATATCCCTCACTGCTTCGGGTGGGTCCGTTGCAAAGGTCTAAATTTGTATGCAATGCATCAGGCAGATGCCGTCACCATATACGTGAAATAATCGTGGAGTGACGTAAAACAATAATCAAACAAAAAATATATATATATATATATATGTCTACATATTGGCCTATACATGTTTTTTTTTTTCATATTTGTACATATGTGAAGTAGCATGCTATGTATACATGGCAAACCGACTTAATTATATCTTACAAATGTCTACATATGTACCTATGTATAACTGTTTATACACCTAAATGTATTTCTGTACTGTATTTGAATACTGGTTTACCATTACTTTTATACTTGTATTTACTAGTGATTGCATATTTACACGTTTCTACGTGTATTTGTATCTGTATAAATACCAATACTTTATTCACGTCGGCCTATCATAAGTGTAATTAAAATTTTGTACAAATGGAGAGAGCTTTATATAAGCTATCTGCTTGCTGCTCAATTCATAAATTGATGTATATGTATATATCTTATTAATGTATATTTTTCACAATAAATACTGTTTAAATCAGATGCCCGAATGCGGAAAGAAGACATTTGTTAACAATAGGAGTGATCAATTATTTCGTTTGATTGTTTTAAACACCACCAAATCTCTTCAATTAGAGATTATATAGTTTCGAATAGAAATATTCTTTATAAGAATACTGCTCAGTATAAATACTTTAATAAAGTAATAGATAATAAAGTAAGGTGAAAATATTTGACGCAATTTACACCCAGAAACAGGACATTGACTTCTATAGCACACCCTTCCCGATTTTTAGTACCTCTTAATTAGCAAATCCTTTTAGATACACCATTTGCGGATTTAGAGGTGGAAGAGGGGTTGCAACCCCCCCCCCTTTTTTGATTGAAAACATTTACCCCCCAAAAAGGTCATTTTTGACCATAGTGCTGCAACACCTCCCCCTACCCTCTCTTTCAAAACCGATAGTGCAAAACATTTGTTATGGGAGACTGCAACCCCCACCCCTCTTTCAAAAATTTATAGATCATCCTATGTACACCAGTGTAACTTCTTGTCACAATCAATTTCATATTATTTTATTTTACATTGTATGTTGTAAATACCCTTATTGTAACGTTGTTTTATTCGGTCAGTATTACAGTTTCCCCTAAAGCGCCTGTTGCATACTTTTACCTGTAGAAACGCTTTTTCACTCACGTGGGAAAACCGTTTTCTAGCTTGGTCAGTTTGGTTGTTGGTCCCGAGTAGGAAACATGCTAATGTTTTCTAGTCTAGATTGTAAAATGTGTTTCAACTTTCAAAACTGTATTCAGTCGAAGTCCAGTTCACCGTTCATCGGCTCATTCTCGGCTGCACGTTATGTCATGCATTGGGTAAGTCGAATTTACATTTACTATTCAGATAAATTCCTCCAAAAGTCATATCTTATTTTCTAGATAGTGTAATGAATACTTGCATATTTCTTTTAAATGCTTTGTTCGAAGTATATGAATTTTAGTATTGTGTATTCCGAGACAGTACTAAGGACTAATGTGAACTGTAGTGCTAGTATTGTATAAACTGTTTATAGTATATGTGTATGTAAAAACAGTATCAAGTAAATTGTAAAAATATTTTTTCTCAATTTATTAACCAAATTTCCCAGCCACTCGGCTGCTTGTGACACTTCTTTTAAATAGACAAACAAATAATTTGTTTGCCGGCTTTACATTTGATACGTCGAAATACAATCTTTTATAAGGTTATTTTACTATTTTCGCATGTACCGGGTATATAGGACACGAAGTTTCTGTATCAAACTTCCCCAGCATTCCTTTGAGTACAAGGCCGGGCCTCGACAGGGAGTCTTAGGTACACCTTGACACGTCGTGTAGATAGCCACATCACTTTAGGTACACTATTGTCGTGTATATAGCCATTGCATACTACCTCAGCTATTTACACAACCGTCTTATGTATAGAATACCGGTTTACACACACGGCTGTCGTGCGAATAGCATCGGCCCATCAGGAACGTTTCCATTTGTTGTGATCTGTAATCTCAGTACAAGGTGATACAATAGGTTACATTGGCGGATCTAGAGGGGGGGTTGCGGGGGTTGCAACCCCCCCCCCCCCTTTGGTCCGGCCAAAAAAAAAAAAAAGAGAGAGAGAGAATACTAATCTTTCCAGAGAGTTATGAACAGCTACAGCTGAATTTAATTGAACACTTGGGTAGTCTACTTTTGTTACACCCTGTAGTAAGCAGGTATTCTGTTACATCCTGTATCATGCTTTACATCACGTGACGTGACGTAATAGCATAGTTCCAATGTGACCGAATTTCGAGTTTTGTGCCATTTTAAAGAGAAAAAGTTCAAAAACGTGTCGCCATCATGTCTAATGCCCTTCAGGATGCCAGGGATGCGATATGCACGCCTAATTTGGTTCAGAGACAAGATTTACGATTAAAACTTGAGGCTGCATTGAAAAAGAAGACGTGCAAAGATAACCTAAAAGTGCGTTCATCGCAGCTTAAGAGAGACGACCTTGGAACAGCATTATTGCCAGAGGACACTCGCGATAGATATATTGCAGTGAAAGTACCTGGAGATGGCAACTGTCTTTACAACTGCGTATCGATATTCTTGTCAGGTAAATAGAACAAATCAAATTTCCATAATTAATAATTATTATGTACAGAGAACACAAGACCATACGAATGGACCCCCCTTTTCCCATAAATTTTATTCTTGACCGGTGAACCACGTGACGTAAGACGTGCAAATAATAGACTTTGCACTTAACACTTTTCAAGTTTTGCTCCAACATATATATACATATTTGTACCTATATAGGCTTTATGAGCTGAAGCCGGCGTCGCTCAGAGGTAGATCGGTCGACTATTGACCAAGAGGTCAGGGGTTCGATCCTCAGCGTAGACATGTCGGTGTCTGACTGTCCTTCGTATGAGACAGTCAAAACCGATGCTCCGTGTTGCGGTAGACGTGGCACGTTAAAGAGCCCTCACTGTTTCGGTTGGTCCGATGCAATGGTCAAAATGTCTGAAAAACTGCATCAGTTAGATGTTGTCACCATAAATTTGCAATATTCGTGAGTCAGTGTGACGTTAAACAATGAAAAACAAACAAACAAACAAACAAAACATATATGGGCTGAGCAGGTAGTCGAATTTTTAAAATATAGCAATCGATATGAATAATCTTTACAATAAATACTTAATACATGTATATGACACGGAATCTGTGTCAAAATTACCGATTTCAGCTATAGCTTAAATATTTAAGCCATGGCGGAAATCGAATTCAGCATTTTAGCCATGGCTGAAATAATTCTGTCATGGCTAAAATCTAAATTCGAATTATGCCATGGCTAAAATGATTCAACCATAGCTGAAATCGATTTCAGCCATGGCATAATTATGTCAGCCATGGCTTAAATAGAATTCAGCCATGGCTTAATTATTTAAGCTATAGCTAAATTCGATTTTTGCCATGGCTGAAATATTTCAGTGATAGCCGAATTATTTTTGCCATGGCTGAAATCAATGCCGCCAAAAGCGATTAATCAATCACGTCAAACCTACTGTATTGTTTCAGAAATATTTTGTAATGTTTCGAAATCGCCGAAATCTTCAGATCCGTCCATGTTAATATCATTTCAATATCATAAAACGCGGGACGGTTGTCTTACATGCTGAGGAAAAGAGCGAGACGATCCGAATGTAATCCTGTAGTTTCAGCAACATGAAACAGCAAAGGTGATTGGTTGGAGGAAAATGATTTCGGCTATGGCTAAATTAATTCAGCTGGCACTAAAATAATTAAGCCATGACTAAAATAGAATTCAGCTACAGCTGAAATAATTAAGCCATGGCTGAAATAATTATACCATGCCTTAAATCGATTTCAGCTATGGCTAAAATAATTCAGCCATGGCATAATTCGAATTTAGCTATGGCTGAAGTCGATTTAAGCCATTGCTGAATTATTACCGCCATGGCTGAAATCGATTTCTGCCATGGCTTAAATATTTTAGCCATAGCTAAAATCGGTAATTTTGACACTGATTCCGCGTCATATTAATAGTCTTTTTGTTTTCAAACTGTCTATTACCGTGATTAAATATTCGTGGTTTATTCTTATTGCTATTTTTTACTTGTAAACAAAAATTGTATCGGAGAAAAGCAAATCATTTGTTGTTATTTATGTGTGAAAGTGGGGGGGGGGGGGGGAGTCCACAAATGATATTATGTAAAGATCGATCACAACTGTTATCACCGACTATACGTTCTATTGCCGCCACGACGTGACCGTGATAATGTAACGCAATATTGGCTAAATCTAGTTGGAGGTTTGATTAATTATTGGAGTATAACGTATAAATTATAGACTACAATTCGTAAATTATGTAATTTGGTTCTATTTAAAAATTTCAACAATTCGACAATACATGTATGCATCGCACATTAAAGCCGACCTGTCGTTTCACCAGCCATAAAAATTCTTATAACACATCCGGGATATAGTTTTGATAGACAATTTGCGTGTTACAGATGAAATTATGTATTTTTCTATCAATTGGTCAGTATTCCGTATTCGGATCTACGTGTAGGATAAATTTATAAAACTTCGGTGTCCCTTCACAAAATATATATGTCATAATGACCGGGAACTGCACATTTTGATAGCATGTACGTTACCAGTCGCCAGTTGTGAGGCTGAACGATCATTTTCTGTGCATCGGCGCACAAAGACATACTTGCGGTCCACAATGACCGATGAACGATTATCAGGTCTTGCACTCATGAACATTCATCCAGATATTGGCCTCGATTTTGATATCTTAACAAAAAAATTTGTACAGAAACATTCACGAAGAATGGAAGTGTAAATGACAACTAAAAAGCCAAGATATGATTAAAGATATTGATAATATACCTACCACATCGTCATCTTTGAGTTTTACATTTACACATTTTATGATTGCAACCCCCCCTTTGAAAAAATCCTAGATCTGCGCCTGGGTTAGAATCAGCAAAAATACAAAAACAACCCAGGCTTGTTCCTGTTCTTCCCTATTTCTAATCTATTACGGCACCTGTAACGTCTTTGGTGAATTTAAATGACATATGTAAAGGCACTAAGTAACAAATACATTACACCCCTTTGAAGTAAAATTATATACCTAACCATACAGTAGAGAGTTTTCTATGGGGAATCCAGTACTATAATTATTATTGCCACGTGTTGTAGATATAGTAAATGCATAAATAAACCTCCTGCTAATGATATAAACTTTTAATGGTCTTCATCAGAACGATTTATATACCAACAGTATAAGATTTACAGTGTCTATATAACATTTTCCTTGTATCCCATTAGTAGCCTCTGACCTCAACACTCAGCGACATCTGGATGTATTTGCACTAGCCCAATACAGTCAATAATAGCAAGCTTCCACGTAATCATTTGTCACACGTGTTACACATACCTGAAAGGAAATACCAGTAGCTTAAAGTGAGGGAGGATTCAAGATTCTAATATTAAATATTAGAGGGGTAAATGACGAGGTATAACCTGACACTGACTGAAACCCATCAGGGGCGGATCTCGGGGAGCTCTTTCAATTATGAAACGTTTGAGCACAGTCAGTGATAGCAGCTTCCACGTAATCGCCTGTCACACATGTTACACATGCCTTAAGGGAAATACCAGTAGCATGGAGTGAGAGAGGATTCAAGATTCTAATATTAAATATTAGAGGGGCAACTGACGAGGTATAACCTGACACTAAATGAAACCCATCGGGGGCGGATCCCTGGGGGCTCTTTAAATTACAAAACGTTTGAGCACAGTCAATAAAAGCAAGCTTCCACGTAATCGTCTGTCACACGTGTTACACATACTTTAAAGGAAATACCAGTAGCATAGAGTGAGGGAGGATTTAAGATTCTAATATTAAATATTAGAGGGGTAACTGACGACGTATATCCTGGCACTAAATGAAACCCACCAGGAGCGGATCCCGGGAGCTCTTTCAATTAAGACGTTTAGTCACATATTTCATTTGCGGTCAAATGTGTTTTGACCAGAACGTTCTCTGCTGCGATTCATACCTTACATTTAAGGGACATTGAAGTTTATATCTACAAATTATTACAGTCAACACATAAGAGTAAGGCGTTAAGTCAAGATTGTCTAATAAACAAGAGGGGGTATCGTACACAAATGATGGCAAGAATCACCACAGGCATATACAAAATGAGCTCTGAATTTCATCTTTGTGATTCCCTTCTCTTTTGGCGGTGTGTATATACCTTATTGATAGCTTCTCCGATGCTCCCTGTGCTTTTGGGGGAATTTGTGAAGATACAAAGCTGTATAAGACCAAGATAAAGTTATGGTCACAAATGTCCCATTCCTTCTCGAGTTGACTGTGTATATATATACGCAGCTTCGTGACATGGCGTTTAGTCACTGTCGTCACTATTAATGTCCGGTTTGGAAGGATCAGATTCACATCTTTCTTGTCCAAAACAGCTCCGTTATAGCTGCTGCACATGGATGAGGATTTCCTGTTCGACTAGGTCGCATACGTTTACATCTTTGGGCTTTAACCTCTCTGAATAGTATACTTCTGAATGGCGCTTAGTTTCACTGACTGATCTTTATTTGTTGAGCCTAATGTTTGTGTGAAACAAAAGTTTGGCTGGAGGCAGGACTACCTTTCATGCTGCTCGTATCTTCATTGTATATGTCGGTGTTATATGTGGTCACGTTACCGTTTGTTTGTCTTTCCCATTTTTGTTTTTCTTTTACCAGATGGTTTATCAGTTTTAGACTGCTTCTATTTGTCAACAATCAGCGATATTAACTGTATCGCGTGTAGTTTTCACCCCATAATTTCTTTATATTCTCTGTAGCAATGTTTTAATCTCTTTGATTTGACTTCCTCTAGCGACATATATCAAGTCTTAAACCTTCTTTAAAAGTGTCTAAATTTTCAAAATAGTAATTCTCTTTGGTTATAGTTTATCTGTATATCGTATATGACGTCCCCTATGGCAATATACATACTTTTTGTAGCAGTATTTATGTCGCTTTACATGCGGTTGTTTACATAAAGTCTCAAATACGCTTCATATTTGTTTCTCCATAAAGATTTAATGTTAAATGTTTTTTTTTCTGAATTGTTCCCTGAATGTGATTGCACAAATATATATATATATATATATATATCACAAAGATGACCAATGACATGGAGAAGAAACACAATAAGCACATAAAAGACATCCCAAAATATTCGATTGCCATTCAGTCTCGACACTTACTTCGAACGGTCAATGAAAAGAAAACCGTTGGCTCCCAAATGCTTCCTTTGTTAGGATTTTCTGAAGGATTTACCCAGTCTGTCCAGTGCAGTGATGGTATTTTCATGCGAAAGAAACATAATGGTACACGAAGTTGTAATGGACAGCCGCAAACGCTCCACACCTAGGTCCGGCACCATAAACTGAGAATATACTTAAGTCATAATTTCATATTCTTCTGTTCATCAATGAATTAATAACTGTGATTTGGATTTATTTAGTTTTATTTTATTGATAAACAGAATTAAACCATTCTGCATGAGAATTTATTTGGTCGTTTGATAATGGAATAAATTAAAATGAAATATTTTACTTCAGTATATTCTCACTCTATGGCGCCTGACCCTAATAATTTTACTATGCAGAGTGATGGCGATTGCTGATAATGGCACTGTATAATGTTTGATTTATCTGATACCCAAGACAGATGTATGTGTAACAATGTAATTAGTATTACTAATTAAATATCCGGTCACTCCAATTGCTTCACAGTCAGTAAAGTTAAATACATTATCAAAAATAGCTATCTCCTTATACCACTCGTACGTAAACAATACAATGACAAATGGAATTTGTAAGGATCACTTGCTACATTATGCCGAAGCCTCAAGTGTTTTTTTTTTTAATCTGATGAGCTGACAATAGGTTTCTGGCAATATGAACATATCACAACTAAACGTTCATGATGATGCTTCTCGATTATGTGTCGTCTTAAGTTACCAAGCCTCTTTACACTTTTCCCCTTCATTTCCGGTATCTCCATGTAATTCGAACCTTCTGTGTTAGTTCTATGTCTCGTGGTGAATTCGTTGTTCGGTCTCGGAACATGTAAAAAAAATCAAAGCACAGTGTGAAAATATCACAAATAACATGAACGGATCCACTTTGTTTAATTTGGCAATTCTCGGGAACTAATTCACCAAGTATTCACATAAAATACGCAACTCAGTGTTCTTATATCAAAATACAGTTGTCTTTCTTTTATAAGCACAACACTTTTTTACTTTTATTGCGCGTAAGTCATAGCACAGATATGAATCCACTTTTTATGTTTCTATCATGAATATCGTGAAATCACAAGTATACGATGTCCACATGAAGGGCACCTGTAATGAAGAACTATTTTCCGTCGTATAACTATGCCGTTAACTGATGTATGGCTACGCGGTTTCTTAAAACATGTATAACGCCGACCACAAATAAGGTACCCTTTAACCATCAGCCTACATCGCAATACAGGATTACCAGACACAGTATATTCCACGAATTTCACACGGCGGTAATTCACAGTATAACTTTTATCCATAAGAATTTCGGACTTCACTTCGGATGTATATAATCGCACCAGTCTGCTAGTACTGAATATATCTGTTTACTCTTTTTTATCCTACATCCGCACGCAGGACATCTGAAAAATCTACTCATTATGTGTCCACATTCCGAACAGGGAAAACAAATGTCACATGTGAAGCAGTTGTCACAGCAGTTCGGACACTGTATGAAATCACAGATCTCCTTGCCACAAAAACATAATTTCCGTCGTCTATAGAATAACAATTCATGTATTCCCTTCGATTACTTGTTTCCATGGCGATATAATTGTTTACAGTGCACAGTAGTTCTAAACAAAATAATAAATCCAATGTATAATAATTACTCGAACATATAAATATCCATTCCAAATAACATGAAAATCACAGTTAAATCCAATGTAAATCAATTCATATAGCATTTTCAGTAAACGTTTGAAGAACATTTTAAAGAAACATTTAAAGAATGTTTAATTGAAACGTTTTATGAACATTTTTAAATGATTTGAGAACATTTAAAAGAAATGATTTAAGAACATTAAGGTAATAGCCTCGAGGTATCGAAAATTTTCCTATCGGTCAATTTCACTGAAAATCGTACAGTAGTAAGCATTTATACAGATACACATTATGGCACAGTTTGGAATTAATTGATCCAAGGAATACCGTATAACCGGGAATTTTCACGAGTATTAAATTTTACGATTCAGTATAAAAAATCTTATCTTTATTTTTGGGGATTCTATTTTTTTTTTTTTTTCTTTTTTTTTTTTTTTTGGGAAATTGCGAAAAATTGTATTCGCGATTTCCAAAAGAAAAAAAAATAGAATCCCCAAAAGCAGTCTCGTCAAACAACTAGACATACTACAAGCTACACCCGCACCTCTGTGAATCAGTTTACCTATATGTATAACTGCACTTGTTTCCACTCAAATCCACGGCTTGTAGCTTGTCGATGCAATCGGAGGAATTGTTGAGTAAAGAAGATGCTTTGACTTGAACGGAAGTTATCTGTAATTTGTTAACGAAAGCAGTCGAAAATGACGAGTTTATTTATCAAGCGGCAGATAAAATTCAAATCTTCATATACACATACGTGTAGCTGTGAAGGTTCCTTCGACTTCGAATCGAGTACCGATTCACTGGCATCTGTTTATTCTACGGATGCGATCCTTATTCTTTAAACGGGGCGACGCAAACATTCAGTAATTGGACACACAGCTATCATTTTTCATGCCTGACTCTCTTCCACTTCTGGAAAATATTGACAGATATACTTTCTTAGATATCCTTTCCATAGACAGTCCACACTCTTCTTATCCCTTATGCTGTCACCCTTGCAACTGCAGTTAAATCGCATGTTATCTTTGCCAAACAACTCGTGGAATAATTATAACTATCTTAACAGCAAAGTTGCCGGGATTTATTGACGTACGCTTTATTTTCATTTATGTAGAAGTCGGGATAATGTAGGGACTGTCTTCAGAGACAATAGCATCCGAGTTTAGATGTTATCTGTTGTGTTTTACAGAACTGTTTATTAGCGCGATGGTTTCAATATTACCTAACAACGAATATACAAATGTAAATGTTCACTGAAGCGTGATGTGACTTTCCATGCACAGTAAATACCAGGTTATATATCAGTATTAGTGTATACTTGACACCTCTCCCAATAGATTTAATTGGTCCCCAAATCATATGGTGCCCTGCCTCGCCTGACTGATTTCAGGGAAGACAAAAAGCTTGGGATTTGATAACCAAATGACATAACACCTATTCACTATGGTATTTGCCACTGCAAGAATATGTAGAAACTATGATTTACCAAAACTATATCAGAATAAAGGTATTGTTTTATTTTGGATTTTTGAACGCTTTTGAATTCTCACTTATTCCCCACCTTGAATAATTACACCTTTGATTTTAGACGCTAAACAAGTTAGCAACCCACCCACCCACCCAAACACAAAGCAAAACAAACACCCCTCCCGGATATTTCTGGTCTTTTGCACATATTGGACACAGATTACATACAGGTTGGTTAATTGGTCAAGTATATACCAAGAAAGCTAGAGAATAGTTTTCTCGTTCCGCATGATTTGGTAAACTAATGCTTAGAGTTTACCTAATCACTTAGTAACTCGAAACTGCTGTAAGGAATTAGCAAGGAACATTGATAGAAGTCTACACATTTTCAGTTACTTAATCTTCATCAAGTGTAAACAGAAAGAAACAAATTCTCTTAAGTGAAATATATATACATACAATTAAATCAGCCCAGTGCAGACATTGTGTATGTGTTGTAGTTAGGAAAAAGGGGAAGGTAGGATGGTTGTATCAACAGTTTATTGTGATCTTGGTCATACATACGAGGTACTTTTTAGTCTAAATGTATATTCAGTAGAGTAGAAACCGGCTACATGCATACAGATTTAGTTTTATTTTTCATGTAAATCTTGATGTCAACATTAACTGAAATGACTTTAGAAACATTTGAATTATTATTTTCATGATGAAATATTCATTGAAAATTACATTATTTGTGTAATATTGTCGTTACAACAACATGTCTATATTTATATTATCTGTATTTTACAAATTGAGATTATTGTAATTTCAAGATCAAATTAAGGATAGAAATTATATTTTGTTATCACTTTGTATTTTACCTGATGTTGAAATTTAATTTCTTATCCATAAATCAACCAACTGAATCTTACGGAAGCTTATATACTATCCCCGTAAGTCATATCCTTGAAATATTCCCTCCATTTAACATATTTTCCAATCGTCATATTTCACGAACATGATTTTTCAGATAAAGTAGTTTTGTCAAAATTATCAGTGATAAAATATAAGCTAAACAAAAGAAACCAGCATAAAATCTTTGATGTACTTACATATCTCTTAGCGTAACTCAAAGCAACCATTGTCATTCAGAAGACCTTTCAAGCCATAAAAAACACCGAAGCTCATTTTTGGACGAAATATATGAATCCGACCAAGATGTGACACAGTGGTTAAATATCCTTTTTTCTTTAAATAGGCCTCATTTTTCTTAAAAATCTATAACATTCAATTTAAAAAGATTATAACTGTTAATAAAGTTTAAAAATGTGAAACATTGTCTAAGTATGCTTAGTATGTTTTATATCGGGTTGAAAAATGTCCGCATAAAGGAGAAAACATACATTCAACGGATTAAATATTTCATTTATATCTTTCACTAATAATAAACACTAGAAGTATTTCAGTCAATAAAGTGTCATGTTGTTTCTTAAAAATCACTTACAAAGTTCATTTACAATGAAGGCGTCGTGTTTTATTCTTATAACAATAGCATACAGGGTTGCAGTATAGTTTTAGTAAGAGCAGAAGACTTGCATGTTATTAGTTCCAAGGATGTGGATACATTTATTTGCGAACACCTGATAAAACATCATACATTAACAATTCCAGTGGTGAACATGACTTGAAAATTACCTCATATTTGTATCAGATGCTATTTTAGGTTCTCAACCTATCCTCAGTGTTTAATATCCTCCAGCATTCAGTTTATGTAAGTTTTGGGCATTAAACTCTGCAGAAAGGATAACTGAATGTAGGATGATATTAAACACTTCATCCCACAGCAAAATACCCGCAGACATGCTAGCTGTCATCATCATCTCAAAATCATCTAACCATGCACCTAAATTTTGCTGTGGGATGTAATAACAAAACACCACAGAACCCCTAAAGGGTGGGTGGGTGGGAAACAAATCATTCATCATCATCATCATCATCAACCCCTTCATCTTGGATCACCCACTCTATGGCATGGGTGTTGAACGAATGATGAATAATACGTCACATGCACTTCCGCTTGGATATTAACCAATGAGGCTATCAACCTATCCTCAGTGTTTAATATCCTCCAGCATTCAGTTTATGTAAGTTTTGGGCATTAAACTCTGCAGCCTGTCAAACTCCCCAACAAATTTCAATTAAAATATGCATTATCCAAACAACCTTTCTCCCAATACTCAAAAACAAAATCTAAATTCAGTATTTCAAATTTATTAAACACAATACCCCACATCAAAATCAATATAATTATTCACCACAACTGCACATGATAATACATGTTAAATAATTCATGTTAAATACATACATGTATTCAATATAAAACAATGACCTGTGATCATTTCCTATCGACTTTCCCTGAAAGCCAAAAGGAACAACTATACCAATCATAGAACATGTATGAATATATATGTCACCTAAGTATCCTTTGTGCATAAAGCCATAATACAAAATCTAGTCAAGATATCTACATACACATAGAATATACCATTACATATTATATTATATAAATATTCAACTTCTTGCCCTTTACGAGATCTAGCAATACAACTATCAAGAGTATAGTACCAAATTTAGTACATGTATATTACTAAGAAAAAGCCTTCTTCAGGGAGGAATAGTCTGCTTTCTCTTTAAACTCGGATTCCACATTGACACCCTGATCCACAGTTTCTGCTAGCATTGATGCCACCACACCTGAATCAATTAGTGTATGTAACCTACTATAATATTCTGCACTGGACTTTCCAAACCATCCGATATGATTCATTACCTGTTCAGCATTCTCTGCAGAGCCATCATAATAGCGCAACCTGACCTAAAACTATGAGGTGTTTCCCCTTCATACATACCCAGAGTTGTGAGGTAATACCTCAGCCTCTCGTACACAGCGGAGTATGTAATATTCCTATCCAAAACTCTGCCACCCTCTGATACTATTCTAAATAAGTACCCCTTTGATAGATCCACATTACTCCTTTTCGCGAACATAAAGTATTCCAACAAACCTTTGACAGGACAAATCACTTTATCATCACACCTCTTAATCACAAATGAATTGTTTTTCCCTTAATCACCTCTCAAAGTTTCCCAAATGTATGCTGAAAAACTAAACCTGAATCATCATCCAACATCTTCACCTCCTGAGAAACCACCATTGATAGGTCACTGGCCCTATCACCTGCAAAAAAATTGAAGTTTCAACCAAGCCTGGTCTCTATACAAAATATATCTATCCCTCAGTGAAAGGTCACTCTTGCCCAACTCCCTGTTAATAAATGCTGAAATTGCCTTTATCTTAGACAAAAATATTGGTCTTGCTTGTTTCGGTAAAACATGGGCCCTAGCCTGTTCCTCCCTAATAAGCCGTAAATATTCCTTAGCAATAGGGGCAGCTGCAGGGTTTCCACTCCCCACACCCCATGTCCTGCCAAGTCCATGATCATCAAAAATATTAACCAAATGTTGAATTATAACCTCCACAGTCCCAGAAGCAAGACGTTTTGGACAATTACACTCAAAATTACCCAACAAGCCTAGATTGGGACAATCTATGTTATGTACAGTGGTTTTTCCCTTCAAATCTTTCCATACTAAAAATCTCCTTACGTCATCCAGAGTACACGATAGTAAAGATGGAGAATTTGGTGGCATTTCCAGAAACCTGATAAATAATTCTAGCAAACTATTCTTCTTCCTATATCTTGAAGAAAATGACATCTTCTCATCCAGATCTGATAGTCTCTGGTCAATAGCGTCCCAGTTAATTCCAACTCCACAGTGATTTCTCTAAAAAACATACAATAGCCATACATGTACTCATTCAATGAAAACCCTAAAAGCAAACAGCGACCATCTCAAACCAACATTATCTAAAACAAAACCCCTTCTAGATGGAACCTTTACCACCCCTTTTTCACCCTTACCTCCTAAACACAGGGAGCCTACAGATAGTCCAACCAACTTAGGCCACCACAAAGGTAACGGATTCAACTTAGGGGCAACAATCGTAAATGACACCTTTTGTTGCTCTAGAAAACACAGAATTGGGAATATTAAACCAAAAGGTGGGAACACATACGGATTTGCCTCAATCCTTATATCCTGACAAAACACATTCACCCCTGCAGACAGTGGAGTCTCCCACGGCGTAAAATGCCTTAAACTCGCACCATCCCTTGACTTCATAACATTTGAATCCAAAGCCACCAAGTCCACTGAATGTGGACCATAAACTGATTCGACTATATCCCAAGACTTTTCACTAAGCATCGTATCAGAAGCACTCTGAACTCGTGAAGGTTTGTCAGCTACATTCAACTCCGAGGGGACAAAAGTAAAATGCAGATCCACATTATACTTAGCAATAAAGTAGAAAACCTCCTTGAGAACATCATTCAACGGTCCGCATCTGCTACCCTGACTATTCCATGACCCAATGACCGCCATACTATCCGAAAATACATCAACTAGTGAATCTTGCAATACTTCATGAAGTGATAACAAAGACTTCAAGATAGCATCAGCTTCCTTGATATGTATTAGCCTAATATCCCCTTTTTCCCAATAATCTCCAAGAACAAATTTCTCCTCCCCAAGTTCCACGCAAGCCCCTTATCTATACCCAGAAGAGTCCGTGAACACCTCTACCTTCTTATGAAACTCTGATCTCCATCTTGAATATCCCTTCCATTCATCTAAAAATCTCCAGTGTTCCAACTCCTCTCTCAAAGGAACAGAAACTTTGACATTTCTACTATTTCTCAAACATTGAGAAATGGCTGCATTCACCTCCCTACAAAATAACTTGCAACCTGGAACCGCCAAACTCATAGAAACACATTTGCCACTAAATCTTTGCAAAGTTCTAACATCAACATCATCTTTTGACAAAATAAAATCACGAAGTTGAATAAACTTCTCTTTTTTATCCTCTGGTAAAACATATGCTTCCTGAACTGAGTCTACAATAAATCCAAGAAATCTCTTACAAGTTGAAGGTTCCAATGAACACTTGCTCAGAGCAACTGTGTATCCCAGCCTTGTCAACAACTGAAGTAAACAATAAACAAGCCTCTTTGCTTCCAAGTAAACATCGTCCTCATTACTAGAGTTCCCTCCCTTGGTTACAACCAACCTGTCATCAATGTATAATAAATTACGCACCGACAACTTTCGGAGATAGGAAGTTACAGATATCCCTATAGACTGATAAATAAATGGTGAAGCCTTCCAACCAAATGGTAATGTAGCATACACCATATAAAACCCTCCAAATTGAATCCCAAAGAAAGTCTGAGAATCATCATCCAGCTTCACATGATTATAACCTGACTTTTCATCGCAAGTGACCATTAAAGCACCTTTGTCTACAAGTCTATGTACATCTTTCAAAGTGTCCAAACGGAAAGGCAAATCTTTAATCCATAAATTAACAAAACGCTCGTCATGACATAAACGAGGTTTGCTCGGCTCTATTGTAAGTGGCATGATCACTCTTGGTGGTTGACATTCACCTACTCTACCCAAAAGTCGAATAGCCCCAGATGCTATTTTATCATTGAGCTCATTTGTTATAAATTCAGAGTACTGCTGACACATATTAGCATTTTGAAAATACTGCCTTGGTGGTATTTCCGTATCAAAATGTTTCCCTTTATAGTTTCCTTTGAAGGCTTGAAAAAACTCAAAAATGTTAATGCCATCTTTAATCCATTTCAAAACATTACCACCTGAAGCAGCACCCTCCATTATCACTTCCCATTCTGATAAGCATCTATGGATTTGACCTGCAACAAATTTTCCAGGGTCACGCAGTAACAAATGATCAATATCAAATTGTAAACTACTATCCAGAACTTGCTCTGCCCTAGGATAATGACTTGCAGGCAAAGGGATTCCCCCTTTAAGTGTAATCCATGCTGGCTCCTCCCTGATCTTCACATTAACAGGGTTGAATCCACTCTTTAACTCCCAAACAGGAACTGTATTGGAGAAAAAATCTGTTTGTAGTTGTACCCTGGAAAAAAGGACAGTTAACTATTTATTAAAAAAACCCACCACAGCCAGCATCAATCACACTCAAAGGAAGAATCCCTTTGCCTGCAATCCACGTGACGAATCACTAGGGAATCAGTGTCCCTCGAACTGCAGACAAAGAAATTCTATTTCAAGTTTACCATTATACATGCCTAACATAGAAAAAACGGTATATACAAAACTCCTAGGCACCTGACATCCTTATTTTATATGAGTCACCACATAAACAAACATACAATGTAAATAATACTGCACTTCACTTGTTGAAGTTATTTGCCTTGACAGCCTTCATTTTCTCACAATCCTTAACCAAGTGAGTGTTACTATCACAAAAATGACACCGACCCTTTGGGCGAAAACTCCCTCTATAATTACCTCGCCCTCCTCTATAACCTTGACCATAACCCCCAAAATTTTGCATATTACTAGGGTAATTACCTGACATAAATGGATACATCATACTCATAGAAGGCTGAAAAGGGTATAAGTTACTAATAGGAGACTCTGGTCTCCTCTGTTCATCAACATTTGACATTTTTGAGTCAGATTTAGACTCAGGCTTCTCTTTTAAGCACTTCGTAATAGCCTTAGATATTGCATCGGCAGCCTTCCCACCTAACACTTGCAAACATAGATTCGAAATATCCAACTTGGTCTGGTATCGATTGGCCTGTCTCAAAAGTTCCTCAAAAACCTCAGCCTCTTCATGGTTTCCTCTCCTGGCAGTCTTTGCCAACTCTTCTAAAGTCAATAATATAAGAGCATTACTCGGATCTTCTTGAAGGCATAGTGTCCTCACCTTCTCTTTCAACTCCTTCACCAATTTTACCTTTGCGACTTTCTCCAAAGATGACACCCTTTGTTCCAATGAATCGTCTCCCTCGTCACTATGTTTCCTTTTGGATGATGACGGATTTATATCGTCTCTGGTAGAGGTACTCATGCCTGCTGTCTAAAAGTAATAAACAAGAATTTGCTCCAATCCCTTACATGTAAAACATAAAACAATCCTGGTACACATTTAAACTTAAAGAACCATATAATAACTATAAACAAATTTAAACAATTTCATGTCAATTATTCTCTAGCACTATTATATTAGATATCCAATTGGGTTAAAGGTTAAACTAAATATTACCACTTTGCATAATTAACAGAAACTACATAATAAAACTCCTATAACTTATACATGTACTCACTGCAGCAGCATTCAAATCCTGCCCACTTGGCTGCCCCATCTCATTTGCATATATCACTGCACTGTGGAGCGTCCATCTAGCCTCCTCTATATTGAAATCTCTCCCTGCTAATTCAAATAATTCGTCATTTGATCTGTCCTGGTCTCCTTGTTTATCCTGGCAAACTCTTTCAAGCTCTCTGGTTTCCCTGCCCTTACCCTCTTAATCATGGGCAGCAAATTCACACCCCTAAGTGAGTGTCTCCTCTTCAAAACAGTCGGTTGAACCATCTGTAACAAAAGAAAATACACTTTCTACATACGTTCACTACACATTCAATGTGCACATAAACTAATGACGTCACGTCCGTTTCCAATTCACCTGTCTAAGGGAAGTAACTCGCATTTCAAACGACCCCGCGCTACACAAAATTTACAATCATGGACAGTCTTAACTCCCTGCTTATACCAACACATTACAATATTTAACCACATCTATACATAATAGTTCTCACGTGTCCTCACTACTGTAATTCTAACCCTGTTTCCAAACACTCCAACAACCTGCACACCGCGTGCATAATTTCAGACCACCAAGGTCAATATTTCTCGGCCACCAAGACCAAATATAGCCACCAAGGCTCTCATACCGAACCACCAAGGCTCTCATACCGAACCACCAAGGTTCTGCCACCCAGGCACATAATAAAAAATATATTACCTCTCCTCTGTGGTAAATTTACCCTGGAACTGTAAAATGTAACCACTGACCATGCGACACAACCGTCTCTCAGCATGGGTGTTGAACGAATGATGAATAATACGTCACATGCACTTCCGCTTGGATATTAACCAATGAGGCTAGGCCGAGTACAAACACGTGCTTCCCATATGGGTTACTTTACAAAGTGAAGGCTAAAGGTGCATAATAAATATTAATTATACCGCGTACTTGAAAATATCTTAGACTACTTTTAGAAAGGCGCAAGTAAAAAAAAATACATGCACAATATATTATATTTCAACACAGTCATACTTATCTGTTTTCCTCCTTAACTTATGACCATCCAATAAAATTTGCAAACTATGTTTCGAAATCAGACAAAAAACTTTAAGACGAACTTTCTCTTAATCATTCATGCGCACGTTTATTAAATTCATTATTTAAAGGTGACTTATATGTCCGATGGGCCGGGTGTTTGTAATATTATTCTCATCAACTTCGTTGTTTGTTTTTTCATGTACACATGTCACTATAATAAACAAATTATTCACTTACTTATAGAGTCTATATATCTACACCAAATATTGTCTCTGTAGCAAAACGTTAATTTTTTGTACACTTTTTTTCCCCTTTTCGTTTCGCGGCGCATTAGGGTTTTGTGAACGGTACACTGAAGTATGTTCACGGTTTACATTTTCATTCCAGTGTAATACCGCTAGATTCGAACGCATTTTGTATTGGTCATCGCCAAATGCGATTCTCTTGTCCTGGAAAATATTCATGACGTTGTTGAAGCTTTCAACATAAAATGTCTCCTTTCCCAGGACGTAATCTTTAGGGTTTTTGTAAATAACGGAACTTTTTAACGCGTTTTCCAATAGGTTTCTTGCGGTTCTGCTCGTAAGCACCTCCCTGGATGGTTCGTAGTTCCGATCGCTTTTACACCTGGAGTCCGGGTGACACTTTGAATGGTCGTTGCGGTAATGCGGAACAATATTGTCGATAAGATCCTGGAGCGTTTTCGGATCTTCATCACAACGCCGCACTGCCCAATGTGTATGTGTTGCTATGGGCTCTATTTTGTCCGCGAGTTGTTAGCTCCATGAGATGTCTTCTGATTTTTTGGTCCCGGAAGATATTTTTGTTAGGTTTTTCTTCAAAGTCTTAATGGAATGCCATAAGTCATTTTGATTTACTGTTTCTTTGGTATCATTAACAAGTTTATTAATACTTAAGTTACGATCGTGGACATGGATTTTAATTGGCACATTCTGGGACGCAAACTTTTCATAAATTTTCTCTGCTCCAAACTTCTCATGGCGTTGGGATACTGGATCCTCAGTTTTGGTGACATGAACACAATCAAGAACTTTGTGAATATTTTCTCCGATAGCCACTACAGACGAATCCTTTGCGTTTTTGCGCCATCCATGTCGAGCATCGGTAATGATATTAATTCCATCCAATTCCTCGTATGACGCTATTTCTTCGTGAAGAGCGCATCTGATGGAATCTTCATACTCATCTTCCACGCACTTTTTGTATTTATTCAAAAATTCTTTCCGTTTATTCCATTCTAAACAACCAATACCACTTCCCTTTGAAAATCGTGTGTAATGCGATGGTAGCATCCCACTGCTCATAAGACCGTGGGTGATTTTATGATTTACCAAAAATTCATTGTTTGGAAGGTAAGGCGAGGAGGACCATAGAAAACTATGTGATTTATTAATCGAACATTGTAGTCTCAAAGTCACGACATGTCCTTTCATTGTCTTCTTTACAAATCTAATGCTACCCGTACATACATTTTGGTGTGCTTCGCATATCTCACTAAAACTCTGAAGTGAAGATTCTGCAGTCACAAATAGCTTTTGATTAATATCAGCTTTCTTTACCTGGAGATACGACGAAGGAAACTGAAATTGCGCCCGGTCATCTGTTTCGATGTTACGTTTTATCCAACAATCTAAAAGCTCGTTCATCATCACAGCATTGTTTGATGGCCTACTACGCACTGATGTTAAATAGTCTTTCACTTTCTGGATTTTTCCTTGGATTTGTTTCTTGAAATCTTCATCGCCAGGGATTTCAAGTCTGAAATTAGGAGGTCGCTTCTTGGATGTTTCTCGATTGTTAGCCATTGTAAAAATGATATAATGAATTGCTGCAACTATCCCAATTTGTAATCAATGTAGTATTACCTAGACTGGTCAAGGGGTACCCAGGGGTTTTCAAAAGAATACGTATGTGTATATTGTGAAACAACAACACAAAAACCCAAATGTCTTTAATCATTAAAAAACTCCCAGACATTCTTAAAATACAATTATGTGAAATAAGTGTAATTTTGTGATTATTTTTAAACATTTATAACAATATTTTGAATCCCCCGAAGAGCCTATTATTCCTAGTATAAGAATAATTAAGAAAAAAAAGCAGATGTAATCTTTTATCACTCCTACATGTGTCATGTTGAGTATGCAGCGTCATGCTGATAGAAAATCGACAGTCACATACTTTCATCAATTTGCAAATAAAGTGACATGTGTTAGTATACAATCAGTGTTTTTTATGATAGGCATTGAATATGGAAGGAAAGCAGAAATTAACTTTAAATGTTACAGAGTTGCAATTAAAAGCTATGAAAACTTTATTTATGCAAAACAATTGGGACTTTCACCCCCTTGACCTACCACAATACACTAGAAGTGTCCGTTTTGTTTATGCAGACCTTGTATTACGGACGAAAGTAATACTCAGATGTGGTGGGAAACCGAACCCAGTGTACCCCACCAACGGAGATAAAGATAAATATAAAAGGTTTTGGACAATGTTATTGCATCGCGGTCTGTGGAACGATCAAAGATACATTGACAGAAAATCTGGGGCGCTAGAACATGACATGCAAGGTCAAGAATGGCACAGACGCGAAATAATGCCTTCGTGTGTAGTGAATTTGGTGAGGTCATGGCTTCCAAATCCGAAGGATAAACCGTACATGGGACATATGTGGGAACAAAACTGAACCATCATGCAGTGTAATTAAAAAACCCAAAAAGTATAAGTACAAACTATTTTGATTTTCTGTTTTTTATAACATCCAACATCGGAATGCACAAATATTATCGTTATATAATAGAATTAATACATGAGCAAACAGTGTTTTAACTAATTTATGTGTACTGTAAATTCGTGGATGTACTTGGATAACAAGACAGAGACAGAATAGTAAGTCAAATTTTTATTCCATATAATTATAGATCTTTTGTTATAACTTTGACGAGGCACTCTTGCTATCACAGTTGGCGCTAAATTTCTTATCCGACCGTCAACATGTGCTGCTACTCACACTACATCCGGTGTAAATAATAACACACGTAAACACGCCCACTAACAAACGAAATTGAATTTGAAATTAGATAATGAGGTCTGCTTCAGAACTTTGATGAATAAATATATAATTATGGGAAACTTTTATTACAATATAAGTTGATACGAACTTGTATATTCCGGAAACGAATGAGCACAACAATTGTCATGAGTTAAATCGACGTAATTGTTGACAATTTTACAAATTTATTGCTGCAATCTGAACGTGTCTCGAAAAATCAAATCTTCCACCATTTTCTTGATTGGCCGCTATTTATACTCCGATACCGGCCTTTAGGCGCACAGGAAGTGAAGGAGCGCCTGAAAACGAAGAAACTTCAGGACAAAATTAACTACGACAGACATGCTGGACATACCTTGCGTGACCTATACCCAGGCGAACAAACCGTTATTCGTCACAATGAGCAATGGACTCCTGCAACCGTTGTGAAAAACCATCACACACCGAGATCATATGTCCTGCAAACGCAGAACGGAAGGAAACTACGTCGCAACCGTCGTGACATTCGTCCAACCGCTGCGAAATTCGTTCCACAGAATGAGAATCATGACGATACTCAATCTGATACGCAATCATCTGGAAATCAGTCTGTTGATCCACCACCTGATCCGCCTGACGATCGACTGATCAATCCATCTCCGCTGGTAATGAAAACAAGGTCAGGAAGGATCGTCCGTCCACCAAAGAGATTTCAGAAGGAAGAAGAAAAATAATTGTTTGTGAAAAGTGTCATGGGCAATTTTAGTGTTAAATATTGTATGTACATTTTGTGTAAAACTTGTTTATTGTATAATCTGTGACAATACCAGATAGTATTATTGCAATTTCCAATATTTGCTGACATTATACTAATTGCATAATATTGTTGTGTTCATTATAAGAGATTTTGATTTTCTACGTTTATATTATTGTCCTCTTTTCTTAAAGTAAGGGGGATGTCATATATGATACGTACTCTTAAGTATAGTAACATTCAAATCAGTGTCAATTACATGCCCACCATTCACTGACATCTGGTTATGTTCTAAAAAGCGTTCATCTGTATTATGTTGATTATTAAAAGTATTAAACTTGCAAGGATGCCTATGTGATATATTACAATTACGTGGAACCTTGCTATCATTGACTGTATTGGGCTATTGCAAATATATTCAGATGTCGCTAACTGCTGAGGTCAGAGGCTGCTGATGGGATGTAAGGAATATGTTTTATCGACACTGTAAATCCTATATTGTTAGTGTACACATCCTTCTAATTAAGACTAGTTAAAGTTTATATCATTAGAAGGAGCTTTATTTATGCATTTACTATATCTACAACACGTGGCGATAATATTTACATTACTGAATTCCCCATTGAAACTGTCTATCCCAGCAGGCATTTGATGACAGCATGACGTCAGACACTGACATTGGATTAAAGTTGGATTAAGGTTGTTTTCGGAAGTTTTTTAGACGTCAATTTCTGACGTTAAGCTGACGTAACCGTTTCAACATCAGAAAGACGTCACTTTTGACGTAATTCTGACGTCTCTGCTATGATGTCCTTGAGACGTTGGTTTCTGAAGTAAAACTGACGTCATAATCCTGACGTCTTTTTGACATCAGTTTTCGACAGAAAACAGACTTTAATCAAACAACATCTGGTATAGACACAGGTCACTTGATCTTTAGAATGAAATTCAAATGATGTAAAGATGTTCAAATATTAGTTCTTGAGATTTCATCCAAAATTTGAAATTTTCAAGAAGCATTCTGTTATCATTATAACTTTATAGATGTAGTTTTGTTAGGGAAGAAGGAAAAGATGCTTAATTCAAACTTCATACATGTATCTTGCACTTGGAAATACAACACCATTGTTGAGGTGCATGCACTAGAGTTTTTACATAAATATACACAGGACAACTGTCGATATTTTAATAATTAACTCACAATTATGCACACAGTAAAAGATTTTCAATCAAATAATCAGGAAGAAGAATAGATCTGTATCATTGTCATAAATTATTAATTGGCTTAACAATATCCATGCTTAATTAATAATCTCAATTAAATATTACATTAGTATTCAATTGTAAAACAGATTATTACAATTACTAATATTTACAATCTATATAAATTGAAAATTTAGATGAAAAATTCTATACTGTGAAAAAGATTTCAACAACTTTTTGTTGCTATATTAGAAATATCACGAAATAAAAAGGATCAAATAGAAGACAAGTTTATAATGTAAGCTTTGAATAATGTACATGTTAATTTTAAAGAGTGTTCTAATTACTTCACAAATATTGTTTTCCAGACATTCAATCTGGACAGAATCAATCAATCAGACATAACAATGTTAAAGTTCTTGCATGGCATTTTCAGTATTCTCCTGAACCTTCCGTCCACCACCTCCACGTCTATCTGGGGCGTATTTTAGAACGGAACCAATCATTTCATCTAACTCATGTTCTATACTTGATGCAAATGACTTCAATACAGATGCTGAAAAGAGAAATGGTTACTTAATCCCTATATGTATAATTATAGATACTTTCTTAAATTTCATATTTTCATGTACAAAATTTGTGTATCAACTTAAGTCAGTTAGATCATTCACATATAACAAACATATGATATCCAGATGTTTTGCAGGGGAAACAATAAACTTACTCTACTGGTCCAGTAATGGTTCATGGATGATTTGTTTAGTGTTTGGCAAAGAACTTTTGCTACAATAGACCAAAATACATGAAGTTTGATAAAGCGCATGGTTTAGCCATTATGTAGAGAACGATGTCAAACTTATAACAAAACTCATGCATTAACCAACTATCTTGTGCATTTTTACGACTCTCCTTTTCGGCCATTTTTAACGATTTCACTGTAATGGTGCCCGGACAATCTAGTCTTCTGATATTGCAAGGGGATAAAAAGACATTTAATATGAAAAGTCGAAGTCTATCTCTTATAAAAATACTTGTAATGAAAATATTGCATCATTTGACCTTAAAAACTGATTCTAGGTTCATGATCAAGAGCACCTTTCCCCACGTATGGATATTGAAAGTAGGTCAGAATGTGATAAATGAAATGAGATAGAAGGCATACATCAAGATTATGACTGTGAAAGTATTATTCTTCTTTAAATATAATTAATTTTGTATACAGATTTTGGATGATTTCTTGCCCACTATTCTCAAACCAACAAAACGTCTGGGAACTGTTATTATCCGGGAACTGTTACAGTACCAGTATATCTGTTTGACATAACCACAAGCTTACCTCTCACGACTTTGCACAGTTCTGTTTTGGCAAATGGAAGCTTTCCTTTGTTGCCTCTCATATTGTTTTAAATAGTATTAATTCAAATATATCATCATTACATATAATTATTATAGCATATGAGTTGAAGGATTTGACAACAAGATTGAAAATCTTATGTTAAGTCATCTCCTAACAAGAGGTTTAATTAGCATACATTGTTGTCGACAAGATGATCGAGAAATAATATATAAACCATAATTAAATATATGCACAATCAATGTAACTTGCTGAGATGAAGTCATTTAACCCCGTTGTAATTCATACCCGAATAACAATCGTGACGTCACATCGCGCGGCCTCAATAATGCACGTAGTAATACTAATGATCCGAACTACTTCTATATTCGTTATTCTTTTCGATCGATCAATAAACATGTTTCGTGTGATATTTGCACTCATTAAAACTAATTTTTAAAATTAAATTGTTGTCATTGTTTATTTGTGTATCCTGTTTCACGTTTGGGAAGTGAAATTAGCATAGTTGAAATTACCCGATCAGCTGTGAGCCGATTTACTGGCTACACAGATAGTACCGCAAAAATTAAATAGTTTCTTAACAACGGGGTAAATTTGTTTAAAAGTTTGAACGTTTTATGTTTTATTCATTATTCTTTAAATTTTCAAAATAGAATAAATATATTGTTTCGAATTAAGCATTAAAAAGTATTTGTGTATGTTCTAATTTTATCAACCTGGGCTGGCCGTTCCGCTTTGTGACTACAACCAAAGATACACACTACATCTAAATATAGAAAAGATAAATGTACTTGCTATGTGTTGCATACACGTCACAACACACAAATTTAGACACGTATTCTATATACAATGAAATATGACTATAGTAATAAATTACTGGAAACTGGAAGAGAAAGAGTATGAAGGGCAAAAAAGGAAAGAAGGAAGGAAGAAAATTGATAATGTTTGGTCATGTATCTAAGTATTTAGCGAGCAGACAATATAATATGTTCACAAAACAATAATCTCACCACAGTGGAACTTAGTAGTGTAATTACGTTAATCAAATCTCTTATTTTTAAGTATAAATTTTGAACTTCCAGGAATATTTCACTGTTGACATCGTCGCTGTACAGGGGGGGAGGGGGGGGGGGGGGCATTTTTTAAGAAGGATCTCTATGTTGTACAGTAGTGTGATCCTACCTATGGTATTTTCTCGTACTTCTCTGTAATTTGTGCAGTTAAGAAGATAATGTTCAGCACTTTCAGAGTTTGCCCACAGGAACATTCATCATTTTCATTAACGTGGTTATTATACAAGTAATTTATCGTATTATACTTGGCCATTAGGTCAGTAGACATTACCTTAAAAGTATAATACATATACATCATTACATGTATATCACACATCAATAAAATACATGATAACTGATCAAAATTTTGTGTATGTCATTTTTACCTTTTGTGAGGAAGAGTTTTAAAATTAGTCAAAACACAATTTAGAGGCTGATACATATTAAAGATTGATTCACAGGTACCAGCATCAGTTGTTCATGAAGTATTACGTACTGTGAACCATGTGTATTTATTCCTTGCATTCAAAGTTTTGAATTACACTGCGAGTCAAAGGTAGATTTGCAATCATGTCTGCATACACTAGACTACAGCCCGTTTTCTTGTGATTTTGACATTTCAGATAAAATTTTACATTAAAAGGAAATTGATCAACAAGAGAAAATAACATGCCTCTCCATAACTTATCTCGTGCAGTCCTTGGCCGAAATCCCACCAATATTGGACAGACTTTGAATTTGAAAGTAATAAATATGAAAGCTTAAAGTCACATTCTATTTCTTATCTAATGAACTGATGTAAAATTTATGTTGTACGTAGGACATGAAAATTTATTTTCATTTTAAACAATGGTTTACAAAATGAAATCATTGCTATATATACTCGATCCATGGGAAAAGTAATGTTTCATAGGACTCAAAAATCGTCATTATTTACATAAGCTTTAATCAAGATCTGATCATGCCTAGTTTAGATTTCACAAGCATGTAATAGGTAGGAATAATTGCAAATATGATTATGACAGATGGGTATAAAAAGGTGGATGTAATTAACTAAAGAACACTGCATGTAAGAAGTTTATGTCAGAGATGCGTTAGTTAATGTAAAGTAAATCGTGACATGTATAAAAAAACGTTTTTACATAGTTACCCCGAGTAAACTTCACATAATTTTGCTTTTTTTTTTTGAAAAGGGATAAAAGCATTAAAAAGGGCTTACAAATTTACTCTTCACTTCAGCACTCTTGAAGGAGTACTATGCGTGTTGCTTTCACAACTCTCCATCTGCAATTGAAACAGTTGCTTGATTGTTCAGTGAGTTTAGTTCCTGTCGAATTTCCATCAAAAAGTACAGGACCCTTTTCTGGAAAGATTAGAGGAAAGTCAATTACAACATGGTAAAACCTACCATGCCTGATGCAATAATGACGGCAAATGAAACACAATAATGTTGCACTTATATCTTTATCTACATACGACTGAATGGACAATACAAAACTATAGAATAAAATGAAGCTTGTCATTCAGGTTGGGTGTGCCTCTTTGTTGTTCGGTTACACCGTAAGCAGCTTGTGGTTTTTGAGGTGCTGAGCTTATCTCAACACAGGTACCATAGATAACTTTTAACCTTCTTGTCATTTCTAGTACACCCTCGTAGAGTTAGTCTAAAATTGATTTTTGATTGACCTAAATATACTCACTTGCTTCAGTCATGGGATAGACATCCTTATCAGGACCCTTTGAATGGGATGCTTTTGTAGTCATTCTACCCCCAGAATGGGTAGATTTTGAGATGGAATGTCGCTGACGGCTTTGATCTTGCTTTTGCTTTTGAGATTGATCTGGACTGGATGTAGTAGCATCAGTTCTGCTAGTAATTGACAATAGCCTGTTTAGTAGTGTAACATTGCTTGTTGTCAATAAACTGCTAGATTCATTAAATCTAGATTTTGATCTAATCCTAGACCCTGACCTTGATTTCTGTGACCGTTCTAAAGCTAAGTCCTTGAATTGTGTGACCTTGATTTTGGCCTCTGGGATCCTGACCTTGACTTCTTAGAATGTGATCTTGACATTGATATAGAATATGATCTCCTAAATAATGAAGTTGTTGCTCACTGTGAGGTTTACCCTCAACAATTTTCAGTGACTATTCTGACATTGGTAATGGAGATTACACCGCTTTATGTCACCATATCAGTCACATTGTTTACAATATATCTAATATCACACAATATCTGAGTTTATACTATTTAACAAAAAGAGAGAAAGATAAAAAATAAAAATACAATTTTTTAGCAGTTCTAGCTGTAGATGTTTGTTGGCTCGAACTGGCTGTTGGAGTTGAAGTCAATGGCCTATTAGTTCCACTCCTTGAAGATAGAATGCGCTTTTGAGAAGCCGAATGTTTTCTTGGAGATCTCTGCAAACAGGGCAAATGCCTATTTGTACTTGAGTCCCCAACATCACCAAGTAATTACACCGATTGTTCCTTAAGAATGCGAAAACTCTTTTATCAAGGGTATAGGAGAAAGGGGGGGGGGGGCAGAGCATGTGTCTATTCCCCCTTTTCGGCAAAAACATATATTTCGTTAAGTAGAATAAAGCTAAAAGTTAAAACTGATTATTCTGGATAGAATAAGTATGATATTTAAACATTAAGTGTTTTTGCTACTAAAACTACATTGTCAAAAATATATAAATTCATGTCCTGGTCTAGTCATTTAACTATTGTGTAGTGGGTTTGTTTTGTTTTAGTTTTTTGGGTTTTTTTTGTCCCGCATCAAAACACTGTCACCAACTTTAACATCCGGTTGAGGATTCTGCCACGTCCTTAAAGGTTAAAGGACTTAAAGGTTTTGAAGTTAGCTTCCTTTCCAGCGTTTCCAAAACGTGTCCGACAAGAATTGTACGTGCTTCCAAGCAGCCTGGTAGATATCCCTCGTAGTAACCGAAGCAGGTAAGCTTTCCATGCATGGCTTCTGTGTTAACAGCATATACGGACTGACGATAAACGGATTGTCAGGGTCGTACGTGATCGAACAAATTGGTCTAGAATTGAGTATTGCGCACACTTCATACATGAAAGTACACAGCACGTCATGAGTGAGTGCCTTAGATTTGTTGTTCAGTAACATGGCATCCAATATTCTGCGTGACATCCCTATAAATCTCTCCTAAGAACCACCGAAATGGGAGGCATGAGGGGGATTGAATGTCCACTTGACTCTATTTGATTGCAGATACAGGTCCCTTGTCAACGAAAACTGCATTAGCTCTAATGTAATCCAATGCGCCGATGAAATTAGTACCTCTGTCCGAACGTATCTCCTTCACTGGCCCACGGATAGAGATGAATCGGCGTAAGGAGTTGATAAATGCAGAACTGGACATTTCATCGATGATTTCGATGTGGACTGCTCTCGTTGTCAAGCAACCAAATATAACGGCCCAACGCTTCGAATTGGCTAACCCTCCCCTGGTCTTTCGTGCTACGACCTCCCAAGGCCCAAACGCATCCACGCCGATGGTGGAGAACGGTGGACCAGGAGTAACTCTATCAGGAGGCGGATTCGCCATCTGCTGATGCTCGAAACGTCCCATCAACTTTCTGCACGTCAGAAATGAAGCGACTGCACGCTTGCCACTAATAATCCAAAATCCATGCGAGATGATAGCTCCTTTCGTGAGTACTCTTCCCTGATGATGTATCCTTTCGTGATGACAAGCAATAAGAATGCGTCCATTGTGTGATCTGCCGTGGATTATCACAGGGTTCCTCTGATCAAGGGAAGGCGGAGACTGATTGAGTCGACCTCCGACTTTCGAGATCCCAATGTCATCTAGAAAGGGATTCAGTCCGAATAGAGCACTTCCTCGACGTATCGGTTTCCTGTCGAGGAGAAGTGATTTTTCGTTGTCAAACGATGCCTTCTGACAAGTACGGATCACATGTAGTTCTGCATCATTGAGAATGTCAATGGGTATCTCTGGAGACAGACAGATGTTGTCCTTTGAATGCACGAATGAAACGTCGACAGCGGTAGCACTGACAAGTTCACTCCACGAAGAAAACTTCTCGAGAGGTTTCAGACACCACTGCAGTCTTTTTACCAAACTAAGAGCTCGAACCTCGATATCGTTGTCTTGGTTAACAAGAAGATAATCCGACTACTGCGTCTCGGATTCAGCGATCAGTTGCGGTGGACCACACAACCAAGTACAGGTACTGAATTCATTGACACAAGATTTGCATCTTGTCCCAAGATCAGGTGGATTATCTCCCGTTCCAACGAAGAACCATTGTTCTGGCTTGCTTCGCTTCACCATGGAGTCGGTGTAATATCTAGCTATGTCAGGAGAGAGCGCGAGACCTTCGAAGATGATTTGACATAGTTCGGTTGCTGGGAGCGCTCCACAACGTTCTAATCGTGGGATGGTGTGGCCTGACGTCGGAGCAACCTTCGACTTGCCCATAAGAAAGCCAACGTAAATATCTCCTGTGTCGCTGATTGTCTTCAGATACGCTACAGCCGAGATAGCTTGCTCTGAGGCATTCGAATATATGTGGACTTCCTTCGAAGCTGCATTGTCGAATGAGGTTGGAGTGAACCTCCTGGGAATGCTGACAGTGTGTACAGTGCAGACAAGCTGTCTCTCCATTCCGACCACGGTTTCTCAAATTCCATTGGTAGCGTCGTTGTCACACCAGAACTGTCGAATGAGAATCCTTCCCTTAATGATGATTAAAGCTATGATGATAAGAGAGTCGTTCGTATAAGCTGTTAGGTCCGCTCATCAAGACACTATTCAAAGACACATCATCGAGTTTCTGGGAAGATTCAAACACACCTCGGATATTATCTGGCTTGCGGGGATGATGAACCCCAACGAGAGGGAGGTGTCAACACTCACTCTCAGAGTCTAAAGGTGGAGCTTCTTCCATCGCTCCAGATTCCATAAGACCTGCAATAAAGGTGACCATATGCTTCTTCTTAGTCCGATTCCTTCTCAGGTTTTCCTCCAGTAGATGTGCTTTCCTCAGCGCCACGCGCCGGTTGAAGTTGAGGTCGAGGAGTTTTAGAAGTAAGAGGCGCCTACCATCGGCCGTCCAGGTCCCTCTCGAAACTCGAATTCATGATTTACAGAAAATCCCTGTCCTCCATAGAGAGTGCACTTTGTCATCATCCTCGTTCCTTTTGAAGACAGAAGAACCAAATTGAACCTCAGATCGATGATAAGTTTCCTTCAAACTGAAGCTGTTAGTACAAGGTTCCAAAATGCTTGCCCTGTTTTCGGCTAGAACGGTCGTCTTGCAGACGTTTACAGATGAAGGTGCGTGGTATCTATACATGACATGTGTAGCTTCAACAATCGTACAACAACACAAATCAGTATAAACCTACACTTTGGGAGGTCAAGAACAGGAAAATAAATCCAATGGGTATGGGCAATTGCAAATTCCGCCCAAACAAAAGTAGAAGTACAAAGTCGATTCGACCTACAGTTCTAGGCATATTGCGCGAAGTACAAGTCGCGATAAGGCATGATATATATGTAATAATTTAAATAAGATAACCGTTACAAAACTGCAAAGTTATGACACAGATAGTAAGGAATTTCAATGCTTATAACAATGACAACTATGATAAATCAATAATATTATTAAATAAAGCACACGAATTGCATCATTTGCAGTCTTTGATATATCAGAAACCTGAATTTGAATTGTTCTCAGAATTCATATTTATCAAATAATTTATCTATCAACAATTCAAATGTTAGTTATTTCAACATATTCATCAATTTCATTGTAAGAAAGAGTGTTAACAAAATGAAATGAATGTCTTCTGTTCATAAATTTAAATCAAAATTGATATCAATTTACACAAATACTTCATAAATAAACACACTTCATATTTAATGTATTATCAATTCTTCTAACAAGCATACAGTGAATGTGTTTATTGATAACCAACTGATACATTAAATGTATCATATTGCAAGGTGAATATGTTGGATAATAAGTAGTTGTATTTATTATAGAAGTCTGATGTTGAAAATCATTGTCTCAAATACATGTAATATCATGGGATTTAATTTTGCAAACATTTAAATGCTTATTTTTACATGTTTATTTGAAGTTATACTTGATTGAGACTTTACCAATAGAAAACACTAAATTTCCTATACACATGGTGGATTTCTGAAAATTCTGTAATCCTCCAAAGTCTTCCTGAACTTAAACACTCAGGTATAAACCCTTTCTTAATGATGTATTTGGGATAAACACATTGAATATAATCTCGATGTGGCCAGCGGTACAGGCCTTGAGAATGTGATTCATTTAAAAATTTTACGGTTATCATCTTCTTCTTGTCCATAACAATGCCTGGGTACCAAGCACCATCATATGCAACAGCTAGGTATTCCCTAACAGTTATATCATCATATGTATAGGCAGATGGAGGTTCAACTTCCTCTAAATCAGAATCAGATTCAGAATCTATCTCTCTTTTTCTTTGCAAGACCTGTTCATTGTGATTGAAATTGCTTTTCCGCTTCTTCAGATTCTGCTTATTTTTCATCATGTCACTACTGATGCTTGTCAACACTGACTTTTCTTTCTCAACATGTTGATTTCTGGGAAGTTTTCCTCCCTTTCTTGCAGTTTTCATTAGTTCACTTCTTCTTTCAGTAGACATGTTGTTCAACCACTGAATCATTTGGTTATGGTTTCTTTTTAAAAGTTGTATTGATGAGTGGTGATGCATTGACGCATGAGGGTGTCGCTTTTGACTTGAATCTAAATCCCCAAAGTGATGTTCGCAACTCAGGTTGGTTACTCGTGCAAATAATGTTCTTTCCACATCCCTTTGCTTTGGCTTATGGAATGATCCGCCAGGAAGGAAATCAACAAGCTGCTTTTCAACTGTTTTTTTCTTTCATTCCATTAGATATGCAGCACACGGCAGAAAGAACAATATTCCTATTTTGCTTATCTACACGAAACAGAACATCTGTTAGTCGTTGAAAGCGTGGTATCTTTCTAACATTCAGTGGGTCGTCTGCTGTCCATTGTTTATTTTTAATCAAAACTTTGGCTGGGTCCTTGGCACAAGTGTCCAAGAAGATCTGCATTTTGGTCGCATGCGTATGCAAACCACGGAACGAAACATCCGCTTCAGTGATAAGTTTCAAATAAGGACCAGATAATCGTATGTATAAGAGCCCAAATGCTTGAAGCAGTGCAGATATGATGTTAGATTTGGGGTCTGCAAGCACAGATTGAATTTTCTCGTTCGGCTTATCGACAGTTTCCAAGACTTCAATAAACTCTTTGCGGTGATTTCTGCAGCAGTTTGGAAGATGCCATTGAAACGGTTGTCCTTGTTACTGATCAATGATTTAATGCCTTTGGATGCGCAATAGGCTTCCCACAAGTATCTTACTCCACAATGGTCTCCTGCTGGCCCAAAAATACTGGAAGTGGTTTGTACAGTCCTTTCCTATACAGTTCCACCTTTATTCTAATGTTTGAAATTCAGTAGAGCATCACGAACTAGGGGACCATGTGTAGTTTTCAAGTTCTGCTCAAAATCTTTAAGATCCTTACAAGCATATGCGTGGAAACCCAGTAAAAAGTGGGCCATGCAGTAGAACCTCAGAACTTCCTTTTTATCTTCAGCTTGGCACTGTTCCAAAATATTATCCCGCCACTCATCAAGCAGTACATTTGCTTTCTTTTCATTGGCTGCTCGATCACTCATAGTGATGATAGCTTCTGCAAGGATTCCTTCACATAGTGCTGATTTCTGTTATGATCAGTATTTGTGTCATAATACATATGAGCTAATTCCTGCATGTGATCTACGGTGGTGTTTTGTATTTCCACAGCTGTTTCACGGAAGACTCTTGTAAATCCGAGACTCGTAACATCGCCTGTTGCAAGTGTCACTGATTTGTCTAGGATCTTCTGTTGTTTTTTATTTTTCTAGTAGTCCCATCTATATGAAGACCCCAGCTTTATAATATGATCTCAGTTCAAGTACAAGTCCGTTGTATTTGCACTTGTAGACGGGAGATACTGAAATTAAAAAAAGAAAAAAAACTATTAAAAATTTTTTTTCAAATATTTTTCTTATCATTCCTAAATGTATATATTTTATAGATAAATTTAACCAGAATGACTAAATGCAAACATTTTAAAATGTGCACTAGTCATAAGTTTTTATCCCCCCCCCCCCCTTTCCCTCTTTGATAACCTTTATAATACATTATAAAGAAAGCGGAGAAAAGATTTTAAAAATATATAACATTGATAGAAGGAAAAAAGAGGAGTTACCGGCTCAGTTATGTGGCAGAAGTCACCATGGAGCTATACAATACATGAATATAAATAATATAATAGAACATTTAACACATTACAAAAATATTTGATTGTAGTGCAATTACGATATCGACTTAGGACGGTTATTTAATTTGACAAAAGCCAAACAAATGGTGTGGTTAACCGGTTTACGGGCCCACCTTCCCACTCACCGTAACAGCAGAACAATCAAAAGACGTACATTTAAAAATTTACAAATAATCCTCCATGTAAAGAACAAGGGTCATCAGATATCGCATATTGAGAGGTCATAAAAATATAAACACTTAAGGTATTGTAAAACACACAATGGTATAAAAATATATGCCACATCAACATGATAAACCGTGCTCTGCCAGTCTGAAAGCGAGCTAAGACCCTAGATCTGTAGGAGTCCCGACTAACAGTCAGAGGGGACGAGGTTCAGGACCATGTCTCCTCTGAAAGAGGTTTGGACAAGGCCCGTCATATAGTCCCCACCGCCCTGTTAGTCAGCGTGCAACGTTCAAGTAAAAGTCTGCATAAGGCTGTAGAGGGGCCAAATACAAGACCTATAGTCTTTTTGATGATCTCAATATCATATTGTCTATTTAGGAGACGTTTGACTATTTTATTACATGATAAAATAACGTTATCGGAGCCTTTTACTTCCCTTAGTTTATATACGAGATCACCGTAAAAATTAGGATGGGAAATTCCATTGGATACATACTGTTGAAAAGAAATATTTCCAAATTTAGATAGAAGTTCTGAATAAGATCTGAAGAATTTGCCGAATGTTTTTCTTAGCTTGTGATATCTGTAACCCTGAGTTAAAAGTTTAGTAGTAATTTGTAAATATCGTTTATGAAAGTCCAAAACATCGGTGCAGCCTCTGACAAATCGAACTAATTGAGATATATAGATACCATATGATGGGAGTCGAGGGACATCGCCATCCAAGTAAGGGAAATTTACAATAGGAAATCCAAAATCCTCACGTTTATCATAAATATTAGTATATATTAGGTTGTTGATAATTTTGATGTTTAAATCTAAGAAAGGTGTAGATTTATCTCAAGTATTAGCTTTATTCAATGTGAGCTCTGGTGGATATATTTCTGATATATTTGATAATCTGATAATTTTTCGAATTCAGGGTTATCGATAACCAAAATGTCATCCAGATATTTGCAAGTATTATTAAATTTGTCAATGAGGTCAAAACGTTTTGATTTTTGAATAGAAACCATAAAATCTAAAGGATACATTTTTCATCCCCCCCCTATTACCTCCTCTAACCCCGTTTTAATGGTTTATTTTTATGTCTATTGGTGAAAGGAGAAGTTTACAAGTCCAACACATTAAGCAAAAAAAGCCCAGTTTCTCCCCATCCATCCCATATAACCCAAATGATTCCCCAGTATTACAATGTATTTGCATGAAAAGCAGTGCTGGGGGGGGGGGGGGTTCTAAGTCCAAAATTGAGAAATATTTGGGCAAGGGTTCCCCTGCGGGCGTAAGCCCAATGTTTCTCTCCCGTCCATCCCATAAACCCAAATAATCCCCACAATATTAAAAGCATACTAGATTATTTTCATTTGTAACATGTATATATCACGCGATCACGTTATTTGCCAAAGCATTTAATTGGCGTTTAAATGTGTATAATTATTCTTTGAATACATAATTTCGCTGGTATTGTATAAAGGCGACCTTGTTTTATGGTTTCATAACTTTATTTCAATTAGAAATGATCTTTAATAGCATTATTTTGTCTAATAGCAACGCCGGTATAAATATCCAATATGGCGCCGCATTTGTTTACATTGATATTTACAGGTGCGTGAAAGCGCGCACGAGTTACTGAATGAAATTTTACTCCATTTGTGTGGTGCTAAATGATAATTAATTTCGATGATATATATACCAAAAGAAAATTGAGATTTTTCTTTATACGAATATATAATCGAAATGTTTTATTACCCCAAGCTGGGGTTGCTAAATGAAATTTTGACCAACACATGAAATATTAGCACCGGTATCCACTAAAGCATGAGTTTTTATACCAGAAATAGATATTTTAACAGTATTCTTCTCAATTGTTTGAGAGAAATTTACACCTGTAAAATTGGCCTTTGGTCTAGATATTATTTTTGGCCCTTTGCCTCTGTGCCCACTCTTAGATTGTGAACTTCGAGCAGACTCTAATCCCTATTGGATTGGTTCGAGATTACCCCTAATGCATTGTCTGCTAAATAATCTTTACATACAGGATTTAATGTGACCCCTTTTTCTCGCAATATTCCTGGCCCAACACAAAGATCTAGATTCACACGACTTACCACATCCATGGCAGATCTTTTTCTTCTTTTCCACTCTCACCCTATTTGATGTTTGTTGTTGGTTGTGGTTTTGTCTTGGACTTGGCGTTGGTGTTTGTGGTTTTGTCTTGGACTTGGCGTTGGTATAAGTTGTTGGACGGGGGTGCTAATGGTGCTGAAAGTTGGGTTTGTATTTTCTGTGCTACTGAATCTACGGCATCTTTTACGGTTGTTTGTATTAATAATAATAATCTTTATTTCAAGAAGGTTACTCGTTTAGTGAAACACTATTCTTCCACGAGGCCTTCACAAAACATGGATATATACAAACAGATATACATATATATATATACAAGGATGAATATATGATTATATGAATGATATCGTCAAATAAGACTAGCAGAAACGTAATACTACGACACGTTTCATTTAGATGAGTTTAACTACGCTCTCTCTTTGAAAGGAGCTTTTAAAAGTATAGAGAGAGTATGAGTTTTGTATGTGTGTCGGAAGCCTATTCCATATGTTTACTCCACTATAACTTCAAATATGCTTGTAGAATTCCGTATTGTGACGAGGGGAAACTAAATCATTCCTAGCAATGGATCGTAGAGCATTATTATCATTCGTGTTATATATAAACGGATCTTTTAAGTAAGAAGGGGTTAAATTATTCAATATTTTGTAAAGAAGAATGTCCTTATTGAGATCACATCTTTCAACAAAATTCAACCAACCTAGTTTATCAAATAATGGTTGGGATGGTGCATCTACGATTATTCGTGCCGCACATTTCTGGAGCCTATGTATTCGCTCTAGCTGTGATTTCGCAGCATTGCCATATATAGTCAAACAGTAATCGGTGGTAGGAAGAATATATGCATTGAAATAAAGTATTCTATGTTGAAGACTTAGGTATCGTTTTATTCTCCGCAAGAGAGATATCTTATTTGTAGTGCCATTTTTCGCAGTTCCTCCATAGTATTTGGTTTCTGCACATACACTACTGAGGCCACAGATGACTCAAGCAATTTTATTGCCTTTCCTACATCTTTTTCAGGTAGGTCTGCCTCACATGCTGCCTGCTGTACCCGTACATATATTGTTCGATATTCTCTCCCTCTCTTTGTTTCACGTCATCCAGGTCATTGTTGTATACATCTTTCTTGTTGTATCTTGCCAGAAAACTCTTTTAAACGTTTCAAGTGACGTTTTAACGGCTGATGCTAAGCTTGGAATGGTAAGACATTCACAGCTTGTTCATCATTCAAGTGATAGAGATTGATGTTGGCTATAAATGTCATCCACCACTGCACTGCCGAGGTAACACCGTTGTATGGTTGAATATGCGCCGTCACTCTTGGAATTTGATATGCATGTGCTTCTGACCGTGGTGGTGGTGGCAAAACGTCAGAATGCCTAGGTTCTTGTGTAGAAACCTGAGATGTCCAGGTTCTTGAGCCGGAACCTGAGAAGGTCCAGGTTCCTGTGTTGAATCTTGGTTCTCTGTGGATAACCTGTTGTCATCCTTTGTTGACCATTTTCTGGCTTCATTATTACGGATCTTTTGATTCTCCACCATAACTACTATGTATGTAGATATATATTTAGAACGATGTGTCTTTGTATAGACTGGTGACTACTATGTATGTAGATATATATTTAGGACGATGTGTCTTTTTTTTAGACTGGTGACTACTATGTATGTAGATATATATTTAGGACGATGTGTGTTTGTATAGACTGATGACTACTATGTATGTAGATATATATTTAGGACGATGTCTCTTTGTATAGACTGGTGTTGGGGAATTACTCGACTTACGCTCTGACTCCTTGCACTGTGTAACTGGCGTGGTGTCTTTATAAACTGAAGGTAAATAAAACAGAGAATCGGTTGGCTTCTTCTATGTATTAACTTGGCGATCTCGTGAAAGAGTGCTTACAATATAACATGTAATCAAAAAATGACAAAGCAATATAAACATATTCAAATGATAATACAATGAGACAATATATTTTGCAGTTAAAATATAGAAGTATAAGTCTCACTAGCATAATGTAATTATCATAGAAGAAAAATAATTTTTTATAAATAACAGTAATAACCAATTAATTACTGAACTTATATGTTTTTGTTTCTTAAAAACATGTATCATACAAATTTATCATTACAAATAATAAATATGGAACATATATACCTTTTAACTTAGTGCACCATATGCGCATTTCGACAAGTTATGTCTCTTCAGTGATGCTCGTGGCCAAATGATTGGAATTCTCAAAATATATAAAAATTTGAAGAGCAGAGTTATATGTAACACACCAAAAAATTCCAGTCAAAAACATCTCTAAACTATATAAACAAACTGAAAGTAAAACCAGCCTAACTTCTACAATTATAAAGATCTATAAAAGGATTAAATCACATAACTAAATAAAAACATATTTACAGTCTTTAGTCAGTATTTCGATCGAAGTATAATTTCTTAAATAATTAATAAGATCTAAAGAAACGTATAGCTATCATTTTAAGGTTGTCCGTATTATTCCAAATATTGAAATGTACTGTTATGAACTTCACATCTCCAATCACTGAGGAGTGTGTATAATGAATAAAGCGCGAAGTTCAAAATATTAAATGTTATCTGAACTTTAGAATGAAAACAGAAGTTAAAATGACGAATAATGTTATGATTAGAAATGTCTGACTAAAATCAAACAAAAATGTCTAACTTAATAATAAAGTCTGTTTTCAAAATATGCACAACCCACATAAGAATTATGTAGAAAAATATTACTTTTAAATCATAAGTAACATATTATACTTAATACTTATAAAATAAACGAAGTAGTGGAATACTTAATACATGAAAAATAATGTATGATAGACATACCTGCAGGTAAATAAAACAGAGAGTCGTTTGGTTTCTTCTATGTGTTAACTTGGCGATCTCACGAAAGAGTGACCAAAACTAGAAACCGACGCGACTCCCAAAGTTGCGTGTCCTACAGGTAGCCAATCAAAATCCCAGAAAGGAAAGAAGTTGTCATGAGTGTAGAACATGGTCATCACCTGCGGGCAGTATAACTTCCCTACAGGACCATGAGACTTTAATTGAGTTTATTTATGATAGGGATTAAGAATTATGTCTTGAAGCGCAGGAACGTGTGAAATAAAAATTAACTTGATAGTTATCACAACAATGACTAAATTTGGGTGTCTGGCTAAATCCTAAAACTCTACTTGGATAAGCGACACGATAAAATCTCTTTTGAAGTACTGAAATTGTTAATTAACTTGTCCAAATAAGTAAATTTACTGAATAGAAATAAAAATGTAAAGAATTTCCTGACTAAGAATTAAGTTACTAAAAATACATCTCCTTTAAAATAGAAGAAAATTATAGAAATATTTCATAGTTCAAGATTACCAGTTAACTAAAATATAGAAAATTTGAATTTACTTAGGGGTGGTCAATACAAAAATTAGAACATGACAACTCCAACCTTCTTCGAATGGCTTTAGACTCTAAAACATAAAAAATATGATTTTTTTGTATATAATGTTAAATGTATATAGGGGGAGAAAAACTATTTCATTTTACCCTTGCCTTATAAAAAGGAATTTAAACAATATAAAACACAAAATATGAAAACTAAAGTATATGTTTGTATATGACATATACAAATTGCACACCACAAACGCGTGAAGTTGATCAGCAGGAGAAGTTCATGAACACGCGAAAGTTCATTATCACAAGAAGTCCTTTTTCAAAGGTATGCGGTTGTCACAAATGAAATACGGGAAGTCCTTTAAAACATTGTTTCCTTGATGAAAAGTCCAAATTCAGATTCACTAATATTGTTTTGAAAAGAAGAATCCTAATTAAAAATACATGTTTTGAATACACAAACACACATATAGATACAGACTGGCACACTGCAAGCCCCGTGTAGCCAGACAGTGTGCTAAACCATAAAAGAGCTGTACCCATTGCGAGATAAAGGCAGGAGAAAATAAACTAAGAATTAAAAAAATGCTGTAGAAATGAAGTACTGAATGATCTTTTAGCTTGAATAGTTTCAGCATTTAATTTGTTTGTAATTTTACAGTTTTCCCAAACAATATCCATAGTTCAAGAATAATACACTGAAATGTCCTTGACCTCATGTACAGTAATTGACCAATAAGAGGGACACAAATGCAAATGTATGATTGGAATGGTAACGAAATTTCCTCCTCAGGTAACTTCTGTGTATAAAGTTGTACCTTGTTGCTTGCGGTTTGAACACAATAATATGATAACAATAACAATAAGTATGATAAATACCAAAATACTCAGAGCTACAGATGCTTGAATCTAACCAAACTCTGAGAAAAATGTGTTAATATTACTTTCTGATTCTATTTCTCTACTTGGACTTTTATAAATAAAAGATGGTACTTCGTTTGATTTGACAGATACAGCATTCTGTAGGATGGATCAAAATTGCCATTGCCAGTTTCTTAGTTTTAAACAATAAAGTAATATATCCAATAATTGAAAAAAAATTTTGTTGCCATAGTTACATATAACATTATTGATTTAGTGTCTAAACAATCTGAATCCAAGAAAATTTGGCTGTTTAACAGAGGTTCTGTCAGTGACTTAAATGCTATTTTGTCTTGTTTAGCAGCTGCAGCCAATTTCCTTAAACTCAAATGATAAGCCCTGTCATCAACTAAAACTTGAGAAAATGAATGATTCTAAATTCTCATTCCTGGTACAAAAGCTTTCACTGGATCTTGAAAAGTTGTATCACCAAAAGTGGAAACTAATTTTGAATTATTGAAAAATTCATGTAAAAGAGCTAAATTAAGAGGATATGTGATAGATACATTTGTAGTATATTTTTGACAATCCAGTAATCTTGGAGTGAACAGTAACGAATTTTATCATTAGCTACCTTTTGATATGTTTTACGATCTATGGTTACTGTTTGAATGTTGTATAGCAAAACTGGTGTAGGGCTTAGTTCAATCATGTTTGAACTGATCAAATTTGGTATAAAGCGAAAATTGTATAGTTGTTTAATTTGACCTTTGTTATTCCTGAATAATGCCATAAAACAATTTGGTTTGCTTGCAACAGTAAGTGGTCCGTTTGAAATACATGTAATTGCTGAAATTGTTTCTGTGCACTAAGTCATCACTTTCTCACTAAACGTCACAAAGTAATCTTTATGTTTTGCTAGTGCAAGAGTCTGGTGTATCTAACAACTGAGTTGCAGGCATGGTTTCAGATGCTGTGTTATTAATAGGTACAGGTTAGGAAATAAGTTTATATCGAGTGAGTGGATCTTTATGAGATGAAATAGGGAATTTGACAGTGATGTAGCGTGCGGATCCATGACGAGCATACATAAAGTCCGCCTCTCTGTAATACAGAGCAGGATGTTTATTAAGAAAAAATTACTATAAAATTTAGCTAAAAGCGTTTTGAATATGTTGAATGGTATGTTCCAAGAGAAATTCTGGAATTAACAAAGGTATAATTTTACCTTGTACTAAACTTTGAATTGCATTTTGCAAATTAGTGAGAGTATTTACAAGAGATCTGCTTCTATGTACCTGATCTGCAAGAAGGGTAGATATAGCAAAAGACTCTTCACGGTTTGAGAAACTGTTACTAAAAGTACAGTTAATCTGGTTATTTGGTTGTAATTAGATTTAATTCCTCGCAACATTTTACTAGTCTGTTTATCCATCACCTTCATGAAAGATGAGATGTGTGAGGCATGCTGGTGCAAAGTGTTAATTACTGTGATGGTATACTTTGCCATACCAAATAACCCACCATATAAATGTCCAACAAAAGGTGCCCTAGATCTTCTATTGGCTTTGAAGAAAAGCTTATGAAGTTTGAGGTACTAAAGTATGAATAGACCTGACAGTATGATTTATAAAATTCGGAGTTTCAATACATATAGATTGAATATAATCAATGGTATGATTCATCGTTTTACATTATGATGACTTCCTTGGAATGTCTTCCCATATGTAGGTAAACTTATTTGAAAGGTGTGGATCCAACTTTCCCTGGAGTGGATTAGTTTGGATATATTTTTTTAAATATTGTGCCATAGGTAACCATTTTGAACAAAATTGGTGTTGGTTGTCACTGAGGATGTGATGATGGTGATGCACACAAGCAAGATGAAGGTTATAAATAAATACAGCTGTTCTGTTTTTAGTTTAAGGTGACCTACAACGATACAAAAAGCCAAATAAGAAAATAGAGATGATAGGTAGTCAGTATGATAACATGTCGTCACATGTTATCAATAGCACTAAAAGCAACACATATATATCAAATAATTTGGAGATACTGATCAGTACAAAGGATATATTAACTTCATTGCTCATTGAGGACTTGAACATTATGTGATTTAACACCTTGTCAACCAAGTGATGTAAAAAACACTGTATTAATATACTATTATTGTATATATAAAATGTAAGTCTTTCTTAATACTTACACACACACAAAAACGAGCGGGGGAGGGGTTCTTATGAATATTTGTTAAATATGGAAGGTCAGCCTTACAGTTAGATAAGAAAACAGATAGAGAGGAGAAAATACAGGAAATGAATAAACAAATGGCTGTAAAAAGCATGATGACATTAATTTTCCTTTGGCATATTATCTTTTTGTTCCTCTGTTTGTATATTCTCTGTTGATATCTTTTAACATTTCGTCATTAAATACGGAGTCATGCTCCCAAGTCCTTTCTCCATTTTCCCACGCAATTCCAAACTCTTTACATCCACTCCTGAGTCTTCCTTTTATGATTCCTTTAAAGATGTAGGACTCTTCTGAGATCTTCCTTCGTGGTTGAGTTCCTGAGTTGGGCTGCTGAGAGGGACCCTGGGAAGGTGTATTTTCTTGGTTGTCTCGAGACGTTCCATCACCATGGGGCTGCAGAGTTTGATAAGAGATTTCTGTGTTGAATAGCAGGGTCATAATATCTTCTGAAGTTTACAGCATTAATCATTGATTTCACAGGTTTTATATCTGAACAGCGGATAAGTTTGTATGTAAAGATGGGTCCTTTTTCAGATACAATAAATAGTAAACGGTCCACAAGATTTGTCAAAGAGTTTGTGAAAAATACATACTTATAAAAGTGTGGTGCTTAGACAGGGTGTCAGTAAGGAAATACAATAAAACATGAACATGTGCGAGACAGATGCGTGAGGCATACTAGATGCAACCTTTGTTCAGCGCTTATTTTGGGAGGAACAGCTTAAATTAAACTGTGCGAAGTCACCAAATGGAATGAGATGGCATCCAATGATTATTGCTGGTGCCTATACTGTGCGAAGTCACCAAATGGAATGAGATGGCATCCAATGATTATTGCTAGTGCCTATACTGTGCGAAGTCACCAAATGGAATGAGATGGCATCCAATGATTATTGTTGGTGCCTATACTTGAGTCGTAAGTCTAGCGCAGCATATGAAGAACCACGTTACTCGGGATTCATTAATCTCCCTAGTATTCAAGCTGTATGTGATTACAGTCATTCTACCAATGCACTAGGATTTCATGAACATTCTGTTGAACAGTTGTGCGAAATGGTTGCCAAAGAGAACATAATTCATAGCCTTGAGCCATGGAAATCAAACGTTTGAATTCTCTTTGTTGAAATTCATGTGAAGTTAGACTTGGTTTATGTTAAATTCGCTGGAAAACTTACAGGGTATATAAACTTGGATTCGGTGGATAATGAAATGCTACACACAGAGAAACTGTCGAAAGGCAACAATGAAGAGGAGGAATCTGCACCAGTTTGATGTTCCCACTTGCCGCATTTGCTACAACGAGTATTACTGCTACTTTCTTCTACCCTATCATTTGGAAAACAGTATCAATTATTGAGATAAGAATAGGACTCAAAGTGTTTTTTTTTCTGCACATGACATACTGGCTTCTTTTTCCATGAATATCTTGAACAAATCCTTATGTAAATGAATTTATTCAGTATTCCCTTTTAAACACATATTTTTATGCTTTACCTGTATTCATACTGTATGATTATTATTAATTTTTTTTTTAGGAATTTAGAGAGTATCGAGCAGAAATTCGTAAGTGGACGAACCGAACTTTAACCTACAGTACAATGTTCTATGTAGTATGTACATAAGTTTATTTGGATGTTCAACTCCAAGGATGTAATGACTATAATTAGATAAGGAAATATCGAACAATGTCGAAGCACTGCTTGTTTACATTACAGGGAAAATCTCCATCCTACTTTTCCTCCCCTATTAATTCCAATATTTTAACGAATGGCAATGCATGGGCATGATAAGTACATGTTTTACCTATATTGAATACCTTTGCCTCTTCTGGGATCGATCCGAGTCATGCTGTTGTATTGTTGATGTGATTTCTTTTTATATTGAATACTGTTGAAACAGTGTTCGGTGTAAATCTAGATAAACTGTAAAAAGCATGTCTATATATATACCATAAAGGTTGTACTTACAGGCCAGCGGATGGATAAATTGAAATCAACTCTACAAGTAATTTAACGAGAGACTGGTATGTATTGCTGTAGAATATTGTATCCATTTGGATTCTGTTGATGGGTGGGGAAGGGGGATTTGGGGTCATAAACTATGATAATTTAATTTAACATGACTTGGTGTTTAAAGGGATAGGAAGGAAACGATGGGGTGTCTGTGAACATGTGTTGTCAATTTATAATAATGCATATCTTGAGTTTTATGAATATATGGTACGGGGCATCCGTAATCAGATAGATAGATAGATAGATTATTGTTTTACGTCGCACCGGGAATATTCCACCCATATGGCGACGGTCACAAGTTAACACAAATCGAATCACATTAAAAAGAACAATTAAAAATATCTACGAAAGACCAGCTCTCACTGTATATCATATCTACATATAAATGATACTAGGAAAATGTACATGTATACACAATTAACATATATTATATCTTACTATATATGTTAACTTCTTTTAAAAATCCAAGAACTTTCCAAATACTGACATTTTCAAATAACTCACTCATACTTTTTACAGTATAATCGTTATTTCCAATGTGTGCAGTGTCTGCTCATTCTAATAATATATGTTTAATACTTAATAGACATCCGCAAGGGACACACTCTGGAGGAAGCTCTTCCTTTAAAAGGTAAGAATGAGTTATCCAGGAGTGTCCTATGCGGAGTCTATAAGTAACAACTTCATCTCGACGATTACTATGATAACAACGTAGTTTATTTTTAAAAATTGGCTTGAAATCATGCAGTTTATTGTTCACTTCATGATTCCAAGCGTCTTGTCTCAAATTCTCAATATAATTAAAATCGAAGATTTAAAGTCAGTATATGGAATTTTACTCACAGTATTAGATCTACATACAGCTTCTTTTGCTACGTTATCAGCTCTAACATTACCAACCAAACCCATATGTCCCGGAACCCAACAAAATACAACCTCCAAATTATTTGTCAACAGAGAATCAACTTTCTTTAAAATATTCAGAACATATAGATTATTGGTATTGAAATATTTAATAGCCTGAAGACATGATAAAGAATCAGAATAAGTGATATCTTTGGGATCCAACTCTCCTCGTTTTACTTCAGAAGCAGTTGAACCAGCTGGAATTCTGTGTAGAGTTATTTTAACATTGTTTCCCGTTATTTGTCCCCGACAGTGTGAGCATAAGACACAGTACCGTTTTCCACCACCCATCCTGAATTCTGAAATTAAAAAAGGCAAGGAATTTTAAGGACACATTCTGAAATATTATGACGTCTGGTTAACATATAAATCTATTATGTGCCTCAAGAAAGGGAACCCCCTGGCAGATCTAGCGATTTTTAAAGGCCTAAAAGGGTGGGGGTCTTTAATCAATTATGGCCCTCATTTGCAAAAGAAAGGGTTTGTAACCAAAAATGATGTTTAATTTTGTTAAGAAAGCTATGGTTATATACACCCCCCCCCCCTTTCCTCACCGGGTTCTACCAGTGTCCTATTTTTAAGAGTCAACTGGAGAAAATATAAATCTCCAAGCTGGTCGTTTATACATACATAAATCACCGGCTCTTTACACACAGATTGAGATAATAGCTTAATAGCTGCCAGTTACTTCGAAAATTCGTAACGGGATATACGTATATATCGTAGTCGTAGATCTATAGACTATACTGTCAGTTTGTTTACCTCGAGTTTATATCACCTTTACAAATGCTGGAGCGCTTATACTGAAAGAATCATTTAATTAAAATGTAATCGTACTGGTCCTTAGTTCTATAATTATTGCATCACTTTTTATTACCATACACTTGGCTGTCATCGGCTTTTCCCTCATCGATTTTCTCTCTCCACCCGCGCGTTGCTGCGAATGTAAACGTCACCGAACTATCCAGCGAACTGAAGAGCGGCATCGCGGGACGTAATTCGGGATATCGGTAGCGAACCATTAATAATTCAGTTCCCATTTTATTCAGGACTTTTCTTTTCAGAGTTCACCAATGTGATTATATACTCCTTACAGGGCAAAGAATTGACATATTGACATCAGATATGCAACATCAAGCAAGTAAGACGATTTTATAACAACATCGAATTAATCTCTGTATATATTATAAATGGACCCACTTATGAGATGCCATATCTGACCTACTTCAGCGACTTGTATAAGACGTGTGAGGTAGCTCAGTATTGGACAAATTTAATTGGTCTGTGTCTTATCTGTGCGACCTGTTGACAAATCTGAATTTGAGCTGACTATTATACTACATATTTAAAGTCATATTCCATGTTGTAAGTGCAATTTCCTGCAATTGAAAATTAACTGCTGCCTTCAGTGAGCTATTTTTTTTTTCATTGATTATCCTATGTTTGTAATTATATACATGGATAAAGCTGCTAGCTTATCTACTATAGTTAATATTACAAAATGAATCAGCTTTATTTAAATGTGAGCAATAAGGCATCGGAGAAGTTTTGTGATATATTTACATTAAAGTTCTATTTTTAGATGAGCAAAGGAGAAAACTGATGTCTTGACATCTAGAATTCAACTACAAGAAGGTTAGTAAACAGGATCATGCCAAACAGAATACATGTACAATGTTTGATTTGATATTTCTTATTCGGTCTTTTCGTTATGCAGAGTTACTTCCCATCTGGGACGGTATCTGACGTAAAACACTTTTGGCGTCATCAAATTCTCTGGCAACTGATCAAAAACTTGTGGAAATGATAGTCCCTAAATGCAGTTTCATAAAAAAATAATTATGTCATAACTGTTTTACGTCAGATATCGTATCATGCTGGGAGGTAATGAAGTGAAAACTGGTATATTTTAATGATTGCATCCTCTTTTTTTCTTGAGCTTTACAAGAGTTATCCTTTGATCAAAGCAAAAATTGTTTATATAGTATAGTCCGTCATATAGAGTGGTTTTAAGTGCTTTTCTCACTTGAACTTGACATACTGCATCTATGATGCAATTTTCTTGTTTTTAAATTAGTATCACAAAATTCTATAAATTTACTTCATGGTACAGCATCAAATCGTATAAAATAACATACATTGAGGTATTTTCAGAGAAGCAAAGGGGGGAAACTGCCGATATGACATTCAGAATTGTATAACAATCAGGTAACTACATGTAGCCAGGATCACTAAAAAAGAGGCATGTGAATACACAGGCTGTTACTAAAAGCAGACATTTATCCGAAATTTCTCGACATTATGGGGATCGATTCCGTGTCAGAGGATTTTTATGTGACGTCATGCTCAGGTTCAGTTCGTCTTAGTGGGAGGAAAGCCTCTGGATTCGTGTCCTGTTCGATTCAGCAGCAAAGTTCGAAGAGATTTGTCTGAATGACGTGTTACTGAGTGGTCCAGATCTGGTGAATGATCTTGTGGGGGTATTTATACTTTTTCGTAAAGTACTTACAGCCATAACGGCCGATATTGAATAAATGTTCTTCCGCCTTGTTCCTGAAAGGCACCAAAACCTGCTAAGGAGATTTTGTCAACGGTTGTAACTTGCAGTGCGGATCAGATGTTGCACAGTACTGTTTTCCCTGTGTTTGCAGCAAATTGTGGACAAACCATGGTGTAAATTTAATTTAAAATTGTTTGAAAATGATTAGCCACACTGGGTGTGAATCTGCATACGGTTTTTGCAGCTTTGTAACTTCGAAAATTCCGCAATATGCACAAGGAGCATCGAAGAATCTATTAATGAGGTATACACACACCGCCAAAAGAGAAGGGAATCACAAAGATGAAATCCAGAGCTCGTTTTGTTTATATGCCTGTGGTGACCCTCGCCATCATTTGTGTACGATATACCCTCTTCTTGTTTATTAGACAATCTCGACTCAACGCCTTGCTCTCATGTGTGGACTGTAATACTTTGTAGAAATAAACTTAAACCTCCCTTAAATGTACGGTATTTATCTCAGCAGAGAACGTTCGGGTCAAAACAGCAAATGAAAATGAGTGCTTAAACGTCTTAATGAAGGAGCTCCTCGGGATCCGCCCCTGCTGGATTTCATTTAGTGTCAGGTTGTACCTCGTCAGTTACCCTTATTAGAATCTTGAATCCTCCTTCCCTTTATGTTACTGGTATTTCCTTTAGAATATGTGTAACGCGTGTGACAGATGATTATGTGGAACCTTGCTATCATTGACTGTATTGGGTTATTGCAAATACATTTTAGATGTCGCTAACTGCTCAGGTCAGAGGCTACTTGTGGGATATAAGGAAAATGTTATATCGACACTGTAAATCCTATACTGTTGGTGTATAAATCGTTCTAACTAAGATTATTACAAATTTCTATCATTAGACGGAGTTTTATTTATGCATTGACTATATCTACAACATTTGGCGATAATATTTATATTACTGGATTCCCCATAGGAAAATCTCTATGTCGCTACAACAGGTCAAAATTTCAAACTAAATATTTTTCAACAAGTAATACATCAAATAAAAGTTTTAATAAAATGGAAATTCAATGGTGTAAAAATAAAAGCTTTATATTAAGCTTTATAAAACTTATTTGACTTTGAAAGTTTCGCTTGGCCAAGATCTTCTGCCAGACATTATGTGCTTCTAATGTACCCCAAATAATCACAATTATGATTGATTGATTATTGTTTTACGTCACACTACGAATATTTCACGTATATGGTGACGGCATCTGCCTGATGCGGAGCATACAAATTTTGACCTTTGCAACGGACCCACCCGAAGCAGTGAGGGATCTTTAACGTGCCATGCATACCACGACACAGGGCCTCGGTTTTTACTGTCTCATCCGAAAGACAGGACACCGGCATGACCAGAGCGGGACTCGAACCCCGGCCTCCCGATCAGGAGTCCGACGCGATACCACTAGGCCACGCCGGCTTAATTACAATTATGCATATAGAGAGGAAACATATTGTATATTAACCACTTTATTAAATAAATTCACAAGTTAAGGCACTTTTTCTTCCATCACTCCCATAGTGATACACACCTCCCACTTTCACAACACATTCAAACACAGCTAAATTTCTCACCACCAGCAAAACAGTGCAATACCTGGTCACACATTTATTTTCAAGTCTCCTTTCTCACAATCCTCTTTTAGCTTGTAAGAATAGATGGCGTCATCATCGCTGTATTTGACATTAAACCAATTTGGGAATCCAGGCACCTGAACAATAGAAAAGAGATTTAATATTCGGTCACACTAATGAACGCCAAGGGAGAAATGAGCGCCAAGGCACGCCAAGGGCCACATGAAGCATTATTTCGTCATCATATTGATTTGTCTACACTACAAGAATAAAAATTAACATAAAACACTTCTGTAATCTGATACCACGATCGGTATAAATCCCATACTTTATGGTCATACTTTAATCGGTCAATGTCTATGAAACCTTTGTTATTTGATCATTTAAATGAAAACTGAAATAAAAACAAATAAATATTAACATTTATCATAGAAGTTTGTTTTTGTGAACAATTATATATCCCAACAATCTTTCCGATCCGTGATAGAAGGCGTAAAATATCGGGGAATTGTCTTTCCTTCTAATGGCCGCTGCACGCCAAGCAAAATGGAAGTTATGGAAAAAAAATATCAATGCATTAAATGTACATTTCTCATTAATTTTCACATAGTTTGGTTGTGTGTTAATATATGTAAGATAAGCATAGGCAAATCAATATGATGACGAAATAATACTTCGTGTGGCCCTTAGCTAAGCCTTGGCACTCATTTCTTCCTTCGCGTTCATTGGTATGACCCTTTAATATTTGACAAACTTTTGTATTTGCACATATAATATCATAAAAAATCATTGGTGCAAATGCTTGCACAAAAAGAGATTAGACAGGCATCTGATAAATGATAATATAGTAAACATTTGAAATATGATTTTTCTTTAGTGACGGAAAAAGAATTGGAAAGCTGTAATTTCTATTAAGATATACATAATTTGTACACAACAATTTTCCTAAATATGTCTTCAATATTAATTTCTGATTTATATAAGATATGAAAATATCAATACTTAAAAGATTAGAAAACATGTGCACACAGAAAACTTGCTCTAATCTATAGTACCATAAACTTACATTATATATTGCTTATTTTAATGTAAATTTCTTGAAAGTTGATATAATCTATGATTAGGATACTGAATGGTACTCGTGCTTTAGATTGTAAGGAAAAGTAACTCCGTATGAAAAAAAGAGTTACTTACCCCTGATTACAAAATGTCCGATTGCTGAAATCACCAAGTGTCGTTTAAGAGGCATGTGCATCCATTAATCATGGATTTTCTTTCATAGATCGAAAGGTAATATATTCCGCTTTTGAAAAATGTTGTCAAAATGTACAGGTAAAGAGTAAATCGCATCCTAAGTCGAACTGTCGTGTTCTTTTCTCTCCTATTCTCCATATATGGAATACACGCGGCATATTTGGTATCATTTTTCTTTGATATGTCCCCTCAAGGAAAACACCGAAATGACCGAGATTAGACATGTGATTGTATGCAAAATTGGGCATTAACATAGGTCAACTGTAAGCCAAAATGGCGACTTCCCAATTCATTTTCGTAACTACCTATGCAGTTTCAATATGAAAAACTCTTGTTTCTACAAAAATTTGAGTACTGACAGTAGTTCGCCTATACGCGAAAACGGAGGTCTGAGGGCTTCCTCTTCCTTTTTTTCCGTTGTCCCTGAAAAAAATGGGTATCTTGTTGAGAGCTTAAATATTTTTTTGCTATACGTCACACCAAGAATATTGCACATATATGTTGACGGCATTTGACTGATGCAGGTTACACAATTATTTACCTTTGCAATGAACTTTAACGTGCCACGTCTACAGCAATATGGCGCCTTGGTTTTTACTGTCTTATCCTAAGGACAGACATTGTAATGACCACGTGGCGGCTCCAACCTGCGATCTGTCGGCCTGTAGGCTTGTGCTCTATAACTGACCAAACCTGCTTAGCTAAAATATCAAGTTATAATATATTTATAGCTAAGATTTATAACATTGTGATGACATTTTCTAATCATCTTTGAACATATTAAATGTAATATGAAACAAACGATAGACTACACTTGTAGAAGTTACCAGGTGCCATTGTTCAGATTGCTGTGATATAGGAAAGTCGACATTTTGGGGTAATTTCTAGACCATAGGAGTGGGGTTCCACCTTCTTCCATTAAGTTTGAAGACCTTAGTTATTTCTATTGTGTACTCTAAAACAGTTGTCTTGCCATTGGATGACTGTATGAGCTTCGGCGATCACTATCAGCTTTAGTCTCTCTTTGTAGTTCGGAAGCATGTTCTTCCACCTGTCCTCTCCGACTATGGACTCCGGGCTTCCAAAGACAAAAAATCAAAATGTCCGTTGATAATGTTATCATATTCGTCTGCTTTTGTCCCGATGTATATTGCCTTGAAACCGAACTTATCAAGTCTGTCAGTTTGCTCTTTCATTATAGCAACCAAAGGGGCAACCACTATCACGGCAGATTTCGGGAATATTACTGGCAAACTCTCATACATGAGCGATTTACCGCTTCCTGTCTTTGTCCCAACAAAAACGTCTGTCCCCTCACATATCGCTCTAATAGCTGATGTTTGAGATTCACTCAAAGAAGTGATCTTAAACGTTTTGCAAATATAACTTTTGAAGGTTTTACTCTAATTATTTCTGACAAGCATATAAATCGTGTCTTTGAAATGCCGAATGTTTTCTCAATTCTAACTCTCGTTCTGCAAAGAGCAGCATTGGACCTGTTGTGGGATTCTGTGCACGCAACGGCATAAAAGGGTGATAAGGTTTCTTGTTCGTGGATATCCAGAGTCTCCTAGTAATATTCCATTGTATTTACCTGAAAATATATAATATTATAATCATCATCCTCATTATCATCATTATAATCATGATCATCATCACCTACACCACCACAATCACCACCATTCTCGTCATACTCATACTCGTAATCATCAATATAATATTCATTATAAATATAATCATCATTATAGATATCATAACCATCATCATCAACCAAATTATCAACAAAATTAATTCTTATATTGTTTCTGTCAATAATTGTGTAATCAAGATATTGATTTGTAGAAAACAATAAAGATTTCCATTTTCCATGTTTCGGCATAAGGCAGAATTTCTGAATATTCTGGCATCGCGCAAAGAGCCCGGCCATTTAGCCACGATACTGGTGATTCAAAAGTTAGCATCATCTGTAATTTAAAATTGTATTGTCCAGTATAGTTCATGCAGAGACTAGTTATACAAAAGTATTGTTATCCAACATAAACTTTCTTTGCATGACTTTAGAAAGCAATCATTCAATCTTGTATTACTTCAAACTGTTCGATTGTAAAAGAAGACACCGTTATAACGGTATTGCCGGATTTCAAAACATTTGTTCGTCACCTGGTGAAAAGTTTTAGAAATTTCAAGGTCAAAGTAAAAACCATATCCGGCATTCGATAAACTCTTCCAGGTAAATCTACGGGTGAAAATTGAAGTTGATACAACTTGTACTCTTCCCACCACAACACTAAACGCATTTATTTTTAAGATTTTAATTTTATACTACTTGAATATCAAGAATAATTTACCCTTACATTCAAGGAATGACACACTTTCCTGTTCACAGAATCCTTTTCGTTTGTCTAAGGAGCTCTAATTTTGACAAACGTTCCATCCACGCATCCGATTACATTGGGAATCCTACAATAAATTGTTTTCATTTTATTGGGTGAAAATATATATGAATATTTTAAATAAATGTTCATTTGATGTTCAATACATGTCTCCCACCGGTAGCTTCATAATTTCGAAAAATTAACTGTTTCAGACATCAAATTTTCTATGTCCAAAGGCCAAAAGATATGTGGATAAATATTAAAATTAATCTTGCGCAGTGACTTCACGCATGCACAATTTCAGTTCAATGTCTGCACACATGGCAGAAAAAAAGTCCGGAAAACCAAAGTGTCACAGACAGACGCTATTGCCCATTTAGGCTATTAAAAGTTTGAATGGATTCTCTTTTTTCAAATGAACAGGTTATATTTACCATTACATGTAACTAATTAACTGTCTTGGTAATTTGTTTTAGATTTCTCAACTGTTACCAATATTAAAATACTTCTAATTACCAGCACATGCAAATAGTTGAGTATAAATATTGTTATTGAGAAATCTAAATGGTGATGTTAAATGAATCACTTGTTCTAATTATTTATAACAAAAATCAACAGCCATCAACCAATTTACTTGGGATTTCTTGTTGATTGCTACATGCGCATATATCTAAGATTTTATTTAAAAACAGCTACCAGTTTGGTTTGATGATATATTCTACATCAATATAATCTTACAAATTAAACAATTAAAGTTGGAAGTTGCACATGCCACTGTCAAGGTTGACATATCTATTTACAATCTCTGTTGCTATTTTATGGATGTAACTATTACTGGTCTGCTGGCAGTATATGAAACAAGGCCTGCTGGCGGCTCGGCATTGATTGGACATCCTCCAGCTACAGGTAGTGTAGGCATGCACCCACAATGAAGGCATCTAGGCAATCACTGAGAAATGCATAATGGGCTCTGAAATTTTAATAATGAGGAAACAACATAATTTGAACTATTAATTTGAAAATCAAAATCAGCACAAATACTAAAATAACTATTACAAAGCACACCATGAGCAACTCCATCTTTGCAAATCTAAGTTATGATTTGCTTCTCTCACTTTCATGACTATTCTTGTCCACAATGAAAACAATAACACAATGTGGAAAGCTGCACTGATACACTATCAAATCGAGCTAACACTACCTCAATCCTGCAACATTTTGGGTACAAAAAATAGCAATATATGTCACTTGTGCATAGCCTCTGGAGTGTTTGAGGAACATGCCCTGTGCTTTGCAAGCATCTTAAAAATCAATTCATGTACCTGTCTATCACATTCCACATCAATTCTGGACACAATATTTCTAAGGTGATATAAAGTTCTTCTACAGCTAAAGTTGTCTTATAAAACTGCTGGTAAATCAGCTGTAAAATGTAAAAGACATTGTTACACTTCAGTACTCTTCACATCAGTATAAATCAGCATAAGATACTTTTTATTGATATAAAGCAGGGCAATGTACATGACACATATTGTTCTACTTTTTATAGAAATTACATAAATATACCTTAATTTTTCATTTACATCTACAAGGTTCTTGCTACGAGATGCGTGAATCGTTTCTTTTGTAACTAATATTAGAGTTATGGCAAACCATCACAAAGAGCCCCAAGGCAACCATTTTTCCCACATCAATAGATCTTTCTTAGGTGAACAATTGGTCATTGGAGAACTTCGGTGAATGTTACATTCCCAGGTACTGTAATATTGACTAGATTATTTCTTTTGAACAGGACGGACAGACAGACTTATCACTACATAGCACCTGCTTACAGTGGGACCCTAATACAGTGATAAGTACATGTACATAAATACATGCAAAATAACAAACTAAAGGTAAACTGGTCGGCCTATTCCAAACAGTTTGACTGCAAGCACAATGCTTATGAGACAAGTATGCCCCTTGTAACGTTACAGAGTTATCTTTCTTAGACATTCATCTAGAGTTATCTTTTGTTGTTTCCGGCTAGTTTTAGTTTCGCTTTTTACACACATGTGCACCACATGTTGTCAATTCTTATCTTTGTATTTTGTATGCCTGTTTACAACGTGAGTACTCTGAATTTTTATACTATTATATGGTTCATTTTTGATCCATTCATTCATTTACGTAATGATTTTCTTATTAATCTAAGGAGACTATTGTAATTAAACTCTTTGCTTACGTTTTGGTAAAAGAAAAAAGAGGAGTTACCGGCTCAGTTATGTGGCAGAAGTCACCATGGAGCTATACAATACATGAATATAAATAATATAATAGAACATTTAACACATTACAAAAATATTTGATTGTAGTGCAATTACGATACCGACTTAGGACGGTCATTTAATTTGACAAAAGCCAAACAAATGGTGTGGTTAACCGGTTTACGGGCCCACCTTCCCACTCACCGTAACAGCAGAACAATCAAAAGACGTACATTTAAAAATTTATAAATAATCCTCCATGTAAAGAACAAGGGTCAACAGGTATCGCATATTGAAAGGTCATAAAAATATAAACACGTAAGGTATTGTAAAAACATAATGGTATTAAAATATATGCGACATCAACATGATAAACCGTGCTGTGCCAGTCTGAAAGCGAGCTAAGACCCTAGATCTGTAGGAGTCCCGACTAACAGTCAGAGGGGACGAGGTTCAGGACCATGTCTCCTCTGAAAGAGGTTTGGACAAGGCCCGTCATATAGTCCCCATCGCCCTGTTAGTCAGCGTGCAACGTTCAAGAAAAAGTCTGCATAAGGCTGTAGAGGGGCCAAATACAAGACCTATAGTCTTTTTGATGATCTCAATATCATATTGTCTATTTAGGAGACGTTTGACTATTTTATTACATGATAAAATAACGTTATCGGAGCCTTTTACTTTCCTTAGTTTATATACGAGATCACCGTAAAAATTAGGATGGGAAATTCCATTGGATACATACTGTTGAAAAGAAATATTTCCAAATTTAGATAGAAGTTCTGAAGTACGGAAGTCCTTTAGTGTCATAAATGGTGTATTTTGTGACAGGTCATTGTCGAATTTTAAATCTATGGAACAATGTTTTTGTCATAATTTGCATTATTGTGTCAAACGCCATTTTGTGATTTTTTGTTACGAAACTCTATTTTTGTTACCTTTTTTATTTGATCAAAGAACTTATACGTGTCTTTATTGTAGCTTTTTACTAACATTACCTACGTCTAGCCATATTTGTACCATCAACGACTTACTGCACCTTCGTTGATGAGGAATAAAGTACCTTTAGGAATAATTAGATGATTGTGATGTCGTTCATGGCTCTGGTAACTGGTTAGCAATCTGCTTCAACCCGAAGGCAGAATATTTACCTCCAACACTTCATTTGTCACGTGATCCGAATGAAGAACGAGGGAAATATTACAAATTTTTAACGTGTGTTGCCGTAATAGAAAACAAGAAGGCGTACATTGTCATGTCACTACCTTTAGTTTATATCAATGATGAATATATCATGTTCATAGTTCACTATAGTAATGCCTTGTGAAGTAGAAAATATCTCTCAGTAAGTTACTATAGCTGCGAATTACGCAATAGAAAGTGACTATCTAGCAATCAATCCGAAACGAACACGCTTCTGTTATTAACTCATAAGGATGCTACGCGATGCACCTCACATTCTCAATCTGAAGTAGGTCAGTAGCAGCAGTGTCATCTTTTTACATTTCTATTGACCTAAATTGATAAATATTTATATACATATACTTTAAAAACTAATGTTAATACTAAATTCAATCTGGTCCTCTGTCTCTCTCTGTGCAGTTCATTCCACCTAAACACTTATCATAAATGAAACAATACAAACTATATTTATTTTAACCATTCAAAATCTATGGTCCAAGAAATAAATGGTATGCTATATATATTACATATCAGTTAATTGTTTCCCCTTATTGATTTTCCCATTTGCAAATGAAACAATACAAGCTATATTTATTTTAACCGAAATCTATGGTCAAAGAAATAAATGGTATGGACCAACGTTGGTAAAGGATATGATTGGCATCTCTTTGTCGGGCTGTTGTATTGTGTAGAATCAATCTCCACGGTTGGCCGAACACATTTGGCCAACGTTGTGCCGATGACCAAGATTACGTTGGGCCAAAGCAAGTGTCATTGTAGTCCAATGTTGGGCCAACGTACTTATGCTATCTGTGTCATAATATAGTAGGATCAATCAAACTACAAGGAAAACACATGTTCTTATGTATTTCTGATCTACATTTAAACGACGTGTGTAACTGACCCTCTGCACAAAATATATACAATACACGCCCTAAAGTAAAATACCTTACTCGCCAAAAAGAGGATTCTACAGGGAGTACAGAGCCGTATTCGATTTGTATCTTCCGGAAACAGAAGTGCTTCAGTTAGAAGAGTATTCCAAACAAGTACAACGAGCGGTCAGAAGAATTCCAATATGGCAGAAAATGAAGAGGCGTTGGTAATCATGAGCACTGTTGTAGCGTTACAAGCACATCAAAGCTTGCAAGAGGAGGAAGATGATGATGACATTGATGTTTTGGCATTTACAAGCGCATGTGTCACTATGTAAGTTTTTACTTTCAATGCTATGCCCGATATTAGGTCTAAAAATAGCCGTAAAATAGAATCGCCAGAATGGTCTATGAGACTATCCCAGAATTGGTAGAAATAGTCTGTTCATGGTCATACTAATGAACGACAAGGGAGAATTGAAGGTCACGGTTAAGCCAAGGCACGCCAAGGGCTATATGGAATATTATTTCGTCATTATATTGATTAGCCTAACACATATTGACACACACCAACCAAAACATGCGAAAATTTAATTATAAGAATAAAGATAAATATATATAAATATCAGAGAGTTGTCTTAATGGCTGCTGAACCCCAAACTAAATCGAAGTTATGGGGAAATAGATATGAATTTTTATAATTTTCGCATATTTGGATTAATTTATATGTAAGAATAAGATATGTGTAGGCAAATCAACATAATGAAGAAATAGTATTTCATATGACCCTTGACGTTCATTACTGTGATCGCCTTCTTATAGAATGTACATGTAGGCCTGTCATATCAAATTCACCCAAGGTCAAGACATCAACTGATTAGGGTCAAGCTGATCATAATACATGCAATAGACTAGTCTATATTTTCCAATTAAGATTATGCAAGCGATCCTAGACCAGATATGCAATTGTTTCCAATCCCGGGAGTTTGCTTTGTGTGACGTTCATTTTAGATTTAATATGATGTCACTATTTATATAATCAACATCACAATGCAAATGTCAAGGAAACAGCAGTATTTCTGGAATTGGGCCGCTTAGATCATGTAATTGGAAAATAGGCTATTATACATTGATTTTTTTGTCCAGGCCATATTTGTTCAATGTCGCTTTTATATTTGAGATAAACATTCCTTGCGGTGAGTCGGTGTGCCATGACTTTGATTCAAGGTCACAGTAGACAATCATTGAAATTTCTTTTTTCCTGTATTTGCATATATTGCCCTCAAGGCAATAACTAATGACTTTCTGACAAGAAAGCAATTATCAAGTTTTAAGACAGCAGCAGATTCCACAAACAACAAACCAAACGACTGGTTCCTGTGGTCAAATTGATGTACTAGATCAAACTGATAAAGGTCAGGCTTGAACTCCATTGCCTCAGATGTACATCTATTTGTCACATTAGACTTCTCCTTACATTATACAAGATACATGTACATGTTGTGTACTTATTACTATTCATTTATTGTATTTTTATTTCAGAAATAGAGAGGACCGTCATAAAGTGAGTGGATATGTTGAAGATGTGGTTCCAATGTATTTACCTGATGATTTTAAGAGGATGTTCAGGGTATCAAGAGAGACTTTTGAACTGATTTTGACTCATCTTGGAGGTCTTGAAGAATTTGCCCAAGCAACTGCCGGAAGACCTTCTAATGAGTTTATGGTATATAGGAACACAAGAGACTATCCGTTCAATATCAGATCGCTTTGATATTCAGGACTCAACGTTTCTCGAACACAATAGAAAAATGTTAAATGTGTTCAGCACATCTTTATGTAAGAAGTTTATTTCATGGCCAACAGATATTGAGAAGCTAGCCATTATAAATAGTTTCAAAACTAAAGCCGGATTTCCAGGTGTGTTGGGTGCTATAGATGGCACACATATTGCCATCAAATCCCAAGAGGGAGGGAAATGGATTATGTAAACCGGAAAGGTTATCACTCGGTGATTCTCCAAGCAATTTGTAGAGACAATCGATTATTTGCCGATATATACTGTGGATGGCCAGGCCGGGTACATGATGCCCGAGTTTACTGACTCGCCTTTGTTTACAAACCAGGCATTTTTGTGTGAGCAAAACCATGTCGTTGGAGATGGGGCCTATCCGTTTTCAAGCTACATCATGAAGCCATACAGAGAGAGTGGAAATCTAAACAACATGGAAAAAACTTTCAACAGTGCAGTGCAGTGCACGTTCAGTAATTGAAAATGCGTTTGGTATTTTGAAAGGACGATTCAGAAGACTACAGTTTGTGAATGTCAATGACATTGATTTCATAGTAAAAATAACCACAACTGCGTGTGTTTTGCACAACATTTGCACTCTTAACCAGGATGAACTGGATGAGTGTTTGGGAAATGACCAAGATGATAACATTCCACAGGTAGACGGAGTACAATGTGTTGATCAGCAAGGCAATCTTAAGAGACGATTGATAACACAACAACTTTATGCAGAAAATGCAATTCAAAATCTGTATTGTCAGTGATTATCAAATAAACATAATAAAACATTCATGAACAACAAGTTTCAACAATTGATGTCTTCCTTCTACATTATAATTTATAGTCAGGGGCGTGACTGATATTCATCTTTTTTTCCTTTTGGAAAAATATTATTGAAATATGAAAGTTGACGTCTTATTTTCCTTTTTCAGAAATCTGAAATCATCATTATTTTGGTACATTTGAATAGGTCAGAATTATTTTTATCATTATTGTGCATATTTAAAGTAATCTTACATGTGTCTTTGTCAGTAGCATTTTTGTCATTACTTGTTTTGATCATAGGTACATGTTGTACTTGTAATGAATACTTTTATACAACCCCCTACGTTTCAGTCTATAATAGAATATAGGACGAAAGGCAGGGGTTTGTATAAAAAAATTCATTTCGAGTACCTATGGTTTTGATGTGCTATCAATCCCTATTATTGAAATCATACCAGAATAAAAAATGCAAAATATTTTCTAAATGCACCAAAATAAGCAAGATTCATCATGATGAATTTAAGCCATTTTTAGAAAAAGAATATTGACTAATTTCCACATTGTGAAACATCAAATTTCAGTTATATTATCTATATTATTAAAAAAGGAAAATAATGGATATCAGTCATTTCCAAAAGGGATGGAAATCTGTCACACCTTTACTGATTATAAAAATAAATTACAAAATTTTGGTAAAGAATTCAGTTAACACATTTGACCTTTATCCATACATGCTATGCCGTATGGATGGCGAGGGTGTAAAGTTATCATCACTGTCATATCCATCCTCAAACTCAAAGGTCACTGTAGCATCACTGTCTGAATCGTCCGAAGTCGGCACTTCCCATGTAGTGGTTGCATCACTGTCATACTCATGGCTTTCAATGTCAAAGGTCATTGTCGCATCACTCTCATAACCATGTGTATCTGAAAGAAAAGCAAATGATAAACAGTCAAGCTTCAGAAATTTGAACTTTTAAATATTAGATATCTTAAGAACTCAAAAAATGATAAAACATACAGGTCAATTACTTTGTAACCCTCATCTTGAGCTTATCCAAATGTACTGAAAATCGCCATCTTGACATTAATGACTCTCGAAGTATTCTTGTTTTTTACAAACACATCTTGACATTTGTATTTATAAACAACATACCATCAACATCTAATCTTTTTTCATGTCCTTTAAGACATCGACGAGGCTTTTTAGAATTTGTATGTTTTCTGTATGTATAGCTTCTGCTCTCTTAGCAGCTGCCTCCTGCCTTTCTGTGGTTTTCTCTGTGTATTTTTCCAAGACGGAAATCATTTGGGTGGCACCAGACACACTTTTTCTTCTTTTAACATGGGTTTCCTTTCCAGTACCACATTTTCGTTTCTTTTGTGCACTAGAATTACATGTAGATTGATTACCTTCTTCGTCACTCTCTGAGCTACTGAGTGCTTTGCTACATCCTGCCTCTGGCTCGAGTGAAACCTTAATGTTACTAGTGGTAAACTTTGGTGTAGTCGAATGGCTATCACCCAATATGTCATTCATGATTCATTCGAAGGTCTTTCTTGACTGTCCCGTCTTTTTTTGATCGTCCTTATGCTTACGGTAAGCCGCGAGAACTGTCTTCCATCTCCCCTCTACTTGGGAAATGGTGAACTTGGCAGCGATTTCTCTATTTACTTCTGATGTGATTTCCTGCCATAGAGTTTTCTTCTTGATGACAGGGCTATTGAATTTTTCTTTTCGCTTCTCGTAACTGGTCAAAAGGGTTTTCGTGGCTTGGACTGTCCAGCTATTAGATACCGAAGACGAGTCGTCCTGGATCTGTGATGAATCATCTATAACAATAATTTATAATACTAATCAACCAAATTTGATAGTTCAATGTGCACATAGTTTAGATTGCTCTTTTAATCAATTAGAAAGTTCACACACACCCTCTCTCTCTCTCTCTCTCTCTCTCTCTCTCTCACACGCACACACACACAACTAGACTTCACTGACATAAACATCTAAAATATATGTTACATTGTATACATGTAACTAACAAACTCCATTAATGATCTCGTGCTTTGGTATGGAGAACCAGAAGTCTCCCCACCCCTTCCCCGCCGATTTGTTTTAACCGACTACACTTTTAATTCATGTATGCATACTACACTGATGCAATAATTTCAGATGCAACCAATATTAATGACCTTGTAACCTGTATTTAACGTGACCTTTGCACTTTTTGACTTTCTTGCCAATCAATTAATAAGTGAATAATATATATTATTAAACATATCAATAACATGTTATTTAATAAACAAATCAATAACATATTGTTATGATAAACACTAATAAAACATAATTAATATACCATTAATATACATGTATATATATTATTTATCGCTGCACCATGCAAGATCACACAATAAGTATAATGAAACGCCCAGGAGTACGTTGGACTTTGGAACCCTATAGGAAAAAGGATGGACAGGGGGTAGGCCTCACCCCTTGTGTCCCTATTCCCACCTCCTCGTCTCCCCCTCCCTCTTGCCCTATCCGCCACCTCATAGAATATACATATAAAGTGATACATGTAGAAATAAACATAGATAAACATATAACTAGGGGGTGGACATGACAGGACAGAGTAAGAGAGAGGGGGCGGGAGGATGGAGAAGATGAAAAAGGAGGGAGACAAGGGGGTTGGAGGGGGGAGAGGCCTACCCTCTGTCCACCCCCTTTATAATCATACAAGCATAAACATACTACATGTACATATAACAAGGCACCCTATAATACACTGAAATTTATCTCTCAACCTTGGGCTCGAACCCCCGACCTACGAATACCGTATCACCCAGCCGCTATATTTCGATATACCTTGGAACCACGCTCCCTCAATAAAACTAGAACCCTGTATTCGCCCCTGGCGTCCTCGAGCAAGTATGAGAGCCCTCCAATTGAATTGGAGCTCTTCAATTAACTTTGAGAATTATCTAAATAATTTAGAGAGCTCTCCAGACAACTTAGTATATTAATTCAGAATTTCAGTGTTCTTTTATAATGATGCATACTTATACACTTGTTTAAGAAGATTAAACCACTAAAACCCAATGAAAACATCGTTTTATATGTCTAATTTTGATCAACAATCAATTAAACAATGTTTACCTTCTTCATTAGGACATTCGTGGATGTTAAAGTTGCAAAACATCGCCCGCATTGAGCACACCATAGTGTGATGTTTTGCGCCATGTTTCTTCAAAAATCTTCTAGTTCCCACGTGGAAGAGACAGAAGCCCTTCTGGATGCAGAAGAGTTCAAATCGAGCGCGCGGTAGAACTCCTCCGGAAGAAGAAGAGTACAAATCGAATACGGCTCAGGATAAACTCACTATCTAAGATGCAAGTTAAAATTTATGCTTCACATTTTCCCTTTACACTTACTACTTCTCCACCATTATTTCTATACTTTATAGAAATTTACTTTAAAAAATTGATGAAAATTATGACAACTTAATTGCAAATGAATTATGAAATTCACTGATTTTCCTAAAATTTCCTGATTTCCCCTGCAGATTTTAGTTTGCATTTACTAGGGCAGAAACTCGCATGGCAAATGAGGCCTAACAAATGGAATGTAATAGTTCTAAAACAATGTCATTATTTCTATCCTTCAGATATATGAAATAATGAATTATCTTTAAAATTCCATATTAATACATCTTTTACAAAAAGAACAAACTTCTTATATACCTGTATATTTATTAATTATTGATATGATTATGCCTAACGTGCCATGTGGGTATTGGGGAACTATCAAAAGTTTAATAGTCATGTTGAATTACAAAAAAAAAAAAAAAATCATGCACAATTCCTACTTTCAGTGCCTTAATATAGCTTCTTAAAGGGCACCAACTAAACAGATATATAAAAATTTGACTAATATTAAGGTATATGTTAACTCTCTAAATGAAATTTTACCAATAACTCACATTGTGTTACAGAAGTGTTCAATCCTATTTTGGTTGTCTATATAACTACATACTTGTTCAATCTTTACTTCATTATACTATAAATGTCAACATCTCTAACTTTTTACACAAACAGATAAATCCTTAGTAATCTGAAAACTTGATATTTATCAGTGTGGCTGAACTCCATGTATGTGATTAAATGGCTGCATAAATCCCAAATCACAATATCATTGTCATCAAAGTGCTTTTACGCTGTAAGAAATCTCTCTGTAATGTGATGATGTTTATGGCCTTGAAATAGAGTATTATTACTATATACAGAATGTAAGTCAGACATTTTCAATTAGAAACTGACGTGTATTAAATAAGTGTCTCATTTTTTAATAGTTGTAGTCAGTGTTTAAGGATAATACATTCGATTAAGTCAACATATCATTAATTTTAAAACATAGTAATCAAAGATTACGAATCTGACATTATGAAGTTTTAGACAATTACACGTCTGCAATTTTTTTAATGTCTTTTTGTACTGAAAGTACAAGGTCAAACACTAGAACTGATACTAGATTCCCACTGCACGTTGCAAGGAAAACTAATACCTAGAAACTGTTAAATCAAAATTTCATTATTTTTAATTAAAAACACTCCAACTTACCATTTTATTGTTCATTATGTAATTTCAAGTTTATTTGAGTTTATCTTTCAATAATTCATGAATGAGGAAATAAAATATGTTCTAAAATCCACCTACAGATTGTGGAGAAGTCAAAAACGTGAAAGTTGGAATCAGACGACAAACACTGGAAGGCAATATTTACGGATTGTGGTGCTATATATTTTGGTCTTGTTACAACAAAATACCATTGTTTGAGCAGAGGTGATAATAAAGTGTGACAGACAGACAGACAAGTATTTTTCCTCGTTTCAAAAGAAAAAAGAGGAGTTACTGGCTCAGTTATGTGGCATAAGTCACCATGGAGCTATACAATACATGAATATAAATAATATACTAGAACATATAACACATTACAAACATATTTGATTGTAGTGCAATTACGATACCGACTTAGGACGGTCATTTAATTTGACAAAAGCCAAACAAATGGTGTGGTTAAGCGGTTTACGGGCCCACCTTCCCACTCACCGTAACAGAACAAAGGACGTACATTTAAAAATTTATAAATAATCCTCCATGTAAAGAACAAGGGTCAACAGGTATCGCATATTGAGAGGTCATAAAAATATAAACACGTAAGGTATGGTAAAACACATAATGGTATAAAAATATATGCGACATCAACATGATAAACCGTGCTCTGCCAGTCTGAAATCATATTAAGATGGTGAATAATAAAGATCATATGGCAAAGTAATTTGTTCATATTTCTGAAGGAAATGAGAACACAACTAATTTCACAAGGCTAAATCGACAGCTGAGAGAATACTATTTAAGAAACGTTGATTTCCTTCACTATTAAGGTGCACTAAATCTTCGTCAAAATATTCCTCTATTAAGAATTTGTGCTTTAAGAGAAACACTTTCTTCCCAAATTCATAATTGACAAATTCTTCATCTTATTCATCTTCTGGGGTTTGGTTTTTTTTTTGTTCTAGAAGCACGAGCAGAACGATCACGGTGTCTATTTCGACTGAGGATGGTGCCAATAATAATGATGGAATTAGGACACTTTTCCCTCAACACAGTAACCAACCTCCTCATCTTTACAAAAACACCTGTTGGTAAAGATAACACACTGTTGTCATTTCCCCCGATTTACAGGAAAATGATATCAGGATCGTATCTTCTTACAACAAGCACGTCATTGTAATACACCTGAGAAATAGTTCTGCCCCCAACTCCATGCAGATATACATCCAAATCAGGCTTGGCCATTAACTCTCATCCACTTCTTTAACCGCTTTACAAAGCTATGGCCAAGGATGAGTGTAGTCTTTTTATCTGTAGAAATTAATAACTGAAGTTAGCAAATTTGTTAATTACATGGCCAGGATACCTTGTGAGTGTTTTACACAAACTGACAGGGTACCTGTGAATCTCCTGTCAGGAACTGATCGAGCTTCTACACTACGAGACGTTAATCGCTCGAGTGGTGAATTTTACCTTTTCAAATGTTTTGACCACAAGACAGCTCTATACACAAATTAATTTTAAATGACATTGCCAATAGTTACCTTGAAATCCTCCTAATTAAGGGTTAAAGATGAATTTTCTTATAACCTAATTCCAGATGAGAAACAGAAAAATAGACTCTTTTACTCATTAGTTTGATTTAAAGATGGTATAAATATTATGAATGTAAAGATAAACCAAGAAAGTATCATACATTTACACTATGCCCCTTATTTTAAATCTTCCTGTACATTCTTCTCTTTCTAGAGGAAATCTCTACTAATTATTATTCTTAACAACATTTTCAAAATCATCTTCTGAGAATTCTTCAATTCTACATACAAAAATGCACCTGTAAAAATAATAAACAGGTATAGATACTTGGAAACAAACAAACAAAAAAAAAAAACATGATGAAAACGTAATGAGGAATAAGGTCATGCAAACATATATCTGGTTGAAATAAGACAAATTTCCTTTAACAACAGACAGAGAGAAACAGATGAAAAATCATATTAGGGAAACCCTTTCCTTCAAATCAGGTCTGTTATAAGGACCATTCCCAATGTAAATTTCAACTTTTCACAAAATTTGTCTACATTTTTTTGCCAAACATTGATCATTCAGCTTTAAGGAAATGGGGCAAAAAATTCCCAAATGAAAAGGTACAGGCAAATATGAAAAAAATTAAGGAAAAACACTTATGGTTTGTCAAATTATAAATACAGCGTCAAACCACTGGACAAACCTATCCCCTTTATTGATTTTAGAAAAGACTATGATTAGTGAAAATCCTGGAATGGTGCATGTTACAGAAACACGCATCGTACGAAATGTAAAAAACGATCTGTACAGTATTAACAATATTTTATAATAAAATCTCTTACCAGACAGAATTTCAAAACCCTTTCTCCCTGCTCCATGTCTTAAGATATATGACAAACATCTTGACAACCGATTAGTCCTAAAAGTACTAAAACAAATTCTGTTCATACAGTTGTATGAGACAAAATAAAATTTCAGTATGTCAAAAGACCTTATTTTGTAGGTATACACATTAAAAATATCATTCTGTCCAGTACACATTATAACAGGTAGATATTAAGCAGACCACTTATTCCAAGAGATCAACAGTTCTGTAGATACTGTAAAATAGAGTTTAATATGAATATACCATTACTTAACTTTCCTGTCCATTATATAATGATCTTATACTACAATTTAAAACTTTATTTAACTAACTGCTACAAATTACTACACTACCTGCAAACAACCATGTGATTCTTTATAAATCTTTTTTGACAAACATAATCATAGATAACTTAATAATCCCATCAATATCTATTGTCCTGTTATTGACAGTACACTTTTATTTAAGTCTCAACATGACATATTATGTGCTTAATTATTTTAAGGCTTTTGTTCATCTTATTTTCACTTGGTTTTCCATTCAAGTCTCATATTATTCATTCTTTATATGTAATTTAAAACACATTTACATTTAATTTTTCATTAAAAAGTATAGATTATGTCATTATGAGAAATATTTAGCTACGTGTAATGGCTCAGCAAATTCTAAATACAACTTATTTGGGGAACAGTTTGTCTTGACAGACATTGAAATTATCCACGATATACATGCAGGTAAATTTCATTTCTGTACTATGTTACTGATAATGTAATAATATGATACATGTATTACACCCGGATATCTATTACTACTATATTATTGCTAAAGCTCAAATTATCCAGTCTATTCCTGAAATATGACATGCAATTAACTTTTTTTATTATAGCATGCAGATTCATACTTCACACTTCATATTTATTTCTTTTTAGCTGAATATATTGCTACATCGATAATGCCTACATGTTGGTTTTAGTTATTGTTAATACACAAATATCAGGTATAATTCTGGCCATGAGACATTTTTATAAAGAATTCTCTCACATGTGGGAGGAGGAATCAGGATTTGTTATATTTATATACAATTCCTTACACTTCATATTTATATATCACGTGCCTCAGCTTAGATAGATTATTGTTTTACGTCGCACCGGGAATATTCCACCCATATGGCGACGGTCACAAGTTAACACAAATCGAATCACATTAAAAGGAGCAATTAAAATATCTACGAAAGACCCGCTCTCACTGTATATCGTATCTACACATAAATGATACTACTAAAATGTACATGTATATACAATTAAAATGTTATATTACAATATATTACTTCTTACTATATAAGTTAACTTCTTTTAAAAAATCCCAGAACTTTCCAAATACTGACATAAAGACAGATTAGCGGAAATTGTTCAAAATGCATTTACTAGTAAATACGGAAGCCGCAAATTCAAATATATAGTAATAGGCCATGATAAAACTTACTTTGTTAGGGAAAATTCTGATTCCAAAAATAAATACACTAAAACAGCTGTCATCCAGATGTTGAACTTTCTTATCGATAACATTTTTGTGGTGTTTGGAGGTAAGGTTTTTCAACAAATTGTCGGCATTCCAACGGGCACTAACTGTGCTCCGCTTCTGGCTGACATATTTCTTTACTCATACGAAGCTGAATTCATTCAGTCTTTGCTTTCGCAAGGAAAAAAACAATTGGCTCTTGGCTTCAATTTTACTTACAGATATATAGATGACTTGCTTTCAAGTAATAATCCTTCATTCGCGGATTACCTTAGCATCATCTATCCAAGTGAACTTGAGGTCAAAGAAACCACAGAAAGTAGTAATTCTACTTCGTATTTAGATGTTATGTTTTCTTTCGACATTAATGGTCAATTGAACACCTCACTCTATGACAAACGTGACGATTTCAATTTCGCTATCACAAACTTTCCTTTCATAAGTAGCAACATTCCATCATCGCCCGCATACGGCGTATTCATATCTCAGTTAATACGTTATTCCAGAGCATGTTCAAATTACAGTGACTTTGTTCTGAGGGCTAGGCGACTTTCGGTTAAGCTGCTCAACCAGGGTTATATACGTGCTAGACTAGCAACGTCACTGAGGAAATTCTATGGTCGTTACGAGACTCTTATTACTCCATATGATATCTCGTTATCCAGACTTTTAAATGATATTCTGGACTGAGACCGATTCCGATCATTTTACACAGATTTGACACCTTCTATACTAGAAGGTTACCTACTTCGACTTCTCCATATATAAATACATATGGAATTTACACGATCTGACTCTTTCTACTGGGTATATGTGACGGGTGTTGCTAGCAAGCAGGAGATGCTCACTCTCCCCGGGCACCTGATCTCACTCCATCACAGGGGTTCACATATGCTCTTCAAGTAGACATATTTTGTTATTTCCCATTTGTTTTTCATTTTCACTGATTTTGTATGTCCTCTGGTTTATGATTTTTGGACTTGTGCTTTGGATTTATCCATCATCTTTACATTCTCAAATAACTCACTCATAATTTTTACAGTATAATAGTCATTTCGAATGTGTGCAGTGTCTGCACATTCTAACAATATATGTTTTATATTTAATAGACATCCGCAAGGGATACACTCTGGAGGAGGCTCTACCTTTAACAGGTAAGAATGAGTGATCCAAGAGTTTATTTTTAAAAATTGGCTTGAAATCATGAAGTTTATTGTTAACTTCATGATCCCAAGCTTCTTGTGTTAAAGTCTAAATATAGTTAAAAATACAAGTTTTAAAGTCGCTATATGGAATTTTACCTACAGTATTAGGTCTATATATAGCTTCTGTTGCTACTTCATTAGCTCTAACATTACCAACCAAACCCATATGTCCCGGAACCCAACAAAATGCAACCTCCAAATTATTTAATAACAGAGAATCGACTTTCTCTAAAATCCTCAGAACATATAAATTACTTGTATTGAAATATTTAATAGCATGAAGACACGACAGAGAAGCAGAATAAATTATACTTTTAGAATATTTGTTTCTTTCGATGTGAGTAAGGGCCAAAACAAAAGCATAGCTTTAGCCTCTGCAGTAAATATAGGGCTATCATCAAGTAAACGTACGGATAGAGTAACGTCATTATCTGTTACTGCAGCAGCTGCAACTCTTATCATCAACCTTAGAGCCATCTGTATAGTACGATTTATAATCGGAATACAAAGATGCAATCTCCGAAAACATTTGTTGATATTGGAGAGTTAGTATCATGTTTCTTATAATCTGATAATTTAAGTATGACTGTAGGTCTCTTCATCAACCATGGTGGCGAAGAAGATATTTCGTTTTTAGCTGTATCAGTTAGAGTGATGCCAGCCTCCTCGATAAGTGGTTTAACACGTAAGCCTATACTTTTAATGTTATTTGGTTTATTAAGATATTGTATTTCATATTTCGGCTTAAAGACACAGTTAAATGCAGGATTTGATGGGTTTGCATACAGTTTAATGATATATTGTAATGTTAATTTAACTCTTCTTTCATTCAAAGAGGGTTCATTTGCTTCCGAGTATAAACTTTGTACAGGTGAGGTCCTGAAAGCACCAAGACTTAATCTTAAGCCCTGGTGATGTATGGTGTCCAGAAGCTGTAAATAAGACTTTCTGGCCGAACCATAAACAATACAACCATAGTCCAGCTTTGATCGGACCAGCGATTTATAAAGCTGGAGCAACGTTGTACTTTCAGCACCCCACTCTGTACTAGATAAAACTTTCAAAATATCTAAGGCTTTTAAACATTTGACTTTTAAAGATTTAATATGCAGTAAAAAAAGACAAAGACAATCGTTTATCAAAGATGACACCAAGAAATTTCACTTCATTTACTACATTTATCCTATTACCATCCATAAAAAGTTCAGGGTCATTATGCATTCGTCTATTCTGGCAGAAATGAACGCAAGAAGTTTTACTTTTCGAAAAATTAAAGCCGTTTTCTATAGACCACTGAAATATGTCATTCAGACAAAGCTGTAGTTTTCTCTCCATTAGAATCATATTTTCACCGCGACAACATTTCAAAAAGTCATCAACATAAAGTGATCCATCTATATCATGTGTTAAAACCTGTGTTAAGCTGTTTATTTTGATACTAAAAAGAGTAACCGACAGTATACTTCCCTGAGGAACTCCCATTTCCTGTTCAAAAGAATCAGAAACATGATAGCCAAGTCAAACATTAAAACATCTATCTTTAAGAAAGTTTGAAATAAATATTGGCAAACTGCCTCTTAAACCCATGTATAGCTTCATGGTGACTTCTGCCACATAACTGAGCCAGTAATTCTCCCTTTTTCTTTTGAAATACGATATTTCCAGGTAGTATCATACGCTTTCTCCAAATCAAAAAATATGGAGACAACTTGTTCTTTATTAACAAAGGCATCACGTATATACGTTTCAAGGCGCACAAGATGATCCGTGGTGCTCCTCTGCTTCCTGAAACCACACTGAAAATCAGTGAGAAAATTGTTGTGTTCCAGGAACCAGACAAGACGAAGATGTTTAACATTATTTGAAGTACCTTTACCTTTTATTCTATTAACCTTTACCTTTTATTCTATTAATCATTTCCCATACATTATTTGTAGGTGTACGAGTATTAACTTTGGAGACATACTTTCTCCAGGATAAACGTTTGCTGCTATTAATGGTGCGCCTGGCAACAGCTCTGCGTTGGCGAACTTTATTTAAATTTGACGAAATAGGATGTCGTCTAAATTCCTTTTTGCGATCTTTGATGACATTTTTACAGTTTTCATCAAACCAAGGGTTGTATTTGTGTTTTGAAAAAGCAGAGGTTTTAGGAATGTTCTGTTCAGAAATTTGAACTAATGTATTTGTAAAAGTAGGAATAGGGTCGTTTTCAGCTAAATAATTAATTTGATTCAGATTCGCAAGACAATCAGATTGAAATTGACACCAGTCAGCTTTATTAAGTTTCCATCGTGGAATACAATTATTATTTGACGATACATTACTACTTATTATAAGTGGAAAATGATCACTCCCACATAAATCGTCATGAACTGACCACAAAAAGTCAGTCCAAATCTTTTCTACCCTAAGTTTCATGTTTTGTCTATTTGGGGAAATTGCAATTTGCAAAGTTTCTGGATTTAGTGTCAAGGCTTTCATCACTCTTTTTATACTTGGTTTGTACATGTAACACTCAGAGCTAGTACAGTGGCACTGGTAAGCAATGACCATATTTCTCCTACACAGCTAAACCACTCCTAAACGCTTCTTTACCATCTCTTTTTTGATCACCCTGTAAAATAAAAAAAAATCTGAAAAAAAAAATCCCAAATTCTTATATTACTTGAAACAAGAGTTGTATAGATACAGGTTTTTTTGATAGTAAAAATGTCAAAGGTCACTAGGTCAAACAAAGGTCAAGGTCTCAAAAGAAAGGTCTTGTCACAAGGTATCCAATTTTGAAATGTGTAAGCTCCATCTCTTATGGTTAAAAAATCAAAGTTATGGATGACAACGACACCGATGGTATGACATTAGCTATCCGGACTTTTCGTCTTAAAAAGCATCCTTCATTTCAGCATAAGGAGATACATGTTAATTAAATTTTTACAATGATTATAAAAAAGTTAAAATAAAGTCCTTTTTTCATTTTTTTTTTTAATTCCTTCTTCAAAAAAAAAAAAATAATAATAATTACCATGTTGCAAGATGTGGAATTCATCAATCACAATTAGATCAATAGCGCTATCCCGTATCACCTCCCTCCACTCACTACTCCCAACAAATAGTTCTGGTGATCCAAATATATAATCAAACTTCATGTTCTTTACCTCATCATCATCATCATCAGGGTTTTGTACTGCAAACAAAAATTGCATACTTAATTTAAGATTTGAAAAATTATAAATTTTGAAAGTATCCTTAGTACATGTATATAATTTGGATCCAAGTAATAATAACAATTTGTATCCGTCCCATTATATAGGGGTGAGGTCCAAGTGGAAAAGGTGTTTTACTCTCAGGTCTGAGATACCGGGTTCAATTTAGTTTCTAATGCTAGATCCACTTGATCACCCCTCTCCTTGTCTCTGGACCAGGGAGACTTAAAAACGGTCTGGTTGGGTATCTCTGATGCTGTGGCAGAGGTATTTCGGTGTGGTGGCACCTTAAAAGCTATTGCAAATACGGACCATCCAATCAGTACATTTGACACAACCCTTCTGCACACACGCATTCATTACATACATGTACACAAGTGAAGGGTGGGCATACTTAAAGGGAGTTGCATTCTGTGAGGCATCCCTAAGGGGATCGGCCTGGCGAAAGTACTCTGTTACGGACAGTTGGCCAATGAGTTCCCCAAAAATATAAAATCATATACAATAAATGATCCAATTACAGTAGAGGTCCTGCCGGGTGCCCAAACTGAATATAAATAATCAAATGTGTTTTGAGCAATGAAATGTTAAATGACCAATTAGGCCTAAGTTACCTGCAATAAATGCACGTATTCCTGGAATATCATTCATCCTTTTGACTTGGTCTACCATTAAAGCCACCAAGGGCGAACAGACGAGGACTTTGGGTTCTATCCTTTTGCCTTCACCAGTGCCCTCAAGAATTTTCTTCTTGACCGAAACGTACATTTGGTACGGTAGAGACTTGCCATACCCGGTCGGCAAAACATCTTTCTTCTCTAGAATAGCTTCGATGATTTGTCTTTGCCTTTCTTTTAAAATGATTTAATATTAAAAAGTTTGATCGTTTCGGAAATTATCGCAGTTTGAGTCGCCATATTTGTTTACGCTTTAATCATGCCGAATAGCTTAAGTAAAGGATGCTGCGATTGGTCGAATCGGTACGCGCTGACTGGTCGAGCAATACTTGCATATTCATGATTTAAAGGTCAAAGACCTGACCCCTACTATGAATGCAGTCAGATCGTTTCTCCACGAGAGAACAAAATCTGTATTTTAATTAGATTGCTATTCACAGTGATGAGGTCCATGGCTTCGATAGTTCTGATCCCTAAAATTGAGTGCATTTCTTCACCCTTTACAACTTGGTATGCTGTTATATTTCTTTCTGATCTTTGGATTTCTCACGCTTAGTCGTAATTGTCCCAGTGGTTTTGTTTCACTTTTATCTAACATAACCAATGTAACATTTGATGTTTTCAACTGCTTTCCGGCTTGGTCATTGCATAGTTTTGTATATACGTGCAAGGGTAAGATGCTTGTAGTTGACCCCTTGTCCAGTTGAAATTCCACATTTTAATCATTAATCAACATGACTGCAGTGAGATTGTATTAACATGTTCTACAGCACGTGTATGTTCAATTGTCATCGAAAATTCCTCAGAATTATCGTCTTGTGCTGTTACATCATGCACACGTTTTTGTTTAGGGCCTAAGCATACTTTCGCAACGCGATTTTGTTTCCCACAGTTATTACATGATTTGCGATAAGCCGGGCACTTTTCTTTGTTACGTTCATGTGATCTACCACAATATCTACAGTTTTGTTGTTTCACATTTTTCGGTTTGCACCTCCTAAGAAAACATGAGTATGTCTTACCACCATGCTCCATTACCATGCAGAACACTTATGCTCTGTTTTGTCATCTCTACAGCACGACAGATATTAGTACAGTTGTCTTATGTCAAATCCGAAGTACGCAACAGTCTTTCTCTTAGTTGCGCATCAAGAATACCACACCCGATTCGGTCCCGAATTAGCGAATCGGCTACACTACCAAAGTTACATGTAGATGTAGAAGTGTTTTCAAATCAGTTATGTAGGTTTCAAGCGTTTCACCTTTTTGTATACGTGTGTTAAACCGAAATCTCTACAGTTTCGTTTTCTTAGGTCTGCAATACCCCTAAAAACGCTTCGAGTACTGCGCTAGAGTACGTTTTCTCGTATTTCAATGTGCTGTATGGTTCTCTTTCTTCACAGCCTATTAAATACTTAAATAGCTGCAGTTTAGCTTGTTCGTCTACATCTTTCACTGTAAGCGAAACATAAACTTCAAATTCTGCCTTCCATTTGCGCCAATCTTCGCTCAAATCTTCCGTATTTAATTTTATTTTGTTTGGTGGCGAAAGTCTGTCGAGCGCCATGTCGTTCTACTTTCACATTTCGTCCCGACTCAAAATCAATTCAACCTCAGATAGCGGCGATTTTGCACCTTCATAGATTTAAATTCATTTGCCGTGGATTTTTCTGACATCCTGTATCATTATCTGTCTGCTGCAAAGTTGGTATAGTAGTCGGATCGATGACACTCGTGATCAAATTCAACTTTATTCAGAACGAGGACAACAGAAACACAATTAGACAATTTGATGCACACACAATCCATGCTTTGAATACTCATATATTGTCGCAATACTAATTCTTTTCAATATCAACAAATGTTTTCAGAGATCGCTTCTTTATATTTTTATACAGGATGTTCTAAGAATGGGGATAGAGTTTCAGCTGCTGCAGTAACAGATAATGGCGTATCTTTATCTATTCGTTTACCTAATAATAGTTCTATATTTACAGCCGAAGCTAAAGCTATAACTTTAGCTCTTACATTGAACAAAATACATATTTCAAGAGCATATTTTTTCCCCGACTCTTTGTCGTGTCTCGAGGCTATTAAACATTCAAATACAAGTAATCTGTATATTCTGGGGATTTTCGAGAAGGTGATTTTTTTTTTCAAATAATTTTGAGATTGTATTTTGCTGGGTTCGAGGACAGATGGGTTTAGTTGGTAACCAAGTAACCTTGGCCTTTTAAACTTTTTGACAGATATGTCATCTTGCTCTGCAGAGATATTGGATTGATTGATTTTTCTTTAACGTCACACCACGAATATTTCACGTATATGGTGACGGCGCCTGCCTGGTGCGAGGCATACAAATTTGACCTTTGCAACGGACCCACCCGAAGCAGTGAGGGATCCTTAACGTGCCATGCATACCACGACACGGGGCCTCGGTTTTTACTGTCTCATCCGAAAGACAGGACATCGGCATGACCAGAGCAGTACTCAAACCCCGGCCTCCCAACCAGGAGTCGAGCGCAATACCACTAGGCCACGTCAGCTTCAGAGATATTGGAGCACACAATATGGAAAGCATAGTAGCAGAGGTAACTGGTCCAGTTACTTATCACTTGATATAGGAATAGCAGGATTTGGATTGCATCCATTGTGAATTGCTATTTGCTGACTAAACAGATATTCTACTTACTGGCTTGCATTTACGGAATTTGCCCGAAAGCTTGTTTGAACAATACTCTTGAATTTCATTAATACACGAAGAAATGTCCTGCATTGATTGATTGGAAATCAAGGCCATTTTCTTTATTCCCAATCTATGTGTCTTCTTGTACTGATAGCTCCCAATCTTTTAACCAACGTGAAACTTTGATCAGATTACGTAGTCTTTCATCTGTAATTTCTGTGATTGGTCTTTGACACAAACACCGATGTATATTTAAACTGGGAAATGGAGCCCTCCAACTTTGAAGCGTCCTCTGGTGGCAGTCTACCTTAATATTCCTCCATAATTTGTTGAAATATCCCATGTGTACGCGCTTTTCCACTGGTGCCAGTGACTGTACTTGCCTTGACCCACTCTTCCTAGTATTATTTCTGATTTCGTTCATTACGTGGCAGTACACCATCACAAATGAGATGGACGGTGTTGGACACATAATATTCCTAAATAAGAATACGTTATTTTCAAGAAGCAAGATGATCATGAGGTCCCTGTTCACCTGAGCTCGATTTGCACTCACAAATGTTACCTTAAAGCCGAAAATGTCAAGACATAAAACACTTGCATCTTCTCTACATTGTCTACATCTTGTCTACATTTCTCTAACTTCGTAATTGTTATGGACCCGGGTCATACTGGAATCATGGTATTCACCCCTTTGCTCATGTATTCCTACACTCGGTGAAAATAGGTCCATGTTTATGTGCATTAAATTTGCAAATACTCATGAACATTTGATACTTCTGGTATGTTAGGAACTACATATTCAGCAAATTATTTATGAAGATGTATGGAAAGTCTACAACACATCTTGATATATTTTTGTAGGAATTTTTCCTGTATCTGACTTTCAAAAACAGTAAATGTATATATCTCCGACAAATGTATATCTACTGATCAAGACTTTTCTATTTTAAAATGTACAGGACGTACCGCTACATTGCATATAAAAGATTCACAAGATGGGTTTGGTTTAGACTTGGCAAATACAGAAGAAAGGTCAGCCCTGCATGGGCAGTCAGCAAGATTCGGGAAACGTTACCATCAGAGACATATATGCGTTTTAATATGCAAGACCATAGAATAACAAACTCAGTAATTTAGATGCTGTTTCAAGATCTCTATTTACTACGTGTACTTGAAATGAATTACGTGTGCAAATATAATTTGTACATACATATATGATGTGATACCTACTAGTAAAATACAGAAAACCATATACACAATATTCTGTTTTAGTGATATACCATGTCCACAGTGACAAACAAATAGGTAAAAGTAATTAAGAACTTCCTAAGGCCAAGCAAAACAAAAAATAGAGTTGGTTCTTCGGCCACCTTTTTTTTAATCAGATGAGGCAGGCAGTTTTTCTTATATCAAACAAGATCAAACTGAAAAATTTCAAAACGAATAAATGTTAGTCATTTTTATAGAATTGTAAAGATCGCCGATAGGAGCCCTGCACTGTAGCCACCAACAATTTTCCATGGCAGAATCTGTGTCCCAAAAGCTATTTGGCATGATAATAGAGGCATTTCCCCCTCCAGATGTCACATTTTGTCCTGGTTAATGTTATTGGATTGTATGTCTGTCACTGGCGTACAATAACCATGAACTCAAACGCTTTGAAGATGAAGAAAATGTACTTAATAAAGCTCAGAATCGAAACGGACAAAAATTTCCGGATCTACGCGGAACTGCTGAATTTGGGTTTTTTTTACATTTTGTGATAGAAAAAACAATCGAATGCGAGGGTTAAAAAAGACATGCGGCGAGGACTGAGAACTAATTCATGGGGGGGGGGGGGGCTAAGTGGAGTATGCAAGCAAAGATTGGGGCATATTCTCAGGACAACAGGCATCCCAAATCCATAGGTCATGAAATCCATGCTACACTGATTGATCTCTTCCACACATCACAGCACAAACCAAGATTATCGTTCCTCTATGAGTTGTTCCTTGTTAAACCGAGCAAATGTTGAAGTAACTAGATCGTTGGTCTCTTTTGTGTCCATCAAGGATGTTGTCTCAGGCAGAAACGAAAGTTGTCAATGTGTATCTTCTGTCTACAACTTGTGCTATCAGTCGATCAATGTACCCTAAAAGAAAATGAAAGTAAATGAATGTGCAATTATCTCTCAAATTAAAGCATTCGATTTTTAACGAAAAAGTCACCTTTCATATAACAAAGCAAGACAAACACATCTAGGGATCTTAACTCCTGCTTTCAAGTGGCAGTATGACTGAAATAATGTAAAAGCGCACTTAAATCCTCAAAACATAACCTATGTGATAGGTAAACTAAATGTGTACAGAAAGCACGTTTTTCACGGGCTACTTGGCCTGCGATGGGCGAGTGGAAAGACTGCAAATCGAAAAGTTCAGCAATTAATCGCCATGTGGGTACCTCCTGAAGCGGGAACAAAATGATATCTCAGTACCCTATTACATTTAGGCTCAGCTTGTAAAAGACCTTTAGTTGCCTATAAATTGGATGATGACAGCAGGCAAAATTTGTATGAGCTTGTATAGCTGCAATACTGCAAAGTATGATGATATATAGCATTCAAATACAGCAAGAAAAACACAAAATGCTACCTTGTGCACAAAGGACATGCCTTCTCCATCATGAAGGCATCTGGGAAACAGCACCGAGCCATAGCCATAGATATGTTTGCTGACTGACTTCCACTTCTCCACAACCATCTGTCGGTTGCCATTGCTGGATGCTGCAACACAACAGCAGTTGTTAACAATGCTTTTGATCCATGGCCTGATGTCCTCCCCACCTTTGCGTTTGGCAGATGCCTCCAGTTTCTTGGATATCTTTAAAAGTACCATAACTTGAAAGTACAGAGTCTGAATTATAGCCCGTGAAGGATAGGTACAAGAGCAAGGTGTGTTTATGAAGTACTGATGCCTGGGGCAACAACAGTATTTTAATAAAATGTTTTATACATGAAAACTGGAAACAGGGACCGGCGCCATAAACTGAGAATATTCTTAAGTCAAGTTTTTCATTTTTATTTATTCCCTTTTCAAATGTTCAAATAAATTGTCATGCAGAATGCTTTATAATTCTATTTATTGGTAGAATATAACTGAATAAAATCCAAATTCCAGTTATTAATTCACTGTTGAACAGAAGAATATGAAATTTTGTCTTAAGTATTTTCTCAGTTTATGGCACCAGGGTCCGGCGCCATAAACTGAGAATATGCTTAAGTCAAAAATTTCATTTGAATTTATTCCATTATCAAACGTTCAAATAAATTTTAATGTAGAATGGTTTACTTCTATTTATCAGTAGAATAAAACTAAATAAAATCCAAATCCCAGTTATTAATTCATTGATGAACAGAAAAATATGAATTTTTGAATTAAGTATTTCTCAGTTTATGGCGCCGGACCCAGACCCAGATTTGGTTTAGTTTATTGAGATTCAACATCACTGCCCTTAGGTTCAGCAATATTTCAGCTATATAGAGACCGGATATACATGTCCAGTGCAATGAACCAGCAAGTGTGGCAAATTAAAAGTAATCCATACAGACCTTTCAGGAACACATGTCATCTGCAGTAGCTTCAAATGTAACCATTGGAAAGACGTCAGGCAAATGATACTTGATGAGGTCCGAAAACAAAACAGTATCATATATGCCATACAGCAGCCTCGCTCTTTGCCAAACATCGGAGTAATGGTTAATGTTCGGTCTCTCCTGCTTCGTGTAGAACTTGATGCTGACATGTCTGTCAGTTACTAGGTCTCGGACTTGTATCCCTCCTGCCTGTTCAAGACACTTCTTCAATCCATATCAGTTGAACCTTTCACTTCGTTGCACTGTAATGAAGATTTATGGAAAAATTATAAAATCTGATTTATCAGTAATTTTGTTTGTAAAACTACTATACATGTATCCCCCAAAGCTACATGAGTATCACAGTCATTAAACTTGGTGTCATTTGAATTCAGGCATCACAAATAGAGACTCATTCTGACCTCTTAACATTTTGATGCAGACAATATTCCAGAATTTTCTGTCATTAAATCGAAGCCGGCGTGGTCTAGAGGTATCACGCCGGACTCCTGATCGGGAGGCCGGGGTTCGATTCCCGCTCTGGCCATGCCGGTGACCTGTCTTTCGGATGAGACAGTAAAAACCGAGGCCCCGTGTCGTGGTATGCATGGCACTTAAAAGATCCCTCACTGCTTCGGGTGGGTCCGTTGCAAAGGTCAAAATTTGTATGCTCCGCATCAGGCAGATGCCGTCACCATACGTGAAATATTCGTGGTGTGACGTAAAACAAAAATCAATCAATCAACTGTCATTAAATCCAGATCAGCACTTTTAGTACTTTGATAAGACAAGGTTGTGGTAAAGCTCAGTCCTTGGTGTCAATTGAAATGACTTGATAAATTTAGTGCAGTATGTAAGGCAAATATGATCAAGTCTCTTATCATCTTGTGTTAAACCTGTGGTTGTGATACACAGAAGAATTGATGCCTGGTCACTTTCAAACTTCAGAGTATATACATGTAATGATTATGACAAGATAAATGCATTTACGAAAGTTGGAAGATGAGGACAAGGACAAATTGTCAACATTGTAACTATCATAAGAAAAGGGTTTCCAACTCTATGGTAGCTATTTCTACAAAATATTTTGGAAAGACCTGTACCTGAACTTGTTGTATATCAACAATCTTGTTAACCTGTAAGTCCATCAGGGAGTAGCTGCCATACTTTGCACTGTATCCAGGGGAATCACACCGCCCATCGCCTCCTAGGATCGCATGTGGTTTGATTAAAGGTACAATGATTAAAATATCTTACTAACGAATCTGAGAAAGTACATTTTTAGATATACAGCATACTGAATGTACATCCTACAAAAATATATGAATAGTGACGATGACAGACTTCATACCTTGACCTTTCGACCCTAAAAGTGGTATTCTGCCTGTCATGGGCATTGCACGTGTGAAGTATCATGTTTGTAGGTTAGAGCATGATTGAGTGATTGTATGGAAACCATTTTGAATAACATCCATACACACAGACGGAGGAAGGACATGGAGAAACCAGTACACCCCTCTACAACTTCGTTGAATTCTTTCAGCACATCTGATTGTTGTTCCTTAAATCCTGCAATCACGGCTGGAACTGTGTACAGCGCATGTAGTCGGGATACACTGCGGGGGTTAAGGGACTTTACTCTGGCCCCCAAACAGCGAAGTACTGGTGCGACATTGCATCCACTAGTCAGAATCGATGACGATAATATGAGGTTAAACCGTAGCAGATTCTTGTGCATGGATTGCGAGCTCCACCTTGGTAAATGCTGATTTGCACACATAGAAACAACTAAAATCATTGTCCCCTTGCTATAGTCTGTGAATGGTATGCATGCTTCATGACAAATCTTACATTGTGATAACCGCTTACACAGCATTTTCGGAAACAATATAGTACTTATCCTTTGTAGGGTTCAGTTATTTCCATACAGTAATTCCCTAGCTCATCGTCATCATCATCATTTTTACTGGGTGTCATAAGGTCAGGGTCCATGGTTAAATCATCATTCCGATAAATATAGAACATATATACTTTTTAATTTAGTGCACCATATGCGCATTTCGACAACTTATGTCTCTTCAGTGATGCTTGTGGCCAAATGATTGGAATTCTCAAAATATATAAATATTTGTAGAGCAGTGTTGAAACCAAAATGACCTAAAAGTTAACCAAAGAATATATCTAAGGACAGAGCTACTCAGAGGAGGGAGATACTCCTTAGTTTTAGAATGATTTACTTAATTTGATGACTGAAAATTTGAAGTATATATTTCATGTCAGTACAAACGCACTGAAAACTAGACTTATGATGCCCTCGGGGACTATCAGTCCACCAGGGTTTACACCTTAAGGTATGAAAACGTTTTGGAACTTGACATGATGCAGATGCAATTTTCTTGTTTTTAAATTAGTATCACAAAATTCAATAAATATACTTAATGGTACAGCATCAACTCGAATAAAATAACATACATTGCGGTTATATTGTCAAACAAGCAAAGGGAGGAAAATGCCATCGACATTCAGAATTGTACAACAAGCAGGTAAGTAGCCAGGTTCACTCAAAATATAATCAAGTGTTTTTGGCAAAAATGTTATGCGAGTACACAGGCACTTTTTGAACACGGTGAAGTTTTCTCTACAGTGTTATTCGCTACATATGTTCTAGAGTTCAGTCCAGTTGCTTATATCAAACTGTATGCGGTTGCACTCCATACAATTCAGTTCAACAACATTCAATGAGTTTTACATGGGTAATGTATATATACCAAGCATTTTTCCTGCAATTACTTTTATTTTTTTTCTTAGTAGAATACCGTGTATGAAAACGTGTCTAAAACAAGACGTGTTCGTGAAACGTTAATGTTCGGACGGCAGTAAACTTTACTGTTTTGAAAAATAAGCTTGATAGGGCAAAGAGCTGGAAATTATGTTTTGGCCTAAAGACACAGTTAAACGCAGGATTTGATGGATTTGAAAATAATTTTGTAACATACTGTAAAGTAAGTTTGAGTCGTCTTACACTCAAAGATGGTTCTCCTGCTTCGGCATATAAACTAGTTGCAGGTGAGGTTCTGAAAGCACCAAGACTCAAACGTAAGCCCTGGTGATGTATGGTGTCCAGAAGCTGTAGATAAGACTTTCTGGCCGAACCATAAACAATACAACCATAGTCCAGCTTCGATCGGACCAGCGATCTATAAAGCTGGAGCAAGGTTGTACTTTCAGCACCCCACCCCGCACAAGATAAAACTTTTAATATATCTAAAGCTTTTAAACATTTTACCTTCAAAGATCTGATATGCGGCAGAAACGATAATCGTTTATCAAAAATAAGTCCCAAGAAATTTAACTTCATTCACTACTTTAATCTGATTACCGTCCATAAACAGTTCTGGGTCATTATGTAAACGCCTATTCCGGCAAAAATGAACACAAGAAGTTTTATTTTTCGAAAATTTAAAACCGTTTTCAATTGACCATTGGAAAATATGGTTCAAACAAAGCTGAAGCTTACGCTCAATCATATTCATATTTTTCCCTCGACAGCATATTAGAAAGTCGTCAACATAAAGGGAACCATCTATATCATGTTTCAAAACTTGAGCTAAACTATTAATTTTAAAGCTAAACAGAGTAACTGATAATATACTTCCCTGAGGTACACCCAACTCCTGTTCGTAACAATTGGACGTATGAGCACCTAGTCGAATATTAAAACGTCGGTCTTTTAAAAAATTCGAAATAAATATTGGCAAGTTACCTCGGAGACCCATATTATATAAATCTTTTAAAATACCTTATTTCCAAGTTGTATCATATGCCTTTTCTAAATCAAAAAAGATCGATACAACATGTTCTTTATTTATAAAAGCATCACCAATATATGATTCTAAACGAACAAGATGGTCAACAGTAGTTCTGTTTTCTAAAACCACACTGAATATCAGTAAGTAAATTATTATGTTCAAAAAACCAGACAAGTCTATCATTAATCATTCGTTCTAAAGTTTTACATAGTATGATCAGTATGATCCTTTCCTGGTTTTGGAATAGGAATTATAATGGAATCTCTCCATGATTCAGGGAAATCGCCTTCAGACCAAATTCGATTGAAAATATCTAGTAATATATTTAATGATTCTATTGGAAGATGTTTTAGAATTTGGTAATGCATTTCATCTGATCGAGTCGCTGTATCATGAGATTTTTCTAAAGAAGACTTCAATTCATCAACAGAAATCAGTTTGTTATAATCTTCAGTGTTACGAGAATTAAAATTAAGTTTTATTTTGTCGGTCTTACGTTTTATCCGTTGAAATTCCGGTAAACAGTTTGTAGCAGAAGAATTTTTTGAAAAAGTTTTTCCTAAACAATTTGCAATATCAACTTTTGACGTTAAAATCGTATTATTTTGTCTTAGATGTTTTATATTAGATGACGTGCCTTTACCATTAATTTTCTTAATCATCTTCCAGACTTTATTAATAGGGGTATGCGTATTAACTTTAGATACATATTTTCTCCATGATAAGCGTTTGCTGTGATTTATAGTGCGCCCGGTGATAGCCCTACATCTACGAACTGTATTTAAATTAGAATTTATTGGATGCCGTTTATAAAGTTTTTCGGCCTTCTTCCGCTCTTTGACAACAATTCTACAGTTGTCATCAAACCATGGGTTGTATTTACGTTTTGGTACTGTAGAGGTTTTAGGTATATTTTTCTCGCAAATTTGGATAAGATTATGTGTAAAAGTAAGAATAGGTTCCTTTTCACTGTCATAATTCGTTGTATTAAGTCTAATCAAACAATCTGTTTGGAATTGTGTCCAATCAGCTTTATCGAGTTTCCAGCGTGGAATTCGATCATCGCTCGATGTTATATTGCTTTTTAAAAGAGTTGGAAAATGATCACTTCCACATAGGTCATCATAAACTGACCATACAAAATCAGTAAAAAGTGAAGGATCTGTTATAGTAAGGTCAATCGAAGTATAAGTGCCATTCCCAGGATGTAAATAAGTATTTGACCCATCATTAAAGACACATAAATTATGTTTTTCTATAAAATTTTCAATTATTTTTCCTTTATTGTCTGTATTATCACTGCCCCACAAAGGATTATGGGCATTGAAGTCACCTAATAAAATGTATGGTTTAGGTAACTGGTCAACAAGGTTATCTAGTTCAAGTGGATCTAAAATTAAGTTAGGTGGAATATATATTGAACATAAAGTGATCGTTTTATGTAATGTAACACGTACAGCAACAGCTTGTAAAGTTGTGTTCAATGAAATATTACTGTGTAAAATGGAATTCCGAACGAAGATGGACGAACCACCTGTAGCTCTTTCATTTACACTATACAAATTATATTGTGAGAAATTCTTCACTTGAAGTTTATCCGTGTCTTTAAGATGAGTCTCCTGAAGGCAGAATACCGTTGGAGAAAATTTATGATCTAATTGAAAAAGTTCATTTATATTTACCTTTAAACCTCTACAGTTCCACTGTATAATAGAATCGGAACGATTCATTTGTCTGTAAGTCGTGCAAGGGAAGGCTTGCGACCTTTTTTCTATGGGGACTTACTACGACCCCTTACATTTATTATATGAGTATTTTTTGTAGTTTTATCGTCATTTACAGAAGTGGTATTTTCTGTCGAAATTGTATCAGGAGAGGTATCTTCCATCTCTATTTCCAAAACATCGAATTTATTGCGAACGACCACCTCGGGGTTCATTGGTACATTTGCGGACAACCGTCTATTATTAACACTTGTTTTGTTTTTAGATTTAACAGGAGATGATGATTTATTGTTTACTGTTTTCTGCAGATTTTATACAGTCTGCGAAGACGACGTCAACGAGGATGCTCTAGGTTTGGAAAGAGCAGATAACGAGGAAATATCAGATTTCAAACATGATATATCAGTTTGAATGGCAATTGAAACACTTTTCTTTGAAGCTTTTGAGGAGTAGCTGTTAGTATTTACTGCAGGAATATGTAGATTTTCATATACTTTCCTTGCTTCAGGATATGATAATCCCTGCTCAACTTTAATCTGTATAATCTCCTGTTCTTTTTTGTATATAGGGCAGTCTTTCGACGAAGCACAATGATTGCCTTTACAGTTCAGGCATTTAGCGTCGGCAGAACAAGGTTCAATGCCATCAAAGTGTTCATCATACCCGTCAACTCCAGTATGAACATGACCACATTGGTGACACGTTTTCCTATTTCGACAGGTCTTGAAGCTGTGACCAAACTTCTGACAATAAAAACAACGCAACGGCGAAGGATAATACAGGTCAACTTTGGCTGTAACATAACCTAATTTTATTTTTTTGAGGTACAGATGACGTACTAAATGTAAGGAGGAAAGTATGTGTTTTTATTTCTTTGCCATCCTTTTTAATAATGAAACGACGTACACCGACAACTTTTTGATTTTTCAATTCTGACAGAATGACGTCATAGGCTAATAAAGCAAGATTCTTGTCTTTGTCCCTCAAAATACCACGACATGTATTGAGGTTAAAATGAGGAGATACTTTAACAGGAATGTCACCAATGTGGTCCAACGTTAACAAGTTCAGCGATTGTTGCTTTTTAGAACATTCAACTAGAAGCTGACCGTTTCTTTGTTTCGTAACGTTTTTAACCGTGCCTGCCACTGATTGTATGGTTTTATCTACCAAGAAGGGTGAAGCTTTAGCTAATGCCCTATCTTCAGATGTTATTACCAGAAAGCGAGACCAGTCATCATCAGGTTGTTCAGGAGTGTTTTCAATATTGTCCGCAAGACGTTTTCGTTAGTTCAAAGTTTTATGGTTTGGTATTGGGAAGCCATGAGAAAAGATTTATAATTCATTCTCACAACAACCCACCCCAGGGAGTGTCAACAAGGACCAGGCAATACACTGTGGCTCTCCTACAGCAATGCACTGGAGTTGTTGTGAAAGTATACTCGACCATAAAGAAAAGAAGTGCATTTAACTGCAGAAAAGATAACTCGGGTACCAGTCGAGAGTACATTTCAGAACAGTCAATGGTATGCAAATACTTTCCATTTACAATCGATTGGCCCATAAGCCACCGCCGTCTCAAATGAAAAGTTGGAAAAAGGCAATATATCGCATAAAAGGACAAAATTAGACATTATGCATAGTATTTCAAGATGGAATAAGCAAGAGAAATGAGGGCTTGCCATGACAAAGCCGATTGATCAAGATCGGGCCCATCCGACCGCCCGTCTAGCTGAAGGGCCAAAGTGGAGTGTTGGACACAAACAAACCACAGTTTGAAAATGCCCTCAGCCACCAGGATTCCGTCCTCCAGCGACACGGGTTGCATCCCACGGCAAACAGGATGCCTCATTTAGTCTATAACCGCGACCAGCAAGAGGGTGCTTGGGAATCTTCATAAGAATTCCCCGGGTGCCTCATTTAGTCGCCTCATACGACACGCAAGAGGTACGGAGGTCCTATTCTTATCACCCCGGGGACCCCACGGGGGTACAAATTTGGAAATTTTTTCGACGTACACATCAACACATCGGAATGATTTTGCTCCAGGTGACAGTATGCATTTTTCAGAAATATATCTTGTTATGTATAAATAACACTTTACTCATGAAAACATTTATGCCCCCCCCCCCCCCCCCATGTGTATTATTGATTTTCCAAAGAACCCTAGAGAATACAAGGAGTTTCAATATGGAAATTGTATAATGACCCTGCTTGTCTAAGGCATTTGTTAGAATCCAGGCATGTACATGTAGATCAGTAGTTGCGTTTACATAGGTTGTGATTTTAAACAAGGCTGTAATTTTGGTACATTGTTCTGAAAGTAGTATGAAAAAACAAGAAAGAACCTCACTTATATTACATTGATGTCCACATTGTTTTTAAAATGACAATAATAGCTAGAGTTTACATATTTACAATTTATTGTATAAATTTGAAAGAAGAACTAAAGCCCTGCGGCTGTCAAATTGGAGTGAAGAAGAAAAAGAACGAATGAAATAGGTACTGAAGAAAGACTTCATGTCTCCGGAAAAAGACGTCAGTGGTGAAAGGGTGAAGTGTCCTTTTTCGTGGGAATCAACAAAACTACGCAAGAGAAAGCGACGTCTGGATGAGACTTACAAGGCATCATTAACTGAGAAAGCAAAGAGACAGCTTTTCCTACCAATTATTGGGGATGCTTGTGATATACCACCCCCACTTGGTGCCCCTTCCTGGACAGTATCAAAACCTGTAAATTCGGATTAAATTCATGAAATTGATGTATTTTGATTCTGATTTATAGGACACAAATTCATTTTAATTTCTTTATTTAAATATGAATTCCTAACTCAAAAATTTGCTCAAATCTTACTATTTCATGGTCCTTTGGAGTTAGATAATTGAGTGTTTATGATAATTCGTTATGTACTACTTATTGTAGTAATTTATTGTGATAGATGCCTTTCAGGCCATTGTTAAAATGTGGGTGCTTGTGTGTACTAAAATCATATTTTCATGTTATTTTGATTACATATGTTTTTTTTTATGTTTTAAAAGTAATTTAAAAAGTAGTTGCTTGTTGGACCAGTATATTGTTACATATGACTATGGTACATTCATTTCTATAGCCTTTTCAGTTTTGCATATATATATATATATATATGGAAATAATGTTTAAAAATCATAATGAACACACAATTCTTAGCTCTAACAATATTTTATTATGGGATACGTTTTCTTCAAGTAATTTCATATTTACTGAAACTTAAAAAAGCATAAGAGGTAGGACTGAAAACATTTGAATACTTTTGTAACTGAGAATTTAATATTGTTGATAAAAACCAAATGTCCAACATTCTGTGAAAAGAGTATCTTTTAATTTTGTTCGTTACACAGCAACTTCCCTGTCTAAGAATTTATAAGATTTATATATTTATTTACAATTTTAAGAATATACATATAGTTCTATTTTTTTAATAGAATTTTGTTTTGCATGATGAGTTTTGTTATGCTATTATGAAATAATTTTATAAGGAGTTGTGTTTTGTACAGCTGTAAATAATGTATTCATTTTGAAGAAAGTTTCTGTAACAAGGGAAAACAAAGTGGTTGCATGAATGGGTATATGGTGGTTACTACTTAAAAATACCAAGATCTGCCTCTACTGATAACATTCTGCAAGCTTTTGACTTCAAGAAGTTTTCCTCTTTGAGAACAATGATAAGAAAACCAATGCCACTTTAGAGTAGCTTGTTTCTGATTTTGAAACCCATTTTCCGTATATGTTGCACAGGCAGCACGGTTTATTTGAACAAATTGACCTGGGTAACATTCTTTTTCTTTTTTTTGTTTTTTTTTTTGTGGAGAAAAAATATATTTCTGCAGCAAAATCTCAGTTTCTACAACAATGACCTGAAATATCCAATTTTATGCAATGAAAACCTTAAAAACATGTCCCAGTTTATGCAGCAAAACCTATAATAAATATCCCGGTTACTGTCAGTTTAAGCACTAAAAAAACTCCATAAATGTCCCAGTTTCCGCAGCGAAAACCTCCAGTAATATCCCAGTTACCGCAGGTTTGCGAAAACTGAAACTTGGGGTTATTTTTGCAGTGTATATTAGCAGTTTTTCAGCCATCGGGGAAAACTACTATATAGCGATGTTTCGGGGGGGGGGGGGGGGGGTTTACTATGGGGAAAAAACTACCATATAACACCGGTTTGTCGCTTCTCTCCGGTTCTTCTCTCGAATTGCCGTCCAAGTTTGGCCATTTTCGGAGCTGGTATAACTAAACTAAAACATACAATACATAAAAACGACATATAAAGTTCAGGATAAGACATCAAAGCATACATATAAGCAATGAATTATGATAAAAGACAAAAGAAAACGGTGATGACAAAAGATTAAGAAATTACCATTTATTAGTAATAAATGTATTTATGAATACCAAATAGTTATTAGGTCTGGGGAAGATAAATCTTGCTTCCTTGTGTAGTACTGCGCAGTTAATGCTACGCCCAAGAATACCTCGTAAATATTCATGAGCGTCAGTCAAAGCATTGAGTAAGTATAAGCAGCTGCAACCAGTGTATGCACAAAAGACGCCCTTGTTTACGTCTAACAGTATGGCTGGGCGCGCGTCCATGAACTGACAGTTTCAACACAACATGAACTAAACTGCAACATTTTTAAGAAGGTCCCTTAGATACATTGCGTTGAATTGTTATCTTAAATGGAAATCGCCAATTTCAGATGAGTTACTTGGCTTATAAATTATCAAACTGTACGCGTACGCCAGGCAGTCAACTGTAATACAACACTGAGTAATTAGCGGATGCTACTAAATGACCGGATAAACAATGAGAGATCCGAAACGTGCATTACTGTGCCTTTTATTGCGTCAGCATGACAACCGTGATCATTGAATGACAATAAGGCGACAGAGATTTATTTCTTAGTTTTACGGATCCGTCGACCCTAATTTTACCACAAATGGAGAAAAAAAAATAAAATGGTCTGAACGTACATTTTTTTTCCCGCTCATCCGAATTTCGCATGACCGTTACGGATTTTTACTTTTAGTTGTCTTTTAATCTTTGTCGCGCAAGCGTTTTAGAGTATGCGACTTTATACAATCGCGATCGTGTCACAACACGACGCCGAATGGCAGCAATGCAGCACAGCTACAGGTGGATTGGGCTGCAAATCGGAAAAGAGGGTGACACCCAACCAACAACGAACAAATTTAAGAAATCAGAAGAATCTAGTTCTGTCAAAAGTGTATTTTCAGACGAACTGTCAAATTACGATGATGGTAATGCATGCATATCGCGTGTTTATGCCACGCAACACAACCATAGTTTTTATAATGCTCGAGATACGGGCACTGAAGTGGATGTAGAAATGCCTGTTGGTGCCTTGTATGGCATGGGTATGAGGTTCCTCTATGTGTACATAAAAGACATAGGCAGCGTCGAGTTGGAAGCCTCAAAACCAAAGTCTGCATTTGATGTACTGGTGACGGTGTGCAAAACATACGACCAGCTACCCCCTCCAAGGTATTTTTGTGATGTTACTGTAGCTTGATGATTGAAAACTTAATAAAAGTGTCATGGAACAAATATGAAATTTAGTAGTGAAAGAGACTTGTGTACTCAATATTGGCTCGGATATTTTAAAGGATCCTGATACTCCAAAATTTTAGGTTCGAACCCCATTGTACACAGATAGTCCTAGACTCTGCACTTTAAAAGAAGCTGAATACAATGTAGCTGCAGTTTTTTGGAACACTGACAGCAGGACAAAGTCACAAAGTAACACTACATAGCTGAAATATCAGAAACATTTAAATATAAACATGCTTGTTTTCTTTTTAAAGATCACTGGATACAACCAACATTTCATGTGTGTGTGTGTTTGTGTATTGAAAGATGGATTTTAGAAAATATGCAGTAGTCTTAAGTTTTATAAGATCTCTTGTCGCTGCATACGAAATGTGTGTATGCGCCTGGTGTTACATGTTCTACTGTTATTTGAGATATTATATAAAACTTTGACTAAAAGCTGGAATTAAAATCAACAATTTTAATTTTATCAGAGAGACGAAAACCGCCAAAGATCGTCTCTACAATGACTTGCTGGAATGCCTGAAGACGATGAAGGTGGGCTTCACAAGGGGTCAAGTACATGATGTGGGAACCAAGCTTGTCACTGATTTATGTGGCATTCTGTGGTACATATCACCATTTCATGATCGATTCAAGGAACGGGGTTTGAAGGTACAATATTGAGTTTTTTTAGTAATAACTTGAAACGACACATAGCTTAATTTGCAGATTCCATACAAATATACCTGGACTGTATTAACGAACACATGTTTTGTTCATTCGGTGTAATTCAATGATGTTTTAAATCACAGGCAACAATATATTACTAGCATGCAATGGCACATAGACGTGCAATTGACTGAAGAACTAAGACAAGTAGGTATTAATGTGCCAAGTCTATTGATTTGTATAAACAAAACATTATTATACGATTCATTAATATGGATAACATCAGTCAAGATATTTATATATTATTTGTTTGAATATTTAATCATAGATTCCTGAGAAGTTCAGTGCATTTGACAACTACAAAGGTTGGAAATAACAGCACAAAGTACAACCTAGGGTAAGCATTTGTAGGTTCAAGTACATGTATAAAGGACAGAAGCAGGGTATGAACTTTTAGATATAACAAAATTTTACGAGCCATGTGGGCCCTTAAAACTCCGGGTCTACGAGCCCACATCAATCTTAATGAGCCCACGATGAAACCATTCTATACATCTTAGTAGACGTCTCTGTTTATATTTGAAGTAATTGCCCCGTTTTGTGGGCAAAACATTCCATTTTACAGAAACTTCCTAATTTGGCCTGTCACGCCATACATGTAATACGCTGAACAAAATACTGGAATAAAAGATAATATATAGATAGAATAGATCATGATAGATAGTATCATAGATAGATAATTCACAAATGTAAAACTGGATATATTTACACAATGTACAATGTAACCAACAAATTACAAGAACTTTGATATGCATATTTTAATCATCTAGACTCTTAATGTCGCATACCCATCGATGGAATAAGGGTTTACACATGTAGATGATTCGGATTAGAACTCAGCAAGAAACAGCAGATTCATCTTGCAGATTTTTTGTTCGACATGTGGGCGAGTAAGAAGTGTTATTTGGTTGCCCACCACAAATTTTACTCGTCGTGGGCGAGTGTTGCTTTTATTCCCTGGGTCACAGAAGCCTCTTTCATTTTATGGTCTGTAGGCAGCAGATCAACATATTGATTTCAGATTGATTTCAGATTAAAATTCAATATCTGACTTTCTGTCTGTGTATTTTTATGAAAACATCTATCACAGTATCAGAGATACATGTACATGTATATGCGGAGATTGGTTCCTTTTCTGAATATATATATAAAATTTGAATTGAACTCGGCAAATAAGTTTTGTTTCATAATTAAACCAAATATTGGCATAATGTAATATTAAAATTAACCAATATTTATTTTGTAGATCACTTCAGAGGAACTGAAGTTCCATGTGGATAGATTAGGAGCGATTGTGATGATGCCTTGGATAATGAACAAACATTTCACTAAGTTCAGAGAAACCCTGGATGAACTGTTACAGGCTCTCCAAAAATACCTTACTTTTCTGGGCAAACAGAAAGAGAGGTCCAATGCTAATCATCAATCTTCAGAGCCAGTGAGGGGAATTACTGACAACTGGAGTTTTAAAATTGTAGACAGTACACCCAAAGTTTCTCCGAAATACAGTGCCCTAGTTAAAACCCTAGAAATTGCTGATGAATACAAGCCGATAGATTTAATCGACTTTGAGCCTGAGGAACGATTTGAGCGTAGGTTGTGGGTTGAAGATTTGAAGCTGCCAATTGCAGTTGGCTTGTTTGCCTTTCATTATGGTAACTACTTAGGAAATCTTAATATTATTTGGAAACAGCCCCCTTGCTCAGAACGTGATAGCACACGAGATATCGAAAATATAAACGAGATCAAATCGAAGTTGACTAAATTTGGTACACGAGCCATGCGAAAAGAGTTCATGGAAAAGTATGCAAAATCCTGCAAGGAGAAGCCTGCAATTTTGCGATCTATGTACAAGTATTTGACCAGATACTCTATTGCACCTACCAACAAAGCTGAAGAAGCTGTAGACTTACGTGTTTCTAAATTCCTATTGGATTCAGATGACCCAAAACTCATATTTGACTTGCGCAAAAACAATGGTAGGGTCCAGGATGAAAAATTTGAACCATTTTGGGACGAAGCAAAAAAGTACCTTGATGAAAAGTCAGTAGTACACGAGCGTCGGCATACTGAAATAGTATATATGCCATTTGCAATATCTGTACGTGATTTCCGACAACAGATTCTTTCGAGAATGCCAGAGAACTCTGTTGCCCCATCTGAATCTTGGATCCGACTTAATTTCTACCCGTCCAATTCATATGTTAATGCAGCTACACAGTATACATGTCGATTTCAGGTCAAGCGTGCTGTACAACAACGCTTACTCAGAGTTCAACATGAAGATGCTGATTATGCATTCTATCAATACACCCTTTTGAAGACCTTTGCTGTTAAACGGAGAGATCATTGCCTTATGCAATGTCTGGATGACAAGGACATTGTACCAGTCGGTGACCCTGGAAAACCCATGACAGCAGTTAGCAGATCACATCATAGTGGATTAACGAGTGGGGAACGAAATCAGTTGTTGTGCGTAGATCATGATTATCATTTATGTAGTATTGTCCCTTCAGTGTGCCTATCTGTTGAAATACCAGATACACCAAAAGGTTCATTTTACCATGGAGATGTTCACGTGACACTGAAAGACAAGATATTTCAGCCATCACATCCGTTTAGACATTCTACTGAAACTGTAGGTCTTGTCAGAAAGTTTTGCAGCGATGATGATGTGAACTCGAGGAAACCAATTCTTGTCCGATACACGGACGGAGGTCCTGATCATAGACCTACTTATACCTCCGTTCAAGTTGCATCTGTTCTTGAATTCATCGCTCTGGATTTAGACATGTTTGTGGCATGCAGGACTGCACCCCATCAGAGCTATAATAACCCTGCCGAAAGAGTTATGTCACGTTTGAACCTAGGACTTCAGCATGTTTCTCTCTCGAGGCCTGAAATGGATCCTGGGTTTGAGTTACAAATCAAATCAATGTCAGCAATGAGTGCAGTTAGAAATAGCAAGAACGAACCATTAAAGTCTGCCCTGAAAGACTCTGTTAGTACTACCATTGGGCATGTGAGGGAGATTTTATCAAGACTTCAAAGATCAAACGGTGAAGTCGTTTTACATGATGCGTGCTCAGAATCGGATATTGATAGACTTTGTGAGGTTATCCGTGTGTTAAGTGACAGTATCGAGGCCGATCAAGTTCTGAATCTAAAAAAGATAGATGGGCATCAGGAACTGGTCTATTTCTTTAAAAGACACTGCAGACAGCGGCAATATAGCTTTCAGGTATTCAACTTATTTTGAGTCAAAGTTTTGTGAAATTTAATTTGAAAAGGGACTTACAGTATTTCAGAGAGAGGTCGGACTCAAATGTTTTTTTACCACATTCTTGATTGTTGTGGCAGTGATACTATCCATAAAGTTTAACTAATACATCAAATATCCAACCTTGATACATATACATTTTGTGACCTTGACCTTAATACATTGTATCATACTATTTGTTGTTAGATAGTTGTCCAAAATATCTTACTTAATTTTCAGAAAAAGAAGTGTGATCCAGATGATGTTGATGGCTGCTCGTATTGCTGTCTGTGTCCACCCAGACTCCCAGTTGACCTATACAAGGACCTTCACTTCCTACCAGATCCTGTTCTGCACGAGGGCTCATATAAATCCTTTGAGGAAACATATGGCACCAACACAGACGACAGAGACAGACCTAGCAGAAAAGCTACTCCAGAGGCAACAGAGAGGGACAAGAAATTTAAATCGTTGCTTGTATCGGGTAAATACTAAGAATTTTATTTTCATGTTTGCAAATAACTCTGTTCTGAAATTCTGTTTCAAGATGTTCAAGTAATAAGTACATGTTATTTTTCATGATATTTTTTTCTCAACCGGAAACTGTGTGGTAATTATACTTTTTTAAAAAAAATAATACTAAATATGGTTGTGGTGATGTGCTTTGTAATCACTCAGATATGTGAGCTACCATGACAAAACCAGGCTTGTTGAGTTTTACGTTTTCACAGTTTTAATATAGCGATAAAATCCTAATGCAATAATTTTAGATGTGCCAATAATCCAATATACCCTATATATTTAGCATGCTATAATCTGAAAAATAACTATTGTTAAGTTGTAAATTTTTTTTTTGTATTTTCATTAATAGATGTGAAAGCTATTAGAACATGTCAAATTCTCATTTTTGGCAAAAACATCAATAAAGCCTGGTTTTGTCATGGTGGCTCACATATAGTGTAGTAGTCTCTTTCTGTGTGCACATAGAGCTCTATATTTTGAATGCAATACTTAATGTCACAAGCTTGCTGTATATCTGCTTTCATTGTTTTATACTACTTTCACGATACCTATAACATTTCTAATAGAATCTAGACATTTCAAGATGTAAAAATGTTGCTGATGTACATATACAAAAAGTATATACATAGCAAAGTATGTCCTTTCATATATCTTTTCACCTATAAATAGTCACATTGTGTCTAAGCCACTACAGGTATATGTTCCGATAACGTTTTGTTTTCTGTGGTACTAGAAGTGAAAAATCTCCTTCAAATGATTTTAAAATTTCTTAGCAAAAATGTTTGAAGATTTTTATGTTTGTATTAAATAATTCAATTTTTCAGCAAAGGTCAGAGGGACAGTCTCATGTACAGAGTGTGGCAAGAGGCGTGTGATATATTCTGGATCCAAGCTTACATTGGTAGAACAGAGACTAATTCTGAGGGTTGAAGAGGAGCTACTCTATGCATGTGGGAGCCCACTGTTTCCTGGTGGACCTCATCAGGACCGAATTATAGTTGGGGAGGCTTTGTCCTGTACATCACCAATAGAAACAACTTACTATGCTGGCAAGTTTCTGTTGTTAATATTAAATAATTAATTGTACAGATGTTTTATTCTCATTTGCCATGCCTTTCATGCAGACAATTGATTGTCCAAATAAGTCCAAAACTGCTGTGTATGAATTTTCATTAACATTTCATAAAACAATCATTGTTTCCCTTTTTGGTATAAAGTTTGATGCATTTGGAAGTGTCAGTTCTTTATACTTTTCTATATTTCAGGAGTGACACAATCCTTTGATGACATTTGTATCCACTGCGGGGACACTGAGGTGACAACTAACCCCGAAATCCTAGAACTTAAGGAGGCCTTTGGAATAGTGCGACCAATCTGCCAGGCGTGTCTTCAAAAGGGACTAAAACCTGTCACACGAAATGCTAAAAAGATTTAAAAAATCCAGGAGGAATTGATCTGTGATCCATGTGAAACCGTGCAGTTCATTCAAATACGTTGAAATTTACTGATTTTATTTATTTTTTTTTTTCGTCCTCCTACCCTATTTTGAAAAAAAAAAATCCGTAAAACTAAAAATAAAATTTCTGTCGCCTAATGTAAAAGTCAAGATCAACTGCACCTGAAACATGGTGAGTTGTTGAACGAACACCTTGCACTGACACTAAATTCGAAGGTAAAATGTTAGGTATTTTAATAATATTTTCAACAAGTGGTTTGCTTATTACACTAACAGTAGCCCCTGTGTCAACTAGTGCTTGTATATTGGTGTTATTAAGTTGAACATTTATTTTGTTGTTATTTGTTATAGCAGTTTCTATGGATGCTGCTTCAATTTTGATTTGATAATCCATCTTGGGACCAACTTAACAATTAAAATATACCTATATTGTGACAAATTTCCCTATTTAAAAATAGAGTTGTACAAAGTACGATAGGAAAGAAAGAAAGTCCTGTGTCACAGGTAAAAGAGTTTTGGTTGTACATACCCTACTTGACTTCTGGGAATCCTCCTAGATCGCTCCTTGTTGAATCAAAGCAGAAAATATGGTTCCATATAAAAGTCAAGCACTGAATAAATTAAAATCACCATGAAGGAGTAACTTAATTATCCATCTTCACTTCATCACTGCTAAGGTACCTCACGGAAATCGGATTCTCCACCATAATCTGTCACCAGGGTAACCACCATAATCTGCTGCCCAGGTTACCATTGCTTGATGGTGACAGTTCTTTAATTTATTATAATTTTGGGGAATTAGTTTTGGTTGCGGAGTCTGTATGTTGTTCCACAAATAAGAAGTCTAGCACACATTGTCAGTTTCTTAAATATATTCACACTATGTACATGCTGTGGTTTACAACACACTCAGTCTAAGTGTCCATTCTAAATTCTGAAGTTTGGTCAGTGTAAAATAATACAATATAAATATCCATTGATGAATTGATGTAACTTAAATATAATCCAATATGAATGACAATATAACAAAACCATTAAACTAAAACTGAACTGTATAAAACTGTGTCTAAGCTCTACTATAAAACTGTATATCAGAACTCTCTAAAAACTGGCTAAAATCTCCCCAGATATTTTTATCTCCTATTCCTATATGTGAAATCACATAGTAAATTATTATTGTTGACCAATCAAGATTAAGTTATTAAGGTGGAAGTAGCTTAATTTAAACTAAAGTAATAAACATGTTCCCATAGCCCCTGTCTGCCCATCATAAAAAAGATCAATGGGATTAACCGAGATGACATAAAACACCTGAGGTATACAGGCAAATTAAGCAAATGGTCAAGTGTGATAAATCAGTTATCTCATTACAATATAATTGCTAGACCTAAACAAACAATCAAATGCCTTCACTCAGGAAGTGTCCAGAAATCAAATTAAGCTGTCTGATGTTTATGGGAAGGAATATTACTGTAATTGGAATATTACTGTAATTATAGCAATTAACTCAAAATGAAATGTTTGTAAATAGTTGCAAAAATAGATCTTAAATGTAAATATAGTTAATTTGGAATATATGTATAAAGTGAAAACTAATATTTTCACTGGTGATACAATTATCAAAATCCAGACGGTAATATAACAACTATCTGAATATGAGAATATTCTTAGTCAAGTCTACACTCGATGTGACCAAGTTTCTTTAAGTATTGGGTGGAAAAGGTGAAAACCTGGTCAGAAGGAATGTAGAATTCTACACCTCAGTGCTATTTTCACAAGCTGATAGTGATACCATATCTCACAAACTCCAGTGAGTTAATATAAAGGGCAAAACAAATTAAAACTCTTGCCCTTCAGCCATATTTCTATTTTTTTTTTTCTTTTCGGGTTTCTTCGAGTCTTATCCCAGAAGGTGGCAAAACTATTCTCCATACACATAGCCGACAGTCGCCGCACGAATGATATAGGTATGATCACATCTTGCCAAACTTGACTTAGAATATGAGATTATTCTTAGTCAAGTCTACACTCGATGTGACCAAGTTTCGTTAAGTATTGGGTGGAAAAGGTGAAAACCAACCTCAATTCATTTGAGTTAAATCAAAATCCGAAAAGAAACCACCCCCAAAACTCGCCCATGACTCACCCAATACTTAAAGGGAACCTTAAGCTCACAAATATTACAGTGGAGTTTTTCCTTTACCCAAAACAACATAGCTAAAAGCTTGTAATAAACCCTTAACGAAAATATCATAATGGATGTATATCTATCACCCAGTTTATAGCCTTTGCACGGTATAGGTCAAGGAAATACTCCGCGGAAATATTGTGTGCATAGAATAACTGTTATCCTCACCACTGAACACACTGGATGTCGGCCACTCCCGTTATGACTCAGCCACTGTACATCGAATCATCATGCATAAAAATGCTTGATCTTGTGCTTTTGACCTTGGCCTTTCACATATTTCATCTAAGAAAATATGGATTTTTGCAATAGAAAAAATCCAGCCTTATTCTCTGCATCCCAATAGGGGTACCAAATACTAAGAGACAAATTGTGTTTGTAAAACACAGATGCCCCCGGTGGCAACAGGAATTGGAATATGACAAAATCCATCTTACATTTCGACCCCACTCCATGCAAGTGGTTTGTGTAGTAAATGAAATGCCAAACAATCTTTAGGTGAAAAATAAATTACGGACAGACGAACGGACAATCCAGTTACCAATTATGCACATAAATTCATTCATATAAATTTTCAATTCTCATACTTGAAACATAATATCTCAAGATGTATTCAAGATATGAAGAAAATGATTAGATCCCTCCCAAATGTTTGTATACCGTCTCCGAATAATCAAAATTCCCCTTTGCTACACCAGCCATAACGTTTGCGACTGATCCCTTCCCACGCATTCTCCCTAACCTACTATATCTCTTGTATGATGCTTCTGTTGCCCAGCCAATATGATCCATTTCATCTCCTGTAGCAGCACCTGAAGAAGCTAATGTTATAGCACAGGCCTCCCTAATTCCGTGTGTGTTTCGCCTTTATAAATACCAAAACTTGTTAAATACTTTTTCAAACGATCACACATTGTACTAGATGTAACTGGTTCATCGATAACCAAAGATTCAGAATGGTCAAGGGTACGGAATAAATATCCAGTTTACACCCATATCAAAAGCACCCTCAATGTACACTCTTAATGCTTTAACTGGACACATAACATTATCCTCAATACTTGGTAATATGACCCTCCCTGTTCCTAGAGTTTTCCCAACAATATGAGTGAATACTATTCCCGACCGTCTGGTAAACTAACAACTTCTTGCGACAAACAAACGCCGAAGTCATGTGATCTATCTCCAGAGAAAAACTGAATCTTAATAAATGCTTGATCTCGCAACAAAGTGAATCGTTTGAAAGGGGTTAAAGCAGATTCCTTCGACTGAACATCTATGAAACATGCAATTTGCCTTAATTTCCTAATGAATAATGGTGTTGCCTGTTTTACAGATACATGGGATCTGGATTGTTCTAACTGTAGCTTTAAACTATTTCCTTACACTAGGACTCTCCACTGGGTTTCCTTTTCTCTCCCCAGCATCACACACCTGACTCTTACCATGTAAGGCAAAAATAGCCTTGGGCTTTCCCAAAAATTGATTGCACGGTACCTACGGCCAACCAAAAGGGACAACCACAAGGAAAATACCCCTTCTTGCCCCAAAACTGACATGATATATCATGCACTTGTGTCATACTATCTTTAGTGACTAGAAAATGACGGATACCTTCAGGGCTAGCAGACTCGATAGTTTTCCCCTTACAATATTTCTCCACGAAAATTATAAATTCTTTTTCCAGAGAGCACCTTTGACGATTATACGCAGTATCATCTACCAATTGATCAAGAAAACACGAACGTCTCTTTCAAATAATGCTGAACTCCAAACTGCCCTTTATCACTGTAGGTGGTATGCACCAACTGTTCCTGAACTTTACTGACCTACAAAAGTAAGGCTAAGAGCTGAAGCACAAGCGTGTAACAATTAAAGGCCACTTCAATCCAAATTTATGCGACATATATCCTTTTTCCCAGGAAAAAAGAGCACATCTTTTTCTCTAAACTCACCAAGAACTTGTGAACTCTGAGTGTAGAAACAGGAAAAATACTGGGTAATGTGACTGACTTGCTTTAAAGCTGATTCTTCAAAATATTTTAACAAGGGAAACAACAGGTTGAAAGGTTGAAAAACGTACGGATTTCCCTCCTGAGAAAGGTCCTGTGAAAACACATTTACACCAGCTGACAACCTTGAAGGGTATGGGGCAAAATGTCTGAGTGTGTTACAATCTCCATCCCTCATTACGTTTGAGTCTAACGCCATCAGATCAACCGTATGAGGACCATACCATTCTTCCACTTTACATCCGACAACCTACAACCTGACCTTGACAAACGCCTAGATTCCTTATCAGCGGGATTCTCCTTCGTATTAACGTAGTGCAAACGAAGGTCGAAATTCTTCTGACAGGATAAATGGAAAATCTCCTTCAAAACAGAATTAAGTGCTGTATCTCTCGCCCCTTGATTATTCCAGGCTGCATCCACCGCCTGGTTGTCACAGTAAGCATCAACCCTCTTGTCAGAAATCTAATCCACAACTGACTGCAAAGCAAATAACAATGCAGATACCTCCTACACGTGGATTGGTCGCCCATCAATTATCTCCCAAAAATCTCCAAACTATTGACCCTTCCCCTGGAGAAGTATAAACGCACCCCACCTAAAAACGAAGAGTCAGTCGCCAAAACAATCTACGCCAAGAAGCCACACCCTGCCAGTTGTCCAAAAATAACCAAAGTTCCAATTCCTCTCTAAGTTCGTTATAAATATGTAAATCTGTACTATTCTTACTTGCTAAACTTATAGCTCGCTTAACCTCCATTGAAAATAACCTGGCAGCAGGAACTGCTAGAGCAAATGAAATGCATTTTCCACTGCTATTTTCTTATCTTCCTGTGATCCAAAAGTTTAAGGACCAGCCCACAAAAATCATCATTATCTTCATATCCTTTACAAATTGCATAAGATTTACTGTATACAGATGCATACTTTTTTTGCAACTTCTATTAAAGTTTCTATAGCAGCTAACAACACATTCTGATATGTTAGACTAGGTCGACTTGCAAGACACCTTACTGTAGACAAAGCTTCGTCCACTTGCATCTCGTCCTTCTTATTCTTTAGCGCCGTAAGGTCTTCTTTAACTCCTCTTCAAAACTTGTCCCGCTCCCATTTACTGTCCCACTGCCAGACACTGGGTCTGTAAAATAATACACATGCACCACTGCAATATGGTGAAACTGAGGTTAAAACCAGAGTATTTTCCACATAATCAACCATATGTATGACCTTGAACTTGACCTCAGAAGATGTCTCTCATGGGAACAAATGTAAAAAATATGCACATACCACATCAACCAATTCTAACATCAACCAAACCAGCAAATGTACATAAATTTACAAATTCTTAAAAATTAAAAATTACAATCCCCCAACCTTTTTAAATAATCGTGATAATACCTGAAGCTTTCCTAGCGCTAGCACCAGAAGTCACATCAGTGTCATCACCCTGTTCAGACCCACGGGATGATGTAGCATTTAAGACTGCAGGATTTATGCTCTGGAGCGGCTGCCCCCGAGGCGCTCCGACATTGTTTGCATGCTCAATAGAGTAGTGCATACGTACTCTGTCTCCAAGTTGTCATCCTTTCCCGCTAACGGAAGAATGTCCTTGACTGATTCGCCTGTCAGTCTCTCAAACTGCATGCGTAGTTCGACAACCGAAGTCTTCTAGGGGATACCCCTGCTTCAACCTAGCCAGCTCCAGCAATTCCTTCTCCTCCCAAGACTTCATCCTCAAAATGACGGATACTAAGCTCTTGCCAACTAAGTTGTGCTTAGACTTTAACACGGTACACGTGCCAGTGGCCATGGTGAGCACCACGCTACAAAATACCAAAAAGAAAACTAGAAATTATATAGGATCTATAATCAGAATCACACGATCACTAGTAGTCTTTACTCAGCGGTGCACGAGCACCTAATACATATTAGTCTATGTGAATTGTGCTATCTCTAATCAATCATGAACTATGCCCTTAATGGGTCCTGATTTGGCAATAAACTACGATGGTCATCTATAATTATTCTGTACACCAAAAACTTAAATGTAAACAAACCTGCCCGAAAAACACCGCTCAGGTATCTATTGAGCTTGTTATCAACACATGTGTCTAATGTGGTCAAACCGGTTCTAACACCCGTCCGCAAATACCTAGAGCCGACCGATATATACGTGATCTAAAAATGGAACGGTTCAGTAGCAAAGGCGCGTATGCATGCTAAAACCCCATATGGTTACCTTGTGCAAAATGCGTCATAAAATACTTGTTCTAAGCAGTGAAATTGACTATAATAACCAAAAATATCACAAACTTAACATATTTCATGACATGCTGGTCAAACAAATGCTGCCCAGGGCGCTATCTATACCTGTATTTGTGTATACCACAAAAAAAACGTCAGTCTCGGCGTCTTAGTAAATAATGCACAAAAAATGGAAGCCACCACACATACACACACAAAATCCATGCACCCAGTACAAATGTAAATCTAAACAACTATACCCGGAGTTACTCTGTACAGCACTTGGACCCCCGGTCCGAAATATATCCTACTATAATACTACCCTATACAGGGTCTACAGAAAAAAAAACTACAAAATACACACAAACAGCTTTCGGCTGAACCTACGAGCTGTTATAAAAAATACTAGCCCCAAGCTAGTAACAGTCATCTTACGAAAAACTTTAAAAAGGACCCCCGGTCAAAAAATCTCCAAAAATTACATAAAACAGCTTTCGGCCGCACCTACGAGCTGTTCCCAAATCTAAACTAGACTATGCTTGCAGAAAGAAATACAATATATACTCACAAAAAGCTAACAAAGCTGCAAAGTCGTAACAATGTGGTAGCAATGCATACAAATCCGAGAGCAAAAAAATCATGCGACCGGACACGTTGACAGTCGCCGCAAGAATGATATAGGAATGGTCACGTCTCGCGAGACTTGACTTAGAATATGATAGATTACATAGCAAGAAAGAAGCTTCTATCATTCGTATAATGAAATCTCAGTTCGCTAGACACGGCATTCCGGACAGTTATTTCCGACAATGGATATTTCAATATATCAGTTATTTTATATATATATGTCAAATTGTCAATAACAAGTTGGGAACAATCTCTAATATGAAAGACAGTCTTTGTTTTCCGGTACTGTTTCTTAAAAGCGGGAACAAACAATCTCGCGTTTCAGTAATTGCACGTGCGTTTGAGCATTATAACATCGTTGTTGGAGGAAATTCGACTGTTCGCATCATGTCCAACACAGTGGTGAGTACAATGCACCTACTACTTCACGTTCAGAACAGGAAAATTAACTTTCATGAAGAATGAATTCACAATTACATAGTTTTCTTTTACATGCAAACGCCTGAAATGCCATTCCTTCGTTTCAATATGAAATTAAAACTGACAACGACTTACATTTTACTTTTCAACCCCTCTGCCACTTTATGTCATGACCCGGAAATGCATTATCATCACTGTGACTTGTAATCTTGTTGATTAATACGGAACTTTCGAGATACCAATTTACGACCGTTTCCGGATCATTAATTAGAATTCTTGTCACGTGATAATGCACCAATTGTTAGGCATCCTCCGTTGTTTACATTGGTGATAGCGGTAAAGCGAAAGTAGTAATTCTAAGCAGACGAGTCATGGCTAAGGTCGTTTCTGTTGCTTCTAAACCGACCAAGAAAAAATCGGCGGATGACCCCAGTTCGTATTGGTGTTCGGTACCAGGTTGCACATCTGATGGCAGAAAAAAAAAACAATTTAACGGCTTATCCTTGGATGAAAGGGGTGACATTCCATGCATACCCTGGACCTCGCAGAAACCCGAGTCTCCGTAGAAGGTAAGAAACTCGATATTTATTTTGTTCCTTAAATAATTAGAATTTAAAATTGCACAACACATCTACTGACTGACATGATATATGTATAATATGTGCATGCCATTTTTGAAATGGAAAGGAGTGCATCAAAAGAATAATTAGCTTGTAAATTATGGTTGATCAATGTCCTACAACTTATAGGCAGATAGAAATTTTATTGTAAAAGTCTAGACATGAAATTTCATTTCTCATTTTGTAGGTGGCTCAATCAAATATTCCGGGAGGAAAAACTATGCACCAGGAAGACATCACAGAGTGTGTTCCTTACATTTTGTCAATGGAGGTCCATCCGAGGATCACCCTGTGCCAACCCTATTTCCACGCAATAACTATGGGGAGGAACCGCCTATGAAGAGAAGCAGAAACTCCATTGAGAAACGCAAGATTCTCTGTGATGTCAACAACAACTCAGAAAACAGATGTCTCCAACCTGCACAAGGTGTTTAATGAGGTTTCAACAATGGTAATGTTTTAATATTAGCAGGTACTTTTTTGTCAGTATATGTCTATGTATGAAACTATACAAAACATTAGGAATTACATTCTATATATTCATGCACAGTGTATATGTACATAAACCTTGGTTATCAAAATTCCCTTGAACTTTAATCTGTAGAAAACATTTTAGTTTCTGGTTTTTTTTTTATACCATGCTATGTGTGATGAACTGTTAATATTCTTTCATCTTTAGAATGTCACTGTTCTTGCTGATGGATGTGTAATTCCTATTCCTGTGTGTAATGAATGCACAATCACCACAACAGATATGGATCATAAATTTGTCAACCCAGAGAAAACAACAAACTGTATACCAAAAAGGTGAGGAACATTTCATATTCAAAATTGATAGATTCCGACAGACACTGGACAAAGTGACCCCTTTATATGGCTTTGCTAAATGCAAGTGACATAGATTAGCTATTTTAGACTTTGTTATCCGAGAGCGCATAGCATTTAGTATTTTTAAACTATATAGCTATAGATAATTTTTTTTTAATATAATACATAAATTCATTTTAATTAAATGTTTAGGATAGATTATATATTTTTTATTAGCACTAATATCACAATATTCTAATACACTTTAGAACTGAAAACTGATCATGAATACAGCAAAGCACACAGAAAAACTCCTGATTACAGGGATATGGCTGTCCAAACAGACCTGTCCATGGAAGATATTAGGATCATGGAGGTAGAGAGTACTAGTTACAGCAAGGGCAATGTTCTACGTGAACTGTTTGTAGAGAAGACCACAGCCTCTGATGCATCTGTTAGACAATATTTTGGTCTGCCCAGCATTCTGATACTGTTTGGCATATTCAGTAAGTTATGCAATTTATATCTAATTTCACTAGGAATTTCATTTTGTCGGAACAATAGTATAATTGATTTTACTTAAGTAGGTGTATTAGTTTATCCAACTTTTCTGATGCAAAATCTATTGGCAAAACATATGACAATTTAAAATATCTATGAATATGTCTTAATTGCCATTGTCATCATTAATTGCAGATATACTTGAAAATGCATGTAGTACAAAACTGAAGTATTGGTCAGGCAAACATAGCACAGGGGAAAAAACGTTATGAAAGCAGGGAATTTAGAAAACCAGGTCCTAGAAGAAAACTGAGCATGTTCCACGAGTTCCTGATTACACTTCTTCGAATTCGTTTAGGTCTGAATATCCATATTCTTAGTGACATTTTTGGAGTGTCAGAGTTTCGTGTTTCACAAATCTTCAGTACATGGACAAATTACATGTATCAGGTATTTTCCCCACAAATAAAGTGGCCATCAATGCAGAAAATTCGAAAATTCATGCCAAAGTCTTTTAAAAACTCATTTCCGGGTACTTGTGTAATCATAGACTGTACAGAAGTGTTTATTCAGAAACCTCGAAGTCCAACAGCCCAATGCCAGACTTACAGTAATTACAAAAACCATAACACCTTCAAAAGCTTAGTAGGCATAACTCCTTCAGGAGCTTTTTCCTTCGTATCTGAATTTTGGGGAGGAAATGTTTCTGATCGCTTAATAACAGCAAATAGTGGTTTCCTAGACAAAATTTCACCAGGAGATGAGGTAATGGCCGATCGTGGGTTTATAATTGCAGATTATCTGTTAGAACGTAAAGCAAAGTTAATCATGCCCCCTTTCACCAAAAAAGTGTAAATGGGGAAAGGGCAAGAGACTTACTGCCATTCAGATTAAGAAAACAAGGAAAATAGCAAAAGTGCGTATACATGTTGAAAGAGCTATTCAACGACTTAAGACATTTCGGATTTTGTCTGGCGTGATGCCCTTATCTTTAAAGCCATTGGCTAACCAAATTCTTGTTATAGTGGCTTTCTTCTGTAATATTGCTTCACCATTGGTGACAAAATGAAGGTGTAAATGATGATACATGTATTATATATGATTACAGTATAGCTATAGTTTATACTGCTGGTTTAAATATCTGACCCTCTAGTTTTGATAGATTGATTATTGCTTCCCGCCACACGTTGATTATTGTACATATTTGGTGACAGCATCTGATTGACGCAGGCTATATAAATTTTGATCTTTGCAACAACCCTAAGCAGTGAGTATTTTTTGATGTGCCACATTCTGACCTTGTTGTGGTCGCATGAAACAAACTACAGTTTTAACTATAATTGAACAAGATTTAACAGCTATTATAATACAGTCAAACTTCAATAACTTGAACATTTCAGGACTTAGAAAATACTTAAAGTGTGTATGTTTGTGTGTGGGAGGGGGGGGGGGGTGTTAATATTTTGGAATTTATAAAAGTAATAGAAATTAAACTGACTTGTAGCTAATAGTGTTGGAGGGGTTGTTTTAATTTGAAATGTTCTAGTTTAAGAAGTCTGACTGTATGCTTGTCTTTATCATAATTAAATCACAAAATATGGCAGAAATAAGTAATGCTTTATTTTTTCACCAACATGCGATCAAATTTGTACTGAGATACATGAATAATTGGTGACAATAATAAATTCAATCAGGTCAGTTAACAGTGATCATTAGCAGTTATACAAATTTGTAGTACATCAAATTATATTATGGTTATTTTCCAATAATTATGTAACAATGAAATAGCTAATGAAAATAAGTATGATATTTGAAGTGGTAGACCCTATATATTATAAATAAGGCATAATTTCAAAATTAGAGCATATGATTAAAACAAAGCCTGTGTTTTTCTGGTAATGGCTAAAGTTATTAACTTTGCGTAAATTACATTGCCATTTTTGATTTGATGTACTGCTTAAATATTGTAATAAATACATTTAAGAATATATTTAACCCTGGTCTAGCGAACATAGGGTACATAGAACTTTAACATGGCATAGCAATGACTATAACATGAACATATAACATGAACATATAACATTGACATTCATGTCAAAAGTGACAAAAGTATACATATTTACATGTATACCATTTATAGCCATAGTGGTTAAACATCATTAATGCATTAAAGTAATTCATGTTAATATCAATGCATTTTATAACAATGTTTGAACATAAAATGAGAGATTTTCTATGCTTAAGACAACAATATATGAATGATGAATATATTAATTTTTGGATTTTCAAAGAATTGTTATTAAGCAAAATTTGAAGTTTAACATTTGTATCAATTGTTACACAATATTTATTCTGACTGTAATAAAGCTTTGTGAAGATACTTTTCAAAGAAATTTGTACATTTATTCACAATGGAGTCAAAAAGATCTTTATCAAAATAAATCCTGTCCGTAAGCAGGCCTCGTTTGGTGTAGAAAACAAAATCACACCAAGGAAGGTCAAGAATACCTAACTGACCCTGAATTTGAATATACCATGGTGAATCAGGACGCAAATGTGCGCTACCAGTAACTTTGTCTTGAAACAAATGGTATGAAGTGTCACCTGCAGCCTCATATGGTGTTTCATTTCTGTGAGAGTATGAACATTTTATTTCCACTACGCCTTTCCCACAACATCTACATGAAATAATTCCATCTGGAGTTGCACCCATAAATGGTTTTCCACTGAAAATATTAAATCCAGTTGAATCTAATTTTGCACACCTATGTTTTTGCTGTACCCATCAAAGTATAGTTGTCTGGCTATTATTTCATTTTCTCTTCCATACACTACAGCAGGAACATGTGATAAATTATCATCCATTTTCATTATTTCTCGTACTATATAATTGTTGTATGTTGGTGAGCCACGGAAATGCAATACTTTTGAGAAATTTGAGGCAGTAATTCTTCCGTGCCTATGTCTGTGCCACTCATCACAGTCACTCTGGTCTTTGGTATCTGCTGCAACTCTTGAAATCACTTCAGAATGAAACACCGACTGCAAATGCTCATTCACGGGGAGACCTTTGTCATTTGCTTCTTTTATAACATGTAGTATATCTGGAATTTCTAGATCTTCGTAATCTTCATTATCAGATGGTGGATCCAATGTCTGAAGTAATAGTGAGTTGCTATTAGCATCTTTGCACAGTTGGAACAATTTTTTCTCGATATCCCGTTCACTTGACTGTATACTTTTGCATGGATTATATGCAGTATGACAAGGGCCTGCGTTAGCGTATTCATTATGTGAATCCTTGTGATGAATTCTTACATTTTGAATTCTAGCAGGCCGTGATGTTGATCTTGGTTTATCCCATATACAGGAAACATCAGTTCCAACTTGCGTGTTCCTGTCTTTATGCCTCTCAAGAAATGAACAAAGCGAGAAAAGAAGTGCAGTGCAGTGTTTGCATGAACCATCATCCCTGTAATTAAAAATTATGAGTTTCAAATTCTATGCTTAACTACAGTCTCAGTCTGAGTTATCAGCCCAGGTAGCTCAGTTGGAAGATTATCTGTATTTTAAGCAGATGGTCATGGGTTCGAGTCACAGTCTCGCGGCATTTTTTTCTCTTGTTTGTTACAATGGGTATATGTGACAGATGCCAGATTTAAGCCCAAATAGCTCAATGGATCGATCGTCTTTCTTGATAGCAGAAGGTTCCGGGTTCAATTTACCGGTCATGTTACATACATAACAAGATTATAAATTGCTTCTAGAACAATATATTTTGAAACATTTGAATATATTAAAAACTTTGGTATATCTGCATTGTGCAACATGGCTAAGGCAGCAACATATATGGAATAGGGTTTGCCACTGTTAACTGCTGTCCTAATATTTAGAGAGGAAATACAACATACTCCTGCAAAATGACATAATGAACAATGGTATGTTATTGTTAACTCATGTTGCTAACCCAAATCGATGTTATTAACCCATAGTACACCAGTCACTGTCTGGCGGGTGACAAAGCCCATTGTATATTACAATGATACATACGCAACACAAGCACAGCCTCCAGAGAGTATACTTCCTTCTTTACTGACAAGGACCCATGTCTGATATGGCTCGGCCTTTTGTCTGGTTTCCGGAGTTGTTTCACACTTCACATAATAACAATCCGTGAAACGATGAAGTTTTACATTGTCCACATGGCCATTTGTTGCTAGTTTGAATCCATTGTCGTGCTTATATGACTTCAAGCGTGCCGGATCCCATCCTACATTCAGCAGCCATACGAAAACATACCCAATCTCAATGTCTGGCAAAGCTTTCAAGTCCGTCGACCATCCACCGACAATAATGTCTTTGATATTTGGTAATATTACGCCATTAACGGTTCGACGCTGCACATCAAATGCCTCATAGTCGTTATTGCTGTTGTTAACTTGATCCTCTAAATTAATTTCTACCGCTAAATTACACAGTTTTATAAGGTGTTTCTTTAAATGAATTGAACAATTTATGCCTTTTGTTGAAAGGAACTGCTTAAGTTCGTTTACTTGCCAGGATTCGAAGTCCAAAACATTCGAAGATGGCATTTCTCTTAAACCGGAAGTTGTATATGCCTAACAATTGACGTAAACAAAGCATAAAATTCGGACCGGATCAGTATCTCGAAAGTTCCGTATTAATCAAATTCTATTGTACAAAGGTCGTCGTTGATATATTCAAATAGAGTTATCTGCTCTTGCTTTCACTATCGGTTTAAAGTATGGAAGACCAGTTACGTGATACGTAAAATTTACGACTCAATAAATTACATATCATTTTCTTTTATTTTTATTTTTCATTTATCTTTGAAGTAATAATAACTTAATTATTCCATTGAAAACCAGTAAATCAGGTATCGCAACGAAGAAGATCGCCGACCAATTTAGGAAGGATCCTCCTAAAAGCAAGAAAAAGGTTAATATTAAAAAGGCGTTTACCAGGAGAGAAAAAGACACTTATAGCGAAGGTGAATTTAAAAATTATGTTCAAACAATGAACATACATATTGTATTTTGTTGGGGAGTAGGACACCTTAGAGGTGGCAAGGGCTTCCACACGAAATTAAGGTGTGTGACATTTCTTTATTTTTGTTGGAGGGGGGGGGGGGCTTTGGATTGTGTATGAATTATATATTTATTTTATAAATACATGATTTTTATAGAATATAAAAAGATCCGTATAATATTCCTAATCTCATAACAACTATTACATATACAATAATGTGACGTTACAATAGCGTTATCGTCAATATACGCTCGCTATCTACTATTTCACTTGACATCTGTTATCATTATATGTTATTACCTAAATGACTATATAAATTAATATTACGTATTTTATACTGTTTCACAATAAATCCGCCTTTTTATATGCAAATAGGTAACAGTCAGGGCAAGAGGGTAACAGTAAAACTATTTCCTGATCACGTGTCGAACTGTTACCCAAAGCGAACGCGTTTTCGTGATAAAGCACTCAAGTGACATCGCAAAAGTAAGTCATTTGTTTACTTGCGTTATCTTGCCAGACGACGACATTATGTCGCAATTTGACAGTCTCTCCGAGGAAGACATTCTTTATTTATTAGAGAAAAGGGACTTTATACTAATTATTAACGCCATACTTATTATTAACCACACAATGAATTAGGTAATAAACTTCGGCCTCGGGTAACAGGTCTTCTCCACTACCTCGGGACAATAGTTTGTTCCCATAGTAGCCATGAAAAAAAACTATAATATTATATAGTATATATATATATAAATATCATATAATTTAACCTGCATGTCAAGGTTAATTGTACATTAACATAATGTTTACATATAACTTGCATTAATTATTGGCTGTCCTCGAGTTCTTTCAGGAAGGTGATGACATTTGCTTTTGCCTTCCCTTTAACTTTCCGCCACCTTGATCTTAGAATATAACTTTGTACGTACTCCTTTTCTAATTTTGATATTTTATCTTCTATTAAAGCAATCAAATTATTTTTGGTTAAATTTTCGATGGCAAAATATGATTGTCTTTCCAAGTTATTGATATAGACCGGTTCAAATGTTTTTTCGTCATGATATTTTTCTTTTTCCTTTTAAATAAATTCCAAATACGAACGAAAATTTTCATACATTTTTCAGAGAAATTTGCGAGTTCTGTGTCTAATTCTAGACCACAAAAACTCATTGATGCAGTTTCGCCGCCCGATTTTAGATATTCATCAAATCTTATGGATTGCCTGCAAATAGATAAATAAAAATCTTCTAAACGTGGATTTTAATGATTATTTTTTCATGAAAACCACTTTAACAGGCCATGGAATCAGTTTAGTTTAAACATATCTTATGTTTATTGCTCAACATTATGTACGTTTGGCGAAAAGTGTTAACGTATATAACGCCTCTCCTAGAACATGCATACAATTATAATGGAATATATACATCGAATGAACATAAATAAATATACATATACATACGTACAAATATACATGCACATACATACGTACATACATTTGGGGGGGGGGGGGGTTTAAAGTCACACCACGAATATTTCACGTACATGGTGACGGCATCTGCCTGATGCGGGGCATAAAAATTTTGACCTTTGCAACGGACCCACCCGAAGCAGTGATGGATGTTTAACGTGCCATGCAGACCACGACACGGGGCCTCGTTTTTTTTTTACTATCTCATCCAAAAGAAAACACCGGCATGACCAGAGTGGGACTAGAACCCCGGCCTCCCGATCAGGAGTCCATACATACACACACATAAGGAATCAGTATATATATATATATACCGTAATTTGTGAATTTTTTCGGACAGGTCTACTGTTTAGGCATAGTCACCGTCATCATTCGTGACGCTCGTGGTGCGACTGAAATTTTCCTTTATCTTAAAAAGACACATATAATAAAAGCCGATGCAATAATTATAAAAATAACAATACAAAATATCATTATTAATGTAATTTTGTCATAATATCGTAATTGTTTTTGAAAAAACAAATATTACTTGACACCGTAAATATTTTATGATACAGGCATGCGATCTACACAACGCGACAGGGGCAGAGGTCCGAGTGACAATTAAAAATTTGTTTGGGAATACATATGAATATAATTCCCAAGCGGAGGTATACAATACTTCCATTAAATTCATTTACATTACATGAATTAATATAAATGTATAATAAACATTTAGTCCACTTTATACATGGATTATAAATCAAAATAAGAAGTGCATAAATAACATTAGCAATTAACTTACAAAATGGACTTAATTTATCATATGAATTATTTCCATGTGTTGGAAAAAGTACTTTATATACTTCATATTTACTTCTACATATTATTTATATTTTCATATTCTTTATATTTGGTTAAACAATACTTCCTTTTGTGTTCATACGTTTTATTTTATTTTACTTTTTTATTTTATTTTATTTTGTTAATTTTATATTATTTTCCACGGATTCCCAGACAACTGCTCCATCCGAGACCGAGTCCAAATCAAATTCGGAGGAATCTGATAGTGGCGAGAATGGCTTTCCTTCGCCCCAGCGACGAGGAAAGATTATGAAAGTAGAAAAAGTACACAAACAACTGAAAGTAGGTTTACTGCTGTACAAGATGAGTCCCTTTGCCGACTATGCGGCGAAGGGAAGCTCAACACCAGAGCTTTATGGCTAGGTTGTGACAAATTGATTTAACCACCAAGAGTAAAGTGTGAATATTGGGTTCACTGTACATGCTTTGGTATCCAAGCATGCACTCAGACCGCTGTCAACAAAATAAAGTGGTTTTGTCCACTCATGATGTCCAGTAAATGATATAACACTTTCTATTTTCTGCAGGGAGGGCTTTCCTTTAGTCAAGTGATTTCAAGATTTATTATAATTGGCTAACATGAAATTTTGCAAATGCGCACAAGTTATCGGCACGGTAAGTAAAAGTTCCTTATTTACCTTATCCACTCTATCAACATTGGGACAAACGAACGTCCACGTGTCATCATTTGGCAACCCTGGTGGTAGAGGCTGCTTCGTGGCGTTGTTTTTTGCTTCTAAAACAAAATCACCACCTTCTCTCCATACAATCGCGGACGTATGACAAAACCAGCTCTGCAGACATGGCACGAGGAAACATTTGCAGTATTTGCCAACTCTTGTGGTGAACTGGTAAACAAATTTTACATACATTAAAAGGTGACCTTATCTATATTATGAATCAATTTAAGTATTATTTATTATCTATTCATTTATTTCTTGATTAGTGTAGAAGAAAGGAACAATGTTATATTAGTTTTAATTGTGATTTTAAATAACGAATCTGATGCCCTCTAACATGCCAACAACGCTTTTGTCGACGTGTAGTCAAGACTTTTTGCAAGTTCCATGACCTCCCACAATAAATCAAAAAGTCCCAATCCTACAAAGAATACAAATATATTAGCATATGATTGGAGAACAGTTTATTTTTCCGTTTTTGCAGATCTGCTACACTCTCATTCATATCACACGAGAATCCCGACTTGCATAGAACATTTGGTGTCCAATCTTTAACATTTCCGCCAGAGGCGTGTCCTTTCATCTGCCATCTGATTCTGATGGTGTTACTCTTCGCGATCTTATTCATTATATTGTCACAGTGAGATCTATGCAAGTCACATTACCAGGCGGAACACATGAAGAGGTTGTTTACAACCTTGACCCAAATAACAGTGGAGTTGTTCAATTTAATTTGGAGTCAGACGAAATTCTTATTAGAGTCCACAGAGGACATGCATTAAAAGAACTAATAGAGGCATTCTCAAGTACGTTGTTGTATTAAAAAGTATATATGTTCTATATTTATTACCAAACAGCAAAATCAAATCCAGATAATCCTTCATAATGGCTCGGTTGAACAAGCGCGAGATGAAGGTTGCGTAACAAGGGATTGCTTGACTGAATTTTTGGAGGAGATTTATGCGACGGGCACAGTTGGCAAGGACTGCAATGTTCTCTTTCTTCGGCACCACTCTGGACATCAACAATGGGAAGCAGTTCGTAAAACCATTCAATTTTCATGTCTATATTGCAAGACCTTGTATGGAATACTGCATTGTAGGAGAAGGGAAACACACTTGAATGAAACATTTCTAGCGCGGCAGATGTTGAACTCAACAAAATTATGCAGTCATATGAATGTAGAAAAATGGTTACATCTGAGAATATTGAAACAGTGTTGATGGAGATTTCCCACAAAGAAATTGTTCAAAAATCTATATTTGTAATAGATTCATTTAAATTGCATTTGTTTGGTCTTATGACAGAGACAATGCTTTAGAAGTACTACAACAAACTAATGCCAAACATTCATAGAAAAGCTGTCCTCACCCGACAAACTACCCGAGAATGGAACAGAAATAAAGAAATATCTTCAAAAGTGTATACGGGAGCTGGACCAAGATGCTATTGTAAAGTTTTGAGATTTTGCACACAATCGAGTTTTACCAGCCTTGACGGTTTTGCCAGAAGGGTGATATCACACACGTGCGGCTGTGTTAGAGATACCAATCTCTTATGAAAATTATTTGGATTTTCGATCAGAGGTTATGCCAGTTTTAATAAGATGTATAGCTGCCAGTTTTAATAAGATGTTTTGGTGATGGATAGGGTGCAAAATTATAGAGAATATATATTTATATTTCAATTTTCCATTATAGACAGTAATAAGAAATTCAAAGAGATAATAGTATCTAATCTGCCTTCCTAAAATGCATTTTGGGTTATGAAAAAAGGGATGCATGTGTCGAGAAATATGACTTGTGAGCAAATCAAATATAAGCTGCTTATTTTATTCTTTGTTTCAATTTTCGGTCAAATTGGTTTCAACACTGCTTTTCAAATATTTATATCTTATGTCAATCATTCGTCCATGAGCTCACTGAAGACATGCGTTGTCAAAAGGGGCATCCAGTGCACAAAATTGAAAAGTATGTATGTTTTGTATTTATTAATGTAGTTTGTAAAATCACAAGATGCATTTTTAATTTTTTTATGTTTAAAAAAAGTTTTTATTCACTCATGCAATAATATATACAATTGATGTGGAAGTTTTATTTGTAAAGTATTTTGTAGAAACATGTTGTTATGTAATATTGGAAACAACCCAAACACTTTATTATGTAATCCTTATTGTCTTGTACGTTTGGGTGAAATTAGAGAAGAAAAGGATGCATATGTTGAGAAATACATGACTTGTAAGCTGTCTGAAACTAATGGCAGTAGCTAAGAAGATAAAATACAAGTTGCATTTATTTACCTTTTGTGTAGAACCTGTTTATATTGTTCGTGGAGGCTCTATTGCACAATTTCAGTGTTTTCCTTTGTGAATGGATATGGTTCAGAGGTCAACTATGCGATTTATTGATCGCATACTGTGAAACATTTACTTTTTCTTACATGTATACTTACATGTACTGTATGAATATGTAAGTAAATTTTACTCAGATATTAAATTAAAATCCTTTTATAAATTCAAATTGGAATCGCTATAATATATAAACTACCCGTGTGGTAAATGAGTGGCAGTCTTTACGCGCAGCTAACTTCGATGATGTGCCGGTGTAAAGCCGAATAATGACCCCCGTCGAATTATGACCGGATAGGTCATTATTCTACGTAGAAAAATGACTCCCTAGCCGTAGAATAATGAGTCAAAATCGTAGAATAAATACCCGGGGAGTCATTTTTCTACATGTTCGATCTATAGGAAAATGACCCCCATAGAAAAATGACCCTATATTGTACTTAATAATATTTGGTATTTTCCACAACATGATAAGTCTTTGAATCACTATGCTGACGGGAATAATACCCCGTGGCAACAATATTTTGTATGCTCAAATTGAATATCAAATGTTCTAACAGGATCTTGACAATAAGGTTGTGACCTTGACCTTTCGCACACGACCTTGATACACGTTCATAACACACTAGCATACTTAAAGGAACAAATATACCGAAAATGATATATACCCATTCATACAAGTAACAGATATACACTGGACAAGAATTATGCAATAGTTACCTTGACCTTTGACCTACAATTTTGGTTCAAGGTCATGGCACATTGGCATCTCCATGGGAAAAAATATACCAAGTACATGTATGATTATTACCAATTCATACAACTGAAAGATATCACATACACAAGAATTTTACAAAAGAGTTAATAGTGACCTTTGTTCAAGGTCATGACACATCGATAACTAAAAAGGAACAAATATACCTAGCACGATCATTACTCATTTATACAACTGAAATATATAGCTCGAACAAACATTTTGCAAGAGAGTCAATATAGTGACCTTGATCTTCGACCTACGATTTTGGTTCAAGCATATTTGCATCTCCAGATAAGCAAATGTACCAAGTATGAACATCTACAATCGGAACATCGTCGCATCTTTTTTTAACAAAAATCGTTGTTTTCGTATTTGCATTATGATTACATCATCTAATATCATGGAAAAACACACAAATCTATACCATAACGGATTCAGTCATGCAACCAATGCAAAGAGTTAATTGATAAAAATGATACAAAATACAAAAGAATCTAGCAAAATTTTCATAAAACCTTTTAAGATAAATGCAAGATTGGTGTGGGTGGGTAGGGGTACTCCGATTTTATGATCAGCACTAGTGTTTACACATTTGAACCACGATTGGCTACAAATCATTCGGTTACTATTTCTATATTTCATGGACTCGTATTTTAACCAAAGATGCAAAAACATGCGCACAAAACATGATGATAATATACCAAATTCTATAGGCACTACACTGATCCTTACATGAACAAAATCTATTCGAATGTTTCTTTAAGCTCGCTGAAGATGCATTGGATTGCAATTAGATGGATTTTAAATTATTGCAAGCACATGTGATTTACATGCAGAACTCCAAATTCATATTCATTGCTTTGAGGAGCCATATTTGCATTTTTTTGTAAGTTTCCTAATATAGCTCCGCCAAATTTTAAGATTTTTTTAGCAAATGCTAGAGACTTAAACACTCTTTCAAGCTCCATTTTTTTATAATTGTACTCAAATTGGAGAGCTAGCCATCATGGGACTTTGATTCGAGACTGTATTTCATTTCAAACTTCGAAGCAGCTAAAGCCCCAGTGACACCGGATTGATGGAAATTTGATGACATTGCGATCGATCGTCGATGTTTGCTACTATCTCAAAAGGTAATCGCATACTGCGATTAATTTACGATCGGTGGTAGGTCATCGCACGACATGTGGCACGATTGGTCATGCGATTACCATAATATTGATCGCACGATCAGTCGCAGGTGATCTTAGGACCGGTCCTGAGGATTAGCAACTGATCAGGCGAATTAAACATGGTCACCTACGATCAGTTGCATGGCCAATTGCAACCAAAAGCAGCACGTCGCAGCTAGAAGGTACGACCAATCGCTAAAATGTACCACCAGTCGCACAACCAACCACGTGACCACTTGCATGCGATATCTTATACGATTGGTGGTGCGTCCATGTAGGACTAGTCGCACGACGATACAAGACCTGTCTGCGACCAATGAAACTTCTTAAATGATTGTTTCAATCGCAGGTGGTTGTAGGTAAATTTTGAACATGCTTAAAACTTGGCTACGACTTATTTTGATCGTGCGATCACCCAAAATCTTTCCGATTGGTCGCACGGCTATTCTACGATTAACATCCGATTTCTATTTTTTCAGTCGCAGAAAGGTTGTATCCTGGTCGCAAGCCCGGTGCGACTGGGGCTTTAATCATCGCGATTCGTTTCTTCATAAACTTCGTATATCTGAAGTATGAAATCAAACTTAAAATTAATAATTGAAGCCCCTTTTATAAGAAAAAATAAAAATTTCTTTATAATACTTCATTACTGTCATCAAAATCAAAAATTATTTTAAAAGTGAACAATAATGAAATCAAATAGTGATTACAGGCGAGTTTCTTTAGACATACAGGTAACCCTTGAAAACCACCACGCACTATTAAACTCGGCGTTCTTATTCAACTATGACTATTAAAGTCACGATTCATATCAGAACTGTGTGTTCTGTTTCACGCCCATAATTTTCAATATTGTAGACTGCAATATTCTTCTCCACATTGACTCAGAATGAAACATTTTGCGTAAAATTGTAAACAATTTTCCGGGGGGTTGGGATGCCCCCGAACACCCCTAGCAGGATCGCGCCTTAAGCGCTTCGCGAATCGAATCCCTCTCTCATGGTTTTCTGGCTATGGCCATGGAAATTCATGTTGAACAATCATAATTTGGGATTTTTAAATGTTGGACAATTATGGGGCACTGTTTTAATATTTTTAAGCTATTTCTGATATAAAACATCATTTTGTGATATAAAAAAAACATTTTCTGATATCAAAAATCAATGTTTTGATATCAGAAAATAAACAAGAATATTTTATATCACAAAGTCGAATTTCTGATATAAAAAATGTAAGTCATTTGCTGATGTCAAAAATTGATTTTGTGATATATTTTTGTGATATCAGAAAATGATCGTAATTTTTTTGATACCAGAAAACGATTTTCTGATATCAAGATATCGAATTTATTATATGAAAAAAAACTTATTGGTGTGACCGGGAATCGAACCCCGGCTGTCTAACCCGAAGTCAATGTGAAAGTTAAAATTTATAACAAACAGTAAGTCGGTCCGAGTGATGTTGGATACATCAATGGCTCCCGAAAACCTTTGAAGTTCCGACATGGTATATGCCGTTAAGGCCATAGAATATTAAGGTTATGTTTATCATGAGGGTGCAGCAGGGGCGTGTCTATTTCTTCTATTTTTGTGAATTGATTGATTATAATAATAGGAGTTTGTAGACATTTAAAAAAGATACAAAAGGCAAAAAATTGTCGACTCGATTCACTATAAAATAGTCAATGTGCCGACATAAATGAAGTTCTGAAAAAGTAACTTGAAATGTCCAGAAACAAACTTTCATTTTCCTTCTCCTCTACCCGCTCAGAACTTTCAGGTTTTGCACTACGTTCATCAGTTCATTTCGACAGTATATGCCCTCGGAACAAGATGGAGGAGTCCGAGTATAAAAAAATTGAGAGGTTTCTATATAATCACAAATATCCAAAATCGATGTCAAAGTCAAAGTTGTTAAAACGGAACTTTCGACGAAAATGCAAGGATTTTGTTCTGATAAATAGAACATTGCATTACCAGGGTAAATTTAAACATACTATGAGAGTTGTGAAAGACACAGAGGTGGAGTACGTTCTTCAAAAGATCCACACAGATGAGGCTGGGGCCACCTAGGAATTAACAAAACGTAAGTTATAATTTTAAGTAAACCCACAATTTTCATATATATATATATATATATATATATATATATATATATATATATATATATATATATATATATATATATCAAGTATAATGCAATATAAAATTTAGAAATTCCTCGTCTTTTTCAATTCGGGTAAATTTACAAGGAAATGCGGAGTCGAATTCAACTTGTCTGAATGATATATTGTTGTTTGTATAAACGTAATTTTGTTGGGCTACTTTTTCGTTATGTCGACTTAGTAAGCGATCAAGCTATAACGTTTACAAAGTTAGCATGACACAAGATGTGTTCAACTGAAAAAGTCAAAAACTTCATTTGAACGTAAGTTAACGCCAGCGCCAGCTTTGCTTGACATATTGCAGTTTTAGCTTAACTTCATTACATGTCAACTTCAAAATGCAATGAGATCTAAAATAAAGCTATGGCGTTCCATACACTTTGATGCGCGAAAAAATCATTAGCGTGATTAATTATATATATATATATATATATATATTTTTTTTTTTTACTTTTTTTAAGTTGGAGAAAGGTGAGGGAGAGATACTATTGGAAGAAATCGTACCAGGACGTGAAAAAAGTATATCGATGAATGCGATATGTGCCAACGAAAAGCTCCGTTAAAGAAAGCCAGCAAACCTCTCAGGCCTATACCGGTGAAATCCACTCCATTTTCGCAGATCGGCATGGATCTCGTGGGGCCTTTGGAAAAGACTGAAACTGGTAAGTATGTAGATCTATATCTTTAGGAGAGAAATTAAACGATTAACAGCTATCGATGATGTTATATGCATGCAACACGCTGACCTATATGGTACATTACCATATTTGTTATCTATGGACAGCCGTTTTAACATAAACCTATTTAAATAGAGATATTTTTTCAATAAAAAGATATCTCTATTTCTCCACTAATAGGGATGCATCTAAATTTATCTCTATTTATACTAGAGATATTTCTATTAAAATGTGATGTATCTATCAAATGAAAAATTGAGGTATCACTTATTTTATTTGAGATATCTATATATCAAATAAAGATACCTGTACCTCTTTTTTGTATAGAGAAATCCTTGTTTACTGAAAAATAGAGATACGTCTATTTTAAATACAGATGTCTATTTTGATAGAGATATCTCTGTTTAAATAGAGATATCATATCTGTATTTAAAGAAAAGAAGAGATATCTTTATTTCAAATAGAAATATCTGAAAATACCTGTATTTGAAAATAGATCATAACTTTATTATAGATAGAGATATCTCTATTTAAACAGATTTATGTTAAAACGGCTGCCCATAATAATTCTCTACTCTTCCGCGAGGGGAGGGTTGAAATTTCAATCGTTCGTATATTTGTATGTCCACATGTCCGTCTGTGCTATCTTTTGCAGAATTTATGCAAGAGCATTCTTATTTTGTATGCATGATCATTTTGCCAAGTCTTTTGATAAAGTGTCATGCGTTAATTAAGCCACATTGCTATGGTAGCTGATTTGTGCCATTTCGCTTTTTCGCGTTTTCATACTGCGAAAAAGCGCCAAAGCGACTTATAAAACGGCGCTTTTTCCCATTTTTTGCAAGGCGAAAAAGCGCCAAAATGCATGCAAAAAAGCGCCACTTTAAAACGGATCACATACTGGCGCTTTTTCGCGTTGTATTAAATGCGAAAAAGCGCCGTTTATAAACTTGTCGCTTTGGCACTTTTTCGCCTTTCCCCTTTTTCGTTTTTTTTCGCAGAATGAAAGTGAAATGGCACAAATCAGCCACCATAAATTGCTTCTGCGCATGGGACTACTGCAGAACAGGTTCCAGAATTTTCTTGACAATATATACAACTAATACATGTACAACGAAAACTAACTGGAACATGGAATCCGGATAGGGTCATATATGCAACATCGAATTGTAAAGTTGGATAACTGAAACGCGATGTTGCAATGGCGATGACGCAATAATGTGATAGTGCGATGGCGATGATGCGAAAACGCGATGGCAATGACGCGAAAATGAAAATGCGATGGTGCGATGACACTTGTTAAATTAATGCGATTGGGATGACGCGATAGTGCGATAGCGATGACGCGACAGAGCACCGTCGCTTTATCGCCATTGCGCTATCGCATCATCGCCCCATCGTTATTGCTCCATTGCAATCGCATTTTCGCATCACCGCCATAGTAACATTGCATCATTGCCAATCTTATTTCATCATTGCGTTTCAGATCCAACTTTACAATGTTATGGTGTATATATATTTATGTATATATGGCCTTATCCGGATTCCGTACAATGCAGCTTTAAATGTCTAGAATTGAATGCATACTTAATAGTATTACAAAAAATGCAAAATCTAACATAGACCCAAACTTTATTTTTACAAAATAAACATATTTCCTTTTATACAAATTGTGGTATTAGCAAAAACACAGATTGGGCAATCTAGCATTGTCATAAGAGTTGCTTAACATTTTATGCGCCTGAAGGGTCGGATTATGATATGGTCGATATCGTCTGTATGTCCGTTCGTCTATCCGTCCGTATGTCCGTTAACAAATTTATGTCCTCAACATAACTTTGAAAATATAAGGCCCATGATCTTGAAACTTCACAGGTGTGTAGAACTCATGGCTATGCCTATGGTGTGCAGAGCACAATAATCTTTACCATACCATTTATAATTTTGGAGTAATTACTCTTTGTTAGATTTTATGCCCCACCCATAGTATGAGCATCTGGCTTATAATGCCACGCGTCGCCCAGCGTTGCTCTTGTTTTGTTTCAGTGCAGTACATGTTTTATTTTTCCCTCTATTCATATAAGGTTTCATGAATTTACATATTCGGCTTTCATATTTTACAATGAAACATTTTGATATTGACAGGCAATCGGTACATAGTAGTACTAACAGAATATCTGACGAAGTGGGTGGATGCAGAACCAATCGAAGAGAAAACAGCTGAAAATGTTACAAGAGTTCTTACAAAATTTGTGGCGAATCATGGCGTCCCAGAAGTCTTGATAACAGACCAGGGACGCGAGTTCTGTAATCAGTTAAATGACAAGTTATGTTACCAATTCGGAATGCAACACCGCGTGGCGTCACCTTACCATCCGCAAACGGGCGGCCACACAGAACGATATAACAGGACATTGTGTGAAATGTTGTCAAAATACGTAAACGACAGACATACCGATTGGGATACGAAATTATCATCCATGCTGTTTGCATATAGAACTGCCGTTCACGCCTCAACAAAGATGAGTCCATTTTACTCAGTGTACGGTAAGCAAGCCAGATTACCCGTGGACTTAGATTTACCAACAGAAGTAGATGCAAACGAATCTTTGGCAAATGTTTTAGAGAGAAGATGTGATGCTTTTGTTGCCTTGAATTGTAACAGAGAAGAGGCGGCTGCAAACATAAAAAAGGCACAAAAAAGACAGAAGATAAACCATGACAAACGAACCTCTGAAGCTGAGTTTAATGTTGGCGACCTAGTGCTGGTCCATAACACAAGAAAAACCACAAGGAAGGGCGGGAAACTTGAAAAGAAATGGATAGGTCCATACACTGTCAAAGAAGTCCTGAAAAAAGGCACGTACAAATTAGAGGAACTAAAGAATACAATTAATGGTAGTCGCTTAAAATTGTACCAGATTAGAGAAGAGTTTCAGGGTGTATCCAAAGATGGTATTAAAAAGAGAAAGACGGCAAGTACAGAAGCTGAGAAACCCAGGACATGTGTTTTCCTACTCCGAAACCGATCATGATGGCGGTTATGGTGCTCAAAATTGTTTTCCAAAGGAAGACACATGTATATCTCGGGACCCAAGTCCGTGTAGTGACAATGATACCATCATTATTGGAGAGGAAAAACGATCTGGGTAAATCCAAAAATGGTGATAATAGGGGAAAGAATGCTAACAATGAAGAAGAGAAACCCAAAGATGAGTTTTTCGACTCTGAGACTGATGGCGAATATTGTGCTCGTTTGCCAAAAGAAAATACACGTAGATCTCGTAGCTCCAGTGCATGTAGTGACAGTGACACCATCATTATTGGAGAGGAAGAGGGCGTCAATTTGTTTAATTTTCGTCCAGTTACAGGAGACTGGCAGAGAGAAAACTCAGAAAAATTTGATTTAACCGTAAAAAATGGGTGCATCAGTGGGAGAGAAAGAAAAATAAAGCTGACATCCGAACCAACAAAAGTGGTTTGTATGAGGGGTGACGGAAACTGTCTCTTTCGAACATTCAGTTTCGTTTTGTCAGGCGTACAGTCGTTTCATAAAAATGTGAGGGACAAAAACGTATCCGATATGGAGGAAAACGATGCCATCTTTTCTAAGATCGAAAATACCCCAATGGAGCAATATCTTTCTGTATCAAAAATGAAAAACCTCGGAACCTGGGCAACTGAGTTGGAGATTATTGCATTTTCATCAATCTGCAATACCCCTGTCCAGGTCTTTTGTGAAGCTGGTCGTGGGCAGTACAAATGGTTAGTCTACACGCCTGCAAGCGGTGAAAGCTCATCTAATTGTTCTGTCTTTCTGCAGAATATTCATGGACATTTCGAACCGGTGCTAGATGTGGGTGAAGATGTGTATAGTAGAACACCGTATCTTAGAATAGCAGATTATGTCGACAAACCTCTGCAGAATTACGTTCCACAAGACATCCTGGAATCTGCATTAGTTAATTCGAATGTAGACGAAATGAAGGTGAGATCTGTCGAGGACATAGAACCTCCCCATGTGATTACCAGAAAATTCACCGACAAATTCTGCACCAATTGCAGATTCAAAATCGATCCGAACATCTTTAACACCCTTTGCGATTGGGCCAACTTTGACCAGTTAATAAGCTGACTTTGACAAGATATTGTGGCATGTATCCACTTTCAACAGGATCTGCAAAGGTTTCCTTATCAAGGGATGCTAGGTCTTTTATGACATTTGATTGATTTCAAGCGTCAAAGACGTATTTGAAAACGTGAAAAAACAGTTCGGTTTAATACAAAATGTAATGCATGTAACACGCAATGTTCAATTATGTTTTCTCTACTTTTTTATTATTATCTCAACTGACATATTCGTCTAAGGAAAAGACGTACAAGGTGGAATTTGCCTAAGCTGAAAATTATCTACTTTATTTCTTTATTATACTTCTTTTTATTAAACTATATTAAAAGTATAAATCTATGGTGTCCTTCATTGGAAAGAAGATTGAATAAATGTTCAAACAAACGCTCTGTTTGTCTGCAAATTTTCTGTCACGCGGCCTGTATCAATCATAAAAGGAAAACAATAGACGTGTTCAGAATTCCACCTTTGGCAACAATTTGGCACATGTCACCGATGGTTGAAATTGGTCGCCAACGCCAGTATCATCAAATTTGAATTAAGTCACCAAACTTGGTCAAACACGCCAACACTATACACCTGTGGTGGAATTTGCCACATAAGTAGAGTGTTGGCGATTTTTACTAAGTTTGATGACCTATTAATAGGCTAATTCAAATTTGATAGTGCTGATGTTGTCGACAAATTTTAACCGTTGGTGACAAATGTGGTAATTTATTACCATTGGTGAAATACTGAACACGGCTAGAATATGTTATCTTACATCTATGTTAACAAGCTGATGGCTTCAGCGCTAAAGTCAGCATATTAACGTTATAAAAATAGACATTGTATTCCACTAAGGCTTGATAATGGCCGTGTGGCCGGAAATTTGCAAAATAGTTTGTTTCATTAGTCCTACCGGCAAATTCGCCGAAGAGCATTTTAAGTTTCCACTCCGTTAGTGTGTCAGTCTGTCTATCAAGATTCTGTTCCGCTCTATAATGCAATCATCAATAAACATATCTTCATCAAACTTGGCACGAATGTTCCTTATGACTCAAAGGTGAGTCACAAAGTTCAATTTCACCAGCTAAGCATGGATTTTTCTGTAACGCTCTACAATTCGGTTATCTATCAACAGAACTTCATCAAACATGGTTCGAATGTTACTTATGACCCAAAGGTATATCATGACCGTGGACCGAGGTCCATTACTCTGATTTCAAGGTCACCATCTGATCATGTGTTTCTGTTCTGCTCGAATTCAGTCTTCTATTAACAGATATTCATCAAACTTGGCAAAAATGTTCCTTATGACTCAAATGTGTGTCATGACCTTGACCCAAGGTCATCGCCCTGATTTCAAGGTCGCCAGATAAGCATGGCTTATTTCATGTTCAGCTCTATAATTCAGTCATTGGAATGTAACGTTTTCAAATGACACCAAGATCATTTACCTTGTGACCTTGATGTCAAAAATATTAGGATGTTGGAAGGTCAGAGAGTTATCGTGCGGAAACACCTTTTTCCACAGACCACTTCGTTTGACTTTGACCTATTGACCCCCAATCAATAGTGGTCCTTCTCAGGTCATGGGCAACACATGAGTGAAGTATGAGTATTGGATGTGAACAAGTTTCAAATGGCACCAAGACCATTTTCCTTGTGACCTTGACTGTGGCCTTTATTTAAAAAATATTAGGATGTCTAAAGGTACTGTGAATGACCTAATATTCATGTGGTACCAGTGTTTGCGGTTTTCGTGGATAGTTCTTCCCACGAACTAGTAAATCTATGTATATTTGATAAAGACAAATTTATATATCCACTAATTTTGAACCCCAAAAATAAGTTGTTTTCGCCCAATCCACGAAAATTGGTATACACGAATAAAAAGCCATTCGTAGCAATAGAGTTATCGTGCGGAAATAACTATTCACAGCCACTTCCTTGATCTTGACCTTTGACCTATTGATCCCAAAATTGATTGCCTGAGATCATGGACAACACATGTGTAAATGAAAGGGGGAAGGTTACTGGCTCAGGTATATGGCGGAGGCTACCACTGAAATATGAAATTCAATGACAAAATAAACATATAAAACATAAAAAAAATATTTGATACTAGTTAGTACAACTACAGTACCGACTTAGGACGGTCATTTGATATAACGAGTGTCAACCAAATGGTGTGTTTAAACGGTTGTGAAGTATCATAACCAGGTGTCCAAAGGTAATAGATTTATCTTGCAGAAACCACTTTTTCAACAGACACTTCGTTTGACCTTGACCTTTCATCGATTAACCCCAAAATCAATAGGGCTCTTTTGAGGTCATGAGCAATATATTTGTGAAGTATCATCAATGGATGTAAAATGGTAAAAGAGTTACCGCAAGAAAACCACGTTTTCCACAGACAGACGGACGGACAGTCTAGTTGAAACAGGTATACCCCCACAACTTCGGTGGCGGGTATAAAAAAAACAAACTCTTTTTGTAAATTTCGGTCAAGCGGTCTTTATCAACAGATAAAGGATAACATATTTCAATGACATATATGTTTAGTATGTACCAATAGGCGCATCCGTCGCAAATCTTCTATGGAACACTCTCTGAATTGGTAAGAATTGTCATTTTAGGTAAGGTCATGATTAGGTGTAATGTCTGATTGATTCAGGGTTTTAATGTGTATTGTCTTGTCCCAGAATGCCATTTACATTTCGAGAGAGGGGGACTTCATATTGTGTTGTAGGGTCCTCGTATTAACCATAAAACGTCATAAGTGAGGATAATAATGACGCAAATTTACAAGGCACTTTAATTAGTTATGCAAATTATCCCTTAATTAAGCATATTCTATATAATGTCCTGGGTCGTGGGAAAAGGTTTTCGTTTTATACTTGTGTCTTTATGGAAATCTCATTCTTCTCTAAACAGATGAAATAGTTCTCTTTTTCCACACCAAGTGTGCAAACTCAATTGTCATTTTATTTTAACATCTCAGGATGATAATCTGAATACACTAGGAAAAAAATTGTTTGACTTCGGTATGAACCAAGTTCTCCTGTAGATGTAAAGACTCGGAACGACTTGTCCAAGGACGCGTGTACGGGTCTAAAACACATAATTTACTTATGTTATAGATATTATAACATCCGATAAGTCACAAAAATGAGGCGATATCCAGGTTTCGAAGGTCATCGGGTTTATTCAATTTATGAATCAGAATTACATACATATTAACCCTACCGATTTCGGCAAAAGTCTTTCGCCTACCGCTTTACAATTCAAATCTTCCGATTTCCTAACTTTCTACCAATTTCTCCCTTTGGATGTTTGGCTTCGGAAACCATTGTTGTTTACGAAATAAAACTTCGTTTATCCATTTCTCGTTTGATCTGGATCTTGATCGTGATCAATGAAAAAATTAGGTGGTTGGAAAATAATCTCAAAAATGCATACCAGAATTATCTGAAGTATTATAAGCATCAACATGCACCATATCCACGAACTTTCAGTACACCAAGGTATATATATATAAAAAGTACACATTGAAAACATTTATCAAGAAATCAAGTCGGTTTGTAGGGGGTCATTATTCTATGGGGGTCAATATTTTTCACGAGGGGTTTGCAATTTTTGGGGCTGGTGCCACTTATTCTACGGTCGAATAATGACCCCCTTGGTCGTGGAATAATGACCGGGGTGTCATTTTTCTATGTAGAATAATGACCCCCGGTCATTATTCGACGGGGGTCATTATTCGGCTTTCCACCGGCTGATTTTTCACTTCACTACATAAAACAATCATTTTGAATCAATATAAAGCCTCAGTACTACTATACGCATATACACAACAGCTTACGGCTTTTACATATGTAACAGTTATCTCATTGTACAGTTATATACAGTGTAACCAACTGTAGACTTATGAAAAAAGAACGAGTGATGATATGAGACACAGGCCACGCAACTTTACCTTTAAATGAGAGGACAGGAGTATGAGGTAAAAGCTCGGTGATTGCCAGACTTGTAGGAAGAGATAGAAGCCGTGTAAGAGGGTGAGGCATTAGGCAGACTAGTGGTACTGGTATTTAGAAATATTCGTCAAAGTTAATGTAAGAAAAACTTTCTATAACACTTCTGTGCATGTATGCCCAACATGGGTCAATTTCCAGGTTTATATCTCTTCAGTTTTTGGACATTCTGTAATGTCATTCTTGCGTTTGCATCTCTGTATATTAATACATGTGTATTGTGTATAACTGTAAGCACAATGCACAGCTAATCAAATCTGTTACCAGTTTGTATCATTTTGGTTGCATTTACTACTGATGCCGAAATCCATCCAGTCAACACTGTGCTAATATGGTCTGCAAGGAACTGAGTCTAGGAGTATATATTTGATGCACACACATAACAAATAATTGATCTGAGTGTATTTAATGTCAATATATATATATATATATATTTCATTTTCATTATTTTTTATTATCATTTATATATCACTGCGTACAATTTCACAGGACAGGATTATAGTTTTTGGAGATAACTCAAGCTGGAGGTCCTACTTGATGGAGTTGAAATGTATACAGCTATGACAGAAGAGCTGCTAAAGCATATATAGGAAATAGACCATATGGAGGATTTTACCTACCTTTAGGTAAGAGTGTCCAAACTCGGTGTGTATGCCATAAATACAGGGACATACCAGCTGATGCAGAGACAATTTGCTGTGGAAACTCAGTCAGTTGTATAACTTTGTTTGTTTGTTTATTGTTTTACGTCACTCCACGATTATTTCACGTATATGGTGACGGCATCTGCCTGATGCATTGCATACAAATTTAGACCTTTGCAACGGACCCACCCGAAGCAGTGAGGGATCTTTTACGTGCCACGCCTACCGTGACACGGGACCTCGGTTTTTACTGTCTCATCCGAAAGACAGAACACCGGTGTGCCCCGGGCGGGAGTCGAACCCGCGACCTCTCGATCACGAGCCGAGCACCTTATCCATTAGGCCACACCGGCTTCAGTTGTATAACCTTGCAGTCGATAAGACACAAAATGTTTATGTAAACGGCAATTGCGAAATTTGCGTGAAAATCTGCCTGAGAATAAAATTCTTATTTGGATGGACTCTTGAGTGCTCTTCAGTTGAAGAGGTACATTCAGCTTACTGGAACTTGTCAATGGTTTCCTATAAGGGCACGTGGCTTGCAGCGACATACAGAAACAAATGGTGCATCGGACAAGTGCTGGAAATAGACGATGATGATGGAGAAATCCATGTTACTTTTCTAGTACAATCTGGGAAGTATGGAAACAATTACAAATAGCCAAATAAAGAAGATGTCCTTTCGATAACAAAAGATGAAGTTCTGTTCGCTCTAATGAAGGAACCACAAAAGGCAGTTGAATGCTTACAATTAGCAAAGACGATATTCAGAGTATAGAAACCGAATTGATGCCTACATGAATTAGATGTACGTCTACTACATCACGATCATGGTTTTGCATTTCCTTACTTATTTTGTATGATTTTGTCACTTTCATACGTAGGTAACGTATTGTTAATATATTGCATGTATTTTCACACGTAGTTTGGTCAGTATAAATATAAGGACAAACTGTAAACTCTATAACGTTCGCTTTGTGGTGATAATTTGCAATTTTATTGCGTTGTATTTCTGACAGTTGATGTATAATACCCAGAGAGGCGACTAGTCAAAACTTTCGCTTTAAACTGTTTTAAAAGGCAATGATATTGTGGAGTTATAAGGTTTTAGACACGTGTATTGAATTTGGAAGTGTGATGGACTGTTCCATAATTTATGGTTATTACGGTGCTCAAAGCTGTGTATTTTGTTTTAATTGTTACACGTCGATAACGTTTTGTTGATCTTGTTCAATAAAACTAAAGCAAAAAGTTCGTTTCTTGGAACCTTTGTACTAACTGAGAGTTATTATACTTCCATAACGGAATTGGGACTTTATTTTAAAGACGGTTTGGTCCAGTGAGTAGCTTAATGCTTTGTATATGAGCATGTCACTTTATCTGATGCTGAATAATTATTATTTAGTTTAATGTTACACTCATTTGGTGACAGTATCAATTATAAATATATTTGCAAAACAATACAATTCATACATTTATAAGTGTAAAGTGATTAAAACTAATGAGTAAAATATTTTGGAAAGACCAGCCTTCGTTGTATAACTTATATACATTTAAGAAATGGTATTAAAACAGTACGAGTATATCATATTCGTGTGTATCATTTTCCAAAGATAAAATCAAATTTTATTATATAAATTTATCTCTTTCAAAAAACGCCAATAGTTTGTTTATACTTACACTTTCAAATAATGCCTTAAGATTATCAACAGTATAATATTTATTTCTAATAAGTGCGATATCCACACAATCTACTAATATGCGTTTAATAGTAAACATACATCCACACATGGGACACACTCTGGAGGAGGCTCTTCCTTTAGAAGATAGGAATGAGTTATCCAAGTGTGTCCAATGCGGAGTCTAGTACAAACAGTTTCATCTTTACGACAAATATGATTATAAATAAGGTTTTGATTAAAAATTGGCTTAATTTCAGATTGATCATGCGTGTGCTCTGTGATAATGATATTCGCTTTCTCGTTGTACTGGACGAGTGGTCCACCAATTCTGATGATTTCCCTAATACCTACGGCTTAGTGAACTGTGTATTATTTACAACAATCAGGCCCTGGAAACTAGAAAAGCTGCAAATAGACTATACACCACAGGATAAAGTGGTAGAAATTCTAGGTATCAATCCAGAGTCCATTGATACACTGATAACACGTACTGCCACACCATTATATGGCAGTGATGACCAAGGATTAACAGATAGACTAATAAGCTAATGTAAACGAGGAGCTGGAAAACCAATGTTGGGCACCGAGACGGGGATTCAATATTCAGAATGTCGGTGTCAGTTTTTGGCATCTATGTACATTACATGGTCCCCAAATGGTCTACAGTCCTTCCGTGACCAGTGTCACTCACCAGATAAATAAGATTTCTGATCTGTCTAATGTTGTAATGTTTATTAGCGCACCGGATAGCTCAGTGGGGTGTCGGCTGTCCCAGCATATGGGACGAATAGCACAGACATCACGATAGAAGCAGGCAATCGAGGGGGGTGGGGGGGGGGGGAGGCCAGAACAATGTACGACTCACAGCTCACGTACTATAGAGAGATGGTATATATCACCAGCTTGATGGGTATCCCTCACCCCCCAACCACATCTCTGATGTTTATCTTGATTATAGTGACAGTGAAGTAGTGAGAGTCACAGAAGGGATAATAAGGAATACCCATCACACTGTTGTGTCAATGTGGCTGGGGGTATTAGATATATCACGTATTATAGGATACCTACCTCTGCACTCTACATCACTATCAACATTACGTATCATACCGTGTGACGTGAAGAGCTGTAAGCGGCTGTTCACTGTGTTACCTCTACTCACACAACTACATTGTATACAGTATATGGGTGATTGTAGAGGAGCTCTGGCCCGATTGAAGTATGTACAGCTGTCGTACATCCAACGGGGTAACATCGCACGGAATGTGTCACACATAACACTTGGAGACGTTACTGTTAAAGTGTGTAGACATTTCAGTCAGGAATAGGGAGAATTCGTGTCAAGTCTCCTGAGCATCGCACAAATAGTTAAGGTCACATTAGAGGACACAGACATTGATGTTGACTCCATTACAAGGATTAAGTCCTCCCCACAGTTCACAATCATCGATCACGACACATATATCGATGGTAGGACATGTTCCCTAGAGTTCTGTAGAGAGACATGACATGCCCTAAATGAGTCAACTGTAAATTACTTGTAAACACAAACATCCCAGGGCCGTTAATTCACCGATTCGTAAGCTAAATATTCATATCAAACCATTTATGTCCGACCTCTTCGTTTAGACACTTAGTAGATTATATTGTGAACAGAAATACCAAGACATGGGACAGAATTTAAAATAATGAATGAGTGGAAATAGTTAATTTATATTTTAAATCTGCCATCTCTTTTAAACATATCTAATAACACACTTGGTTTTCTACACATTTAATTGATATGTTTATCATGTTATGGATATAGTCAATGTCAACATCCAATAGCTGCCAGATGCAAATTTTGATCTAGAGCTAATTTCCAGTTAAGGGTCAGTAGCCCTTTTCACAAAAAAAAAAAAAATCTTACGAATTGCCGTAAGTTTTTTAACTTACGAACTTCATAAGTGAATTCTTAAGTCCTTTTCACGAACGCATATGTAAGTGAAATCTTACGACAAAAACTTACGAACAAACTTATGACAAATTCTCCCTAGCAACAAGTTGGCGCGCGAGTCCTTCAAACTTTCGATGTGAACTTTTTATGCGTATTTATGCATTATCTGTACGTAGATATATGTATTGGCCAATGCTTTATGTTATTCTCTATTTTCATAATGTAATCACATCATCATACAATCTAATTAAAACCATATCTTTATTCCGTTTCTCTATTTGTTCCACTGCGTATAAAGATCTGGTGAAACCCCGTAAGGGTTCACGTTCTGGTGACCTTTGATGAGGTCTCAGTCTCTGAAACCGTTATTTCCCATAACCAATCAGTGACTCGGCTAGGCACGTGATAGTGACGCAATATGTAACAAGCACCGTTCAAAAACTACCTTGTGGGTCACGCACGCTGTGAATGATAATTCCATCCCTAAGATTTTGTAGCCGATCCACTGATTGGCTGAAAATCAGAGGTCACCAGAACGTGAACCCTTACGGGGTTTCACCAGATCTTTATACGCAAAGGAACAAATAGAGAAGCGGAATAAAGATATGGTTTTAATCAGATTGATCATCATATGGAATGTTATACACGAGACATCGGCCCAGTTTCATCAAACGGCGTATGATTAGTTTGCGTAAATACCCGACTAAATTTCAAACTATTTTACGTTACATTTACATCATGCGGCGTAAAGTGTACGTTTAGCGTCGATTTAGATGAAATTCTGTACCAACTTTTCTACCTCTTTTAAGTGTTTGCATAAATCAATGTAATGACTTTTAGGACTTCCTGTTTAATGCTTCCAATTAGTAAATAGTAAAATACATTGGCGGATCTAGATTTTTTTTTCAAGGGGGAAGAAGGGGGGGGGGGGGTGGTGCAGTTTCCCATGGCTAATGTTTTGCACTATTGGGTCCGGAAAGGGTGGAGCGCTAAAATGGTCGAAATTGACATTTTGGGGGGGGGGGGGATTTTAACTAGGGGGAAATGAGGAGTGTGTTAGTCATCTTTACTTGTGGAGACTTGTGTAGTTATCAGAATAGTTTAATCTCTGTTATGTGATGACGTATTGTTAATACTGCATGCGATTTCACGAGTCACTAGCGCATCGTGTGTAAATGTAAGTGCGGGTTGCAAAATAAATGTATTTTAAGAGAAACATCTGTAAGAAGTACTCTTGGACTTAAGAGAATTTAAAAATATTTATATTTCATGCATGTATTTGTACAGTAACTTTTAACTTACGACAAAAAATTTATACATACGAGTGGTATTAATCAGTTACGAACAATATTTGATTTAAGAAGTTCGTAAGGTTTTTTGTGAAACGGAACGATTTCGTAAGATTCTTCGTAAGAGAATATTTGTCGTAAGAATTTTTGTGAAAAGGGCTACATTTCCGTAACTTTTTACCCATTCCAAGGATTTTAATATTTCACAAAATTGTTGGCAAAGAAATGTTTCGATCCTTTGAAATTTCATTCCTTGAAGCTAAGCAATGGGAGTATTATGCCGCGTTTGGCATTCTCCTTGTTTATAAGAAACGTTGCTGCTACATTGTTATTGTGGCCGCAGGGCCCAAATTCTAGGGTCAATTCGCTTGTCATTGTGCACACTGTTTATTTTTTCCTTTGACCATATTCTTTATCTGTTAAGCGTTTGATCGGACGTTACCGTAATTACTTTTAATAATGTAATCTTTTCTTAGAATATCTGACGTTGATTGTGTGTGTGCGCATTGTACATGATAACTAGAATGTAACAATTTCCCCCAAGGATTTGTAAGTGGTGTCGATCTAAATATGACCGCTAAAATGTCAAAATATACTAAAATCACACCAGGAAGTTAATTTTCCATGGATGGATTCACAGTCCTTCGTTCTCTTATTTTGATAATAGAGTTTTACATATATACAATTATACGTTACACTGAAAGTGGATTCGATGTTTAATAAGACGGTCTTAAAATAACCAGTAATTGGCTTATTCGCCTATTCAGTGAGATACCCGCTGTGCTGGATTTAGGTGTTACCAACCAATACCTGGACAACCGACCGTTAATCAGTGTACACACACATCAATCACAAAAAAGTGTGAATTCAGCAAATAATAATATCGAATATAATGACCATGAAGACATATAGTGTATATCTCTAACTTTAACCGAGATCAGTGGCGGATGCAGCAACCTCTTCGCCGGAAAGTCGAGGTTGCATTTTTCCGAATTTCTACCAATATATATTCAACATACAGGGTTTTGTTTAAATTTTTGGCCTCTTACGCAACGCTCCTCCACCACTGGAGGTAAAAGTCATTTGTTACCAACATACTATACTATTATAATTTTGAGTACCGATATAATTATCGACTACCGATATGTGATAAATCCAGCAAGACGCATTTCAAGTAGATGTAGAACATGAGAAATCACGCAAGTGGTTGTACCTGAGCATTTTTCTTGACATCTTGATTTTTTTGCAGTTCAGCCGATTCATATAATGCAATAGACCATTGTGACGTCACGTTGAACATACCTTATGTTTTTGCGGGTTTTTTTTTTTTTTTTTTGCAACATTATATAATTGTGTATTGCGGTAACACAACTGCGAAGATCCTAAAATGAAAAAAAAAACCTTCGGAAAAGTATACCGAAGACTTTCTTGACATAAGAGTGTTCTTCAAACATTTTTTTCTTGTCATGTATCTTTCTTTTTGTCGACTACGAGTGGTGGATGGATTGGAAGTTCCGCAAGCTTTTGTATAATAAGTGGAGATCCAGGATAAGTCGAATAAAACATTTAAGTTAAACGTTTACAGCATTTGTATTATTTCTGATCAAATATGATTTTAAAACTGTTTCTTCTTTCCAACCCTCGTCTCACCCTGCACATGTCTAAGGGACCTGGTGCAAAAATCGTTTGCTCGGTCCGTCCCTCTGTGTGCTTCCGTACTTCCCTGGCGCCAGAAAATTGTGATCATTTTCAACAGACACCAGAATTCACCAGTAAGTATATCCCCAAGCGTCATCATGTGACCCCGGGGTAGGACATCGACATTATGCTTTTTTTTGCAGCTGGGACATTTCTGTTTCACAAACGAAGTTGTTTGGCTGAAATTTTACAAGCGTTGTAATTTGATTTAATAACACACCTGTCTGTCAATGATAACAAATAATCACAAAAATTTCTTATAAAATTCCTGTTTCGTACTATTTCTGATGAAACATTGTTGTGCTGAAAGGCCCCGTGTCGTGGTATACATGGCACGTTAAAGATCCCACACTGCTTCGGGTGAGTCCGTTACAAAGGTCAAAATTTGTATGCTCCGCATTAGACAGATGCCGTCACCATATACGTGAAATATTCGCGGTGTGACGTTACACAAAAATCAATCAACCAATCAACAGAAAATCAAGTAAAATACCGTAATGAATCCAGACCCCAGAACCCATCTGGAACTTTTTTCCCTAACGCCGATTTTTTTTTTTCTCTTACAATTTAGACACTGCACTGCTTGTCCAAAATGCTTATATTGGAGCGTGAATATGTGTGTTAAAAGGGTTTAGGCAAATGTGTAAAAATATCTCCCCCAATATAAGCAGGATCCAGTACATGCTCCACCAAACTTCTTTCGGAAGTTAAGGAAAAGCTTCCAAAATACTCGCATATTATCTACTAGAGAAGTGTAAACTTTTATGAAATTTGTAATCTTAGCTATAAAATGTGTTATTATTATTATTATTATTATTTTTTACTTTTCTTCCTTTTACACTACTTTTTCCAACAAACTAAAATATACTCTCTACAGTCATCGGTAACAACTTATTCACCAAGAAAGGTTGTAGCTGATAAACGATATTGTGTTGGTTCATCCAAACACATTTTGAAAATTGAGTAATCTGAAGATACAATAAGGAATATGCTGGGCTTTTTGCTACTAAGTGAAACGTAAACATCACAAGAATACGACAACACACTTGGAGTCTACTTTTCGCAGATTTTACAGTCGCTATAAAAATCTTTGTTCATCAGAAATCATTGATATAGTGACTTCCGTATTTTATCGTAGTCCTTGTTAAACACTTCGTATTTTTATCTATCAGTTTTAGAGTATTACCGATATCACCTAATATAACTACGAGTTAACGTTGCTTAAGTAATCTTAAGGCATCACAACAGGGGATGCTTACTCCTCCATGACACCTGATCCTACCTCTGGTTCTTCCAGGTGTCAATGATAACCTGTATCTCTATAACATTATAGTACCACGGCAGGTGTGTCCAGCCAGCAGGTGTCAGTGATAACCTGTATCTCTGTTTTAGTGGATGTTACTTATCGACTCTCGTTCGGTGTGTCATGTTCTAATTTTTGAATTTACTTGGGGGGTGGTAAATACAAAAATTAGAACATGACAACTTGTCATGTTCTAATTTTTGTATTTACCACCCCCAAGTAAATTGTCATGTTTTAATTTTTGTATTTACCACCCCCCAAGTAAATTCAAAAATTAGAACACGACAGGTGTCTTGGCACTTTACTTGTTGGAAGAAGAAATTTATCCCATGACAAGGGTATTGTATCATGAAATATGACGTATTTAAGGAATGGTATCGTAAAAATATGTTATATATATATACATATTCTTTGTTTTTTCTATTAATTCTATGAAAGAATTATTCGAGAGAACTAGTGTTTCTGATATAATGGATTTTTCAAAAGGTAAACTTGTATAAAATCTATTTTTTTTTTTAAAGAAGTGTATTTTAATATGATTTTCTTTTAGGTAAACTTGTATAAAATCTATTTTTTTTTTAAAGAAGTGTATTTTAATATGATTTTCTTTTATTGTGGTGTATCTTAATTGTGTAGAGATGTGCATATTAATAATATTATTTATTTGTAGTTTCCTTATACAATGGAAGGTGGTCATTCCCTACTATTTGAATTGTTCTTTTAAACATGATTTATTTCCTGTTAACTTGTAACCATCGCGTGTAGACGAAATATTCCCAGTCCGACGTAAAGCAACATAATATTTATCTATCTATTTGTTGTTCTATAGATGTACTTCAATATGTTATGTTTCATGTGTTATTCTCTTTCTTTCTTCTTCGTCTCCGTTCCCAGGAACTTCCACGACGTTTTTCTTTGATATCCGTATATCCACGAAACACTTTCTTATTTCCTGAGGCATTTGTATGGCTGGAGAAAAGAATTTTTAATGTTCAAATTGCCACAGTACTACAGGCATCAGAAAGTAGTAACTGTTTGGAAAATCTTCACTGGTTCCCCTAAACATTACGTGGGAGAAGTTGGAAGGTTTGGATATAAAGCTGCAGCTATGTTATTAATCATGCTCATGTAGTGCAGGAGGTTACCATCCTCTTAAATCTGAATTATTAAATGTTTGTGTTTTGAATAAAACAGATAATGAACAATTTGGAGGAACCGATACTGTGAATGTCCGGTCTCAAGTCCCTAAGGAAAAGACAGCAAATGCCAAACGTTTGGGAATGTTGTTTATTGTCTCGCTAAATGCATTTTTGGAACAGCATTGTGCAAATGTGAGTACACTGGAAAATTTTCCGATTCATTGACCAATCGCTAAATCATGGCGAACCAATTTCACAACAGGAATATGAATCAGATGTAAATAAGTCCGCTTTAGGTATTTTAACCTCGAAATTTTGGGATGCAAACAAATGATTTGAAATTTTGAAAAATTCTGATGATCGCGAGGCACTAGGAACAATACCCGTGGGCATTAAAAACAATTAACAAAAAACAAAGCAAATCAAGATAAAAGGACAGAAAATACACTCTTTTGAATACGATTGTGGTATATGGGATTCAAGCTCCAGGACTCTCCCACGTCCACTTACTTAATTACTCGGTAAATTAAAATTATTATTTCGAAGGAAAGGGGATTACTATTTTCAGAGGAAAAGCAAGAAAAATAGTGTGACAAAGTAAACTCCCAACCAGAATCATCGCAAAACTTAAATTTGTATAGATATTATGTTCCGATGAAAAAAAGAGATAAAAGTGAGGATTTCCTATGGATAGAGGGTTCGGATATCGCCCTAGTGGAGTATCTTGGGGTCTTTTACTGGTTTTGGCAACTCACGGAAATGCAAATAAAAAAACCACACAGAATATGTAAGATCTCCCGGTGAAACAATGTCTGAAATTTCAAAACTTTTGAAGTCTGATAAACCTAGTGTGGTTTACCACAAATTAAAACTTAACATGACAAGTTCACGGGCTCAGCGGAAAGGAAACATGTTTATAATAAGAAATACAAAGAAAAGAAAAAACAAAACCCTTCAGTAAGTCATAGTCAAAATTTGGCAGATAATATTGCAAACATGGAAAACTTGGTAGCATACAGGGACACATGTAAAATCCATACTTAAAGAAAAATGGAAAGCCCCTTGTTTGATAATCTACAATGAACTATTGCTCGACCTTAAAAAACCCTGTTGTTCTAAGGAAAACTATGTTTGGGTGGACAAAACTTACAATTTGTGTAAAATGCATGTTACGCTCACTTGCTACAAACAGACGACTGTAATACGGGAAAAGCAAACGAACACACTATATTTTTGGTCCAGTTTTTATCCACGACAATAGTGCTGCTGAAACATGCAACATTTTTCAATCACATAAGAACAAAAGTTGGTGATACAGATTTAAGCGAGCTCATGTTAGGCAGTAATGGGGAAGGAGGGGGGGGGGGGGATAATGAATGCAATTGTTCATTCCCAGACTCAACCCACATATTGTGCGCCAAACATGTGCTGGAAAATACTACTGAACATCTTTAGAACGAGAAGCCGTAGACAAAGAAGAACGTTTTATTGTTTCAACATACACACAATTGTTGTCTTTTACAAACAGGTATCTGTCAAAATTGAATAAAGGCAAGGACATCCCATATTTTGGGCCCTTTATATATTCATCACAACAGTGACTTATTTTCAAAAATATTTTTCATATCATTTGTCAATAACTGTAGATTCAAAAAAGAAAACAGAAGACATCTGACAAAGCTGTATGACACAAAGCACCAAGGACATGAACACACACACAAATCAGAAACATCAAAATCAATATGTGTTGTAATGAAGAGGCTTCTCTTTGTCAATTTAACTTACATCCTCTGTACTCGTCATATTTAATAAAGTGTCAATCAAAGGCTGTAAGGTCGTGCTACATCAAAACCTGATCCTACATCAAAATCTGATCGGGAGAAATTATCAATCTTATTCTTGCCAAAATCTGTCTTGTTAGTGCCATCTTAGAATTCGTCAAAAATGCTCATATTCTAAGTTTTATGGGGTTTTTTTTTTTTAAATTTGGACTGGAACCCCGTTCTACTGGCAGGAAACATCTTCCTTTCCACCACACATACAAACACCGGCCGTCCATACGGGTAAAAATCTCCAGTGTAACCTACCTTTTAAAGCGGAATCCTGAGATGTTTGTGTTTTGAGTAAAATCGGTAATGCACAATTTGGAAGAGAAGACGCTGTAAAACACAGATAAGACAACACTGTTATCAGTAAACGTTAATGTATAACCATGTGTCGCTAATAAACAATAACTGATGATAAGAATGAAACGGTAACAACTAAAATATTGTTTCACAGCTCTCATACTTACTCACAAGCATTATGGTAGGACGCGCCACCGGCTGATCTAGCTAGGTGGATAAGGGATGGCCACCACTCCTTTTAGTTTTTGTGTAAACAAAGCAATCATTGAAGCGAGAGCGAGAGAATGGGGGGGGGGGGGGGGGGGGGTTAATACAGATCCCATCCTCTCGCCCTCGCTTCAATGTTCGACTTTCAACCATCGTCGATTCATCCTGCCTTTCACAAACAAGGTAGGAGAGAGAGAGAAGGGGTTGCATGAACGCAATATTTCTTGCACGGGATATTAATGTGAAAATCATTTGACAGGGTACGTGGAAGAAAACGTTCTCGCACATTCAACATTTTCAACTAGATTTTTTTTCCTTTAAAATGTACATTTAGTGGTAATGTGTAATTTTGAATTCTGAAACAAGGACAAGAACTGCATTTTTGAATGATATATATATTTACACCACACCCCAGTCTCTGTGGGTTGTGGAGGTATGCATTACCACATTTAACTCTCCCTTCCCAGCCTTTTCGGAAAATTACTAGATCAGTCTTTATTTATGTAATTCATATGTATGGAAATGAAGGTTTTCGATACATAGTTTTATGATGCTTGTCAGTTGCTGCTATAAAAGCATACAAGAAAGCATTCAGCAATGAGGAGCTAAAAGAACACATTCTGGATGTCTTGAAACATGCTCCGAATAAGCCAGGGGTTATTTCATTTGAAATAATGTCATATTTTTCAGACAAAAGGTCAGAAAATTTAAAGAGAGAGAGTGAGAGAGAGGAACTTGTGACCCATACGGATTAAAGCTTGATGACAAAAACAGTGAAAAACTAAGGGTTGATATATACATTTTTTTTCAAGTATTTTCAGATGTTTGTATCTGCAGTATTTTCAAATGTATATGTTTGCAAGTATTAAATTAACGTTATTGAAACATTATGAACAATTTTTCGTGATGCTTCTGTGTTAACGAGGAACAAAACTTCAAAGTCAATTTTTGAAATAAATAGCATCGTCCTCTATTACTTCAATGGAAACTACCGTCATATTGTTATAATTTCTGATAGGTATTCTGTAATTTCTCCAAGTAGTGGTATTTTCGATATCATTAAGTCACTGACCCTCTTCATATCGCTTCTATGACCACAGCGAGCAAATACACTCCATTGTAACACCATTACTCCCTCTAAGACGTCTACCTAATGATTAATTATTGTTTAACGTCACTCCGCGATTATTTGTTGTATACAGTGACGTCATCTACCTGATGCGTCTCCATAAAATTTATATCTAAAGGACCCGCGCAATAGGGATATTCTACGTGTCACTTTCACTGTTTCATCCGAAAAAAAAAAAAAAAGAATAGATAATTATATCTAGATATAACGATCTATGGAAACATGCCATCTGCTCTATTATTCCCTTTGACGATACATAACGCAATGCCAAGGGACCCATTAAGGGTAACATCAATGAAATGATAGTGGGACATTGCATTATTGTCTTACAATTCTCTTTTCGTGGGAACTAAGCAACGTCGTTTCATTTCACTCGTTACACCAATATAAAATGTATATTATAACTATTATTCTAAGTAATATTAAACGACCTATAAAAGTGGCGACATCTACAGGGTTTGCATTGACCCAAAATTAGCAATGACCTTGTTTTCTACGCAACAGCTGGGAATGCTGAATATCTTTCATTATAAGCATAACAAAACCATAACTTACGTTGTGTTTAATAAACAAGAAAACTACCTACTACAGTGTAATTCTTGCATAGTCATCTGCCCAATAATTCAGTCATTTATTCATGTGGACGTCACCAAGCAAAACACAGGGGCTCAGTAGGGGTAACATCTATAAATAACGATAATGAAACATTGCACTATTGTCTAACAATATTCTCTTTTTATTCAAATATCAGGAACGTCAGTTCAATTTACTCATTACACCGATAAGATATAATTATATGTATCAAGTTTCATTCCAATGAAAAAACGTAGTACACCAAGAAATAAGGACTTCTTACAGTGGCGATATCTATCTGGTTTGCATCGACCCAACCTTCGTCAGGGTTATCTCTAATTGACCTATGCGGTCGTAATTTGATAAGCATTATTTTGACCAATCAAGCCGGCGGTTGTACCGCGCAATGGGTATACTCACCTTGGAGATTCCGCGGCATTCATAACGCGCTTGGTTGTGCTTAGTTACTTTATTATTACAGTGGTACTCTCGTTGTATTCCATGCAAGACTGTTGATTAGCAAACGAAAAAGGAGATTGGTAGCTGCTGTAAAGCTTTATATGGAAAACATATGATCATACCCGGTCAGCAGTAATTCGTAGTTATATTCCAAAAAGTTCCGACTTTACAACAAAATACAAATCAAAGGAGGGAAGGGGGGGGGGGGCACGTAATGAGTAGTGTTTTGAACGTGAAAACACACCAACCCATAACTGTGTACAATGTATTAATATTGTGGTAGAATTGGTCGGGTTCGACATTTGTAATCAATGACTTGACCTGTAATATCACGAGGTGCACCACATGACAGATATATACAGCTAAGGACCGACGGCGGCGCATTCGATTTCCAGACAGCTTATCTTCTCGTATTATCAAGGTATTTCTTGCTATTTCATGTTTGTCAAGTTTATTACCTTTATGCATACTTGTAATAAGCAAACATATTGCTAATATACAATAGTGGCGTCGCCGGAATTGAATGCGATACCTACGTATATATATATTTGTTATTGTCTTACAATTCGTAAAACTTGGGTTGTCGAGACATTTTTTCATTAGACACGTGTTTCAGTTGTTTTCTCGTTGTATGGTAGTTTAACTTTTATAGTTTTTACTATCGTTAATGACAGAAAAAATCATATTTATTATTATTTTTGCGTGTCATTTGTTGTTTCATTGTATTTTTGAGAAAATTAAACACGTACACGTGGAAACACTTAATTCGCGCAAGTGGTGATTTGTTTACGTGTCTCTTTCTCATGTAAGTTTCAACATTACACGAACATTAAATATTTGTAATAATACTTTACAAATATTTTGACAATAGTTTGTCAGGGTATAAATTGGAGATATATTTTGCATTTCTTATTGTGTGACAGTGTTGCTAATTAGTTATAACTGTCGTAGATGAGATTTTTTTCATAATATTTCCATTTATGTTTTGGATGTTTATCATGTGTGAGTGAGTTTGCATGTGGAATATCTGAGTTTCCTTATTGCTTTTTGTTGAGGTTCAAATTTGTTTTGCACTAATTAGAAAAATGTCAATAGACAAAACAACCAAGGTAGTTTGGGTAAATTTAGATGATTCTGCCCTTTTACAACAATTACCTGGTGTAGGACCTGTAGTTGCAGAGAACATATCGCTCCTTCGATCAATACAGGGTAATATTACCACACAAACCTTTGTTTCAATAAAGGGTATCTCGAAAGGGTGGGAAAAAATGGAAAGATATAGTGGATTTTGAAATAAATCCGGATTTAGAGTATGGCACAAATTCTGATAAATCAGAGGGAAGTCCACAGAAAATTGATTTAGATTCCCACAATGTTAAACAGATGGTGGACAGTGTTCAAAATGTTATAGCAAAGAAAATGCAAAACACTAATGTAAAGTCCAATACCGAAGTTGACATTAATGGGGATAAGGAAGCAAAATCAAAGGTAAGTTTGACCCAAACTTCACTTCCCACTATTGCCTCTCAAACAATCAAGAGTACAGGTGCTTCATTCCCAACTTATACAACAAGTGTCATAGGTACTGCTACAGTTGGGGTAAGTCTGCCTGTACCTATCAGTGAAACGTACTGGGTGGAATGGGTGTAACGGGAGGGTATGCAGGCGGAGTAAGTCAGTCTGCTACCTTCAATGGGTCAACATATCCCCCATCATCCCAAGTGTCATATTCGCAAGTCTCGCAATTTCCATATCCACCGATATCTCAAGGTCCAGGTGGTGACGGTCCATATCTACCAGGTGGTCAAGGTTCATACCCTTCCGGTGGTCAGGAGACATATCTGCCAGGGGGTAAAGGGCGAAATCCGCCAGGTTGTCAAGGATCTTACCTATTAAGTGGTCAAGGACCTTATCCACCAGTATCCCATAATGGGCCATACTCGCAAGCATCTCAAGGACTATATCCACCAACATCCCAAGGGCCATACCGATCAACATATCAAGGACCATACCCACCAACATTCCAAGGGCTATATCCACCAGCTTCTCAAGGGCCATACCCACCATTATATCCGACATCTCAAGGACAATATCCACCACCATATGGAATCTATCAACTGAATCCACAAGGACCATATTCACCTATGTCAAGTTACAACCATCCACCGTCACCTGTACCATACCATCAGCCCCCATCTCCAGGATATCAAGGTTATTATCCACCAAGTCAAGTTCCTGCAGCCCATGGCTGGTATCCCTATGGAGCAAATAACCAAGGACCTCCTTATTATGGAAATTAGCCTATGCTTGCACAACAAGGACAAGGACAAGTAATGAATCAAGGTGGTAATGGTATCCAAGGTCAACAAGGTGGTAATGGTAACCAAGGTCAACTTGAAAATCGGGGACAAGGTTATCATGTCCAACAAGGTAATCAGGGTCAGCAAGGCAACGAGGGTAACCGAGGTCAAGGTAATAACGGGGACAACAGAGGGATAAATGTGGGTAATAATAGACGTAACAACCAGGATAGGACGGACACGTTGCCAAAATCCCTACGCTATAATGACTCTGAGAATTGGAATGCATTTAAGCAAAAATTTAGTAGGTATGCTGCAGTGAAGAACTGGAACCCAATGGAATGTAAGGATTACCTGTGTTGGTGTCTCGAGGGTAAGGCTAGTGAGTACTTTGCCACAATACTTGAACGGGACATCAATATAAGGTATGAGCAAATCCTCAAAAAAAATGGAAACGCGGTTTGGATTTAGGGAAATACCTGAAACGGCTCAAGTTCAATTAGCTAGTCTGAAACAAAATTCAGATGAAAGTATTGAGGACTGGGCTGATAGGGTATTGCGGCTTGCAACAAAGGCTTTTCCTGATTTGGCTAATGATTATATGTATAAACAGGCTATCAATAGGGTATGCCATGAGTGTTCTGACAGGCAAGCTGGACAGTTTTCTGCAAATTTACACCCGAGATCCATTGAGGAAACTTTAGATAAAATTAAGAGTTTCCAGTATAGTCATCAGGTGATATATGAAAAAAAGTAAGAAAGAGGTCAAAGAAGTTCGATGTGAGTATGACAGCGACGATTCTGACACAGGTTTTGGTCAGCTAGTGCATGTTTGTCGTGTAAATAATGAAAGACAACCTTGTTCAAGGTCAAGAACAAACCAAAATGATGACTTCTCAAAAGACCAAGGTCATTTGGATCATAGAGTATCCACTATTGAAAATCAAATGGCTAGTCTTAGATCTGAATTGAAGTGCATCTTTAGAAAATTTGAAGACTGGAAGGTAAGGTCAAGGTCACCTAGCCCTAGACCTTTTAGAAGTAGGTCATTCTCTCCAAATGATGCGTGCTTTGGTTGTGGCGGTAGCGGACATTTCCGTAGAGACTGCCCCAAGTTGACAAGTTGAAAGCACAAAATAAACCTTCTAATATAAGTTTTATTTAAAGATCAAACCAACCCGGATCGAGGGAGGGGCCTTAACTCGGTCCAAATTGAAAATGGCCAAACCAGTAACAAATTTGCAAGTGATGTTATAGTATGTCAAATGAGGTCAACCTCAATGGTGCATGTCCCTGCAGTTGTTCATGGTGAATGTATTAATGCAGTAATAGACACTGCTGCACAAGTTACTATTATTTCTGACAAAATCTTTGATTCTTTTCAAGTTAAACCTAAGATTTTGAAAGAAATAACCATGCACACTGCAGGGCGTGATATGAAAATGAGAGCATTTAGACTGGGACCCATTGAAATTAAACTTGGGCCTCGGATATTTATGGAAGAAATATATATGGCTCCCATTGAAGATTCAATGTTACTTGGTTTAGATTTTCTGGAAAAGCATCAAGTTACAATCAACATGGACAAAAATACATTGTCTATTGGTGATCAAGAGCTTCCTTTTTCATCAGGCAAGCTCCTGTAGGAGGGCCAAAGGTTGCTAGGGTTACTGTGAATAAAAGGACGGTAGTTCCGGCATTGTCAGTCCTACGGTTGCCTTGTAAAACTAGTAGTGCCAAGGCTCCGTTTCAGGTGAAGATATGGAAGTCCGTATCGACCATAATAACAATAAGGAGTCTGCACGGTATCAAGCATTTGATAGTCATTTTCACATGGACAGGACCAGCATCAAACTCTGGGAAAGATTTAAGGACCAGAAAGTGGAGGATGTGTTGAGATTGTCCTCATCGAGCCAATGTCCCCCCAACATTGTCGTTAACTTGGCGGGAGGGATCATAGTGTACAGCAAACCAGCCAACCATCCAAGGAATATAACCCTTTCAAGTCCTTGGCAGATCGCTGTAGGTATACACCCAAAACACCATCAGGAATTGACGGCTCAACGTTTCCAGCACCTAACGAATAATTGGATTTCCCCCAGGTTGTTGCCCTTGGCGAAGTGGCATTGGATAGGACTGTATCGGCAGGGCTCTGGAGACATCAGGAAGAGGTATTCTGTCAGGTGTTGCCACTGACTAAACCTAATCGACCATTGGTTCTGCACCTGAGAGGTACCAAATCTGACATCATAGGAATGGATGTACATGCCAGAGAAATGCAGTTGCTAGACAAGCACTGTGCTCATCACCAATTACTGCACATTCATTGTTTCACTGGAGACCGGCAGCTGGTACGGGACTGGTTGAAGCGCTTTCCTCGTACATACTCTTCTGGGGTTACTGCCACTGCAGGGAGGTTCAATGAGGAACAGATTCAGCGCCTTAATTCCATTTCCCTGAACGCTTGTTATTGGAAACGGATTCCCCTTACATACCAACTGCACACTATGTATCTGTTAACACCCGAGCATATTTGGGAGATGTGCCTAGCGTGGTTGCTCCTCACCTTAAGATGTCAGTGAAGGATCTCCTGCAGTTGACCACAACCAACGCTCAGAGATTGTACGGGGCAGCATAAAAATTTCACCTGTAATAGGCAGTATAGACGGCCTGTTACATATATCCTTTGATGGGCAGTTCAGTCAGCCTGTTACAGAATTGTTATGTCAGTATTTTGTAATAATAGGTAGTCTAGATAGTCTATTTAAATGTACTGATATTTTTGTATTAGATACATGTAAAACTTCTTAGTCTGGCTATTTTTTTTTCAAAATAGTCGGAATATTTCAGTTTATAATGCACTGGTCTTTCATCATGGAATGGGTAGTAGTGTGGTAGAATTGGTCGGGTTCGACATTTGTATTTAATGTGTTGACCCACTAACGTAGCGACGTCTACGGTGTATTTTGCATTGACCCAAACTTTGTCGAATCCTTCAACAGGGATACTACTACTGTAATTCATTTCTGTTGATTTAATGCGTTGAAAATGCAGACCCAAGTGAATAACAAATGCTGTTATCTCTATAGAATTACTAATTATACAGAGCCCTTGTCGATCACGAGTACAACTGACAGGCACAGTGGCGGATCAAGGATTTCCGAAAGGGGGGGGGACATGTGTTTTAGCTCCCCCCCCCCCTCTAAATCCGCCACTGATGCAAGGTAACGGCAGAACGAATGAATGCTAGACGTTTCTGTACAAGGAGTTTCTGTACACTAGAAAGACGTTTCGGCACATAAGTTTTTGTGACTTATGCACTATATTTAATTTAATCCGACTTAAAACAATATTATATGCTATAATTCAAGGTAAAGATGATATAATTCACCCTTGTTAGATCCTTCAGTAGTGTTTAAAATAGATTCTATTTTAGTGTCTCAACATATACTCTTGAAGGTGGAGATCAAAGTTTTTTGTACGACATGGTATCAATGAATATTCATGGGGTCAGACTACTTTAAGCCCACTGTAAGCCTAGGAATATTATGTACTTTTATTGATATATATCAATAAAGTGACTTAAATTATGTGTGTATATACATTTCCAAACGGATTCAACTCATAATAACTAAGAAAAGTCCCTTTATATGTCTCTGTTTGTTTTGATCGCCATGTTTAAAGAACGATAACTCCGACAACACTAATAACTTCTAAATATACTCACTGCTCGATGCGATATATTATTTGTATCCAATTACCTAGGAATTTAGTACAAGTTTAATTTCTCTAAATATAATGCATAACTTTCGAATGAGAGGAAAATGTGAGAGGTATGTTTTAATGAATATTACAGTATCATGTGTGTAGAACTCTTAGCCTTATTCGTTTAGAATAAGTTTCCAGACCTAACGACAAGGACGTGGCTCTACTTATAGGTCCTTTTTTATTATTATTATCAATTTTATTTTTTACTACCGTTATATTTTATTAATTTTCAAGTGTTTACTCAATTTGTTTTAATTATTCATTTTATATATTTAAAATAAATGTAATTTCATACATATTCAGTTGCCTTTTCAAATTTATTAATTGTCAATATTTTACATATCTTTTTCTATTTATTGTAGTTGTGCATTTCTTTATATTGTTCTTTATTAATGAACTATTCATATTTGTTTGGGTTTTTTTTTCTTTCTTTTTTTTTTGGGGGGGGGGGGGGGGGGTTTATTAGGGAAATATTAAATATTGAACTTCATACTTATTTATCCATTTGTTATTTATTGATTAATTCAATTAGTTTTGTAGTAATAAGTAATTAGATAATAAATGTACATCTATTCTTCATTGTGAATCTTAAACCTTTATAAATAAAAATAAAAAGTTCATTTATATGTAGATATGTTATACAATGAGAGCTGGTCTTTCCTAAATATTTTTAATTGCTCTTTTTTAATTTGGTTTATGTTAGCTTGTAACCGTCGCCACATGGGTGAAATATTCCCGGTGCGACGTAAAACAATAATGTATCTATCTATCTATCTATCAGTCTGTTTTGAAATCTAAAATACATTGTCAAGTTTTAAAGCGTTTGTGGGTAATAGTAGTTGTTTTTGTATTCCTTACACGTTTGATTTGACCCGGTTTCTTAGCAAGACGCACACTTAATGGGATATTTAGAGAGCCATCGGATGATTCAACAGTTTTTTCTGGGGTTGGTCGAAATCTTATAAATTTATTGTATGCTTTACATCTTTGCTCTTCAGAGAGTTCAATCCAACAGTCATGAGGTATTCTTAAATGCCTTGCACGTCCCGATAATTCTAAATTTCCCCTCCCATGTAGTGCCCCTCTGATTTCTATTAATTGGCTTTCATGGATTTCCCTTAATCTTTCAATTAATTCAGGTACTTTAGAAACCTTCCAGTTACCTAATAATTTAATTTTGTGGTTCATGCTCTCACAATTGTTATTCTTCCAGTTTGACGGTATTCTAGTGTTTTTCTGGCTGGGGATGAAAATTTTTTCTTTAATAGTTGGTAGTAATTTATTTGTGATATATTTATTTTGTCCTAATTCAAATTTCTCTATTATTTCTGTTTCGCGCTCTAGGTATGCAACACGAGACGATGAGTTTAATAGTCCAGAGGGGCCAAAAATTGCATTTATTACATCACTTCTATTGTTTTCTGGCATGTTTTGACTAGTAAGGTTTCGTTGCGCGTTTTCCTGTAAATGTCGCGTACAGAGAATGTGTTCTGATGATGGAAACGAGGTTTGAATTGCGTTTATTAAAGCCTGTTCTTCGTCTGTCCCAAATACAATTTTTTCTGTTTGGATCTGCATTCCTAAAGCTGCCCTAATTTTAGAAAGAAAGTCACAGTATGTACTATACGATCCATCCCAATGTAAAAGTGAAGGGCCTAACATGATAGGAGAAGTGGATGTACCTTTTCTTATAAGATTAAAATTTTGATACACCATTGCAGTTAAGAAACATGGTCCGAGATTAAAAGTTCTATCAATACCAATAATACTATCTGTTGTCATGCAGTTCTTCATGTCTTCCAGTTGTTCATCAGTGAAACAAATAATACTGGGTGGTTTATCATTATTATTTGCTACAATACATTGTGTGAAGTTGTTACCTTGCAGGGAGTTCAGAAAAGATTGCATATCATCTGCCAAATTGTTTTTAGATTGTGGGTTTTCCTGTTTATTTTTTCTGTACTTTGCATTTTTTATTACTTTTAGATCAATCAGATTTTCTGGGTCTGCCTTTTCTAGGTCTTTTGCGATGTTTGATGGTTTTTTGTTATGATTAAGCCCTTCATCTATGATTGATTTTTGGATTAATGTTGGCCGCTTATATGGTTGCTTCGTAGTTCTTGCGTTTGCATGGACACTTTCACCTGGGTATTCACCGAGATATTCAAATACAGCTAATGCAAGTTTGTCATCGTTGATCATGTTGGGGATCTGTGTGAACCAACTCACACGTCTTTGGTATTTAGGGTCTTTTTTAAGTTTTGAGTAGTACCTCTGTAATATAATCAATGTACTTGGGTCTGGCTGTGGGTTCATCTCAGTTAATTTACCTTTTAAAGACTTGTAAAAGCAATTCTGTTTTTTATGTATAGATTCATATAAACCAGAGGTTTCAGATCGTGAATAATAATGGGTCTTTAATGAATTTTTGAACCAGACCCCACAATCATCAATGAATGACCTTTTAGAATTTAAAGACGCGTTTTCCTTCATGCTAACAACGAAATACACATTTTCCTTCCTACCATTTGGGACGGTCGTTGGTTGATCACTAGAGCTATTTGTAATTATATGTAAAGTTGAGTGGAAGTCCAATAACTTGTCATTTAGACCGTTTTCCACCGGGTTCCTGAAAGGTTGTCGCACATAATGTTGTTCTGAACTGTCTGATTTGTTGCTGTTGTCTGCTGTCTCCATCTCAAAGTCAGAGTCACTGTCCGTTTTTCTGAAGGAAGAGGAGGGAACTCCATCTCGTCAGTGATGTCCAAGACTGGAGTGTTTAAACTGCTGGAACTGTCGTCATTTTCAATGTAGTTAATAGTTTCAACGTCATCCATGGTCTTCATTTCTAATTTGGAGTCAGTATGATTAACTGGTGATTGAAGAGGAGGAAACTCAATCTCATCAGTAATATCCAAAGACGGAGCGTTTGGAGTGTTGTCATCCTCTGTGTTGTCCATTGTTTCTACATCCGACTCGGACTCTGAGTGATAATCTGCAGCGCGAAGGGGAGGAAAATCTGACTCACTGGTTAAATCTAGGATTGAACATGTTTTAGTGATGTCTGTAGACGGCAGTAATAACGCGAAATGATTCGGCGTCCATGTCCCATTTCCACTGAAAGGGGATGTGTTAGACCAAAGTATATTGACGGGGTTTTTACTGCAGTGTGAATATCTAGGAGTGAAAATTCTATTCAAAATACCGATGGTTGTATCAAAAATTCCATTTATTGCTGGATACAAAGAACGAATTGGATGGCCGATGACAGTAGCTAAGGCATGAATGGTCAAAGCTGAGGAAAATGAATAATTCGTAGAACAGTCCTTAACGGCCTCCTTATAATTAGGGCTTACTGCGGACAGGTTCTGCTTGTGGTAATCCTCGTAGAAAGTACGATTCTCTATCATTTCAACGGCGGTTCTATATCTTAGCTCCATGGATAGATCTTCATCGCTCTGAAGTCCAAGGGACACAGCATTAAATAGACAATTACCGTCACCTGACGTTTGAGCGGCATAGAAATGCGAGTTGTTCCCCAAAAAGTTTGACCCAATTTTATCCATAGGTAAAGGCGAAGAGTTTTGAGTTTTGCTTGCCTGAATATTACTAGGTACAAATCGCATCAATATGGATTCAACTTTTGCAGCGTCGATATCTTTATGGTGTTGTTTCAGTCTATTAAGCCCTGCGGAGAAGTTGTATTTTCCTTCCGAATCCAGACAACAGTTCGAACATGTGTATGGCAAGGAAGTCTTGCAGAGGAATGAGAACTGATGATTTGTAAGTTTTTCACATTTCTGATGAAACCAGACATTGCAAGAATCACATGCAATGTCTCTCTTGCCGTCACACTCCAGATTACATTTTCCACAAGGAAATCTAGGTATAGTTGCTTTAGCAGTTTTTCGTTTGTTACGAGAAGAGACTCGAGTGGGGAAGGAGGTGGCATCATTCAGCAAATCTGTAACTCCACCACAGCGAAGAACTGGAAGCATGGAATGGTGGTCTCTGGAGTTGGCAAGGGTACGATCGCTGGCATGGGAATGGTGGTGTCTGGAGTTGGCATGTTTACGGTCGCTGGCATGGGAATGGTCGTCTCTGGAGTTGGCAAGGATACGGTCGCTGGCATGGGAATGGTCGTCTCTGGAGTTGGCAAGGGTACGATCGCTGGCATGGGAATGGTGGTCTCTGGAGTTGGCAAGGGTGTTGGCATCTGATCGGTTGTACCATAATCTGCAATATACGAATGAAAAATATTAGTTACCAAAATTTGAAATACTGTTCTTTGACATAAACAATTGTAGTAAAATCTTTTAGTTTTACTTTAATTGCTTATGTATCATAGAACAGACTAAATATCAATGTCATATTCGTTTATCAATGCCCGTGTGAAGAGTCTCCGCTCAATATAAATGGTAATAGATCGGAGACAGTCTCTATACCATTTGTACAAATAACACACAAATTGAATGGATGTACATCGAGATATATCGGGATATTGTGATCTGTCTATGGTTGTACACAATATCCGATATTGTGAGAGCTCCTACCATCCATGAAATAACCAAACGATCTGTCTAAGGTAGTACGTCTAGCTACAACATGAAGCTTAAAGTTAGCCTTTCCAGGATATTATGCTCTCTTAAAAACCACCCCCCGCTGAAACATAGAAAATACAAACAGAGATATAATCCTACTCTACGGGAAACTAACATTATACAAGATACACATCAGTGTAAAGTGATCTGTCTCGGGTTGTACACTGTACTTGATGTCCTACACTAAACCACAAAGTGCATCATAACAAGCGATCTGTCTCAGGTCGTACGCTTTTTACACAGTTGTGGATTCCCACCCCCACCCATGGTCACCTTTCCTATCATTAAATCGTGACATATATTAAATAAAGTCATGTACAAACTACAATGAATGTTCTTCACACGGAATAATAAACGCTTAATACATGTATATCACATCTGCAAATCAGTACAGAAATTAAAGAATTACTTATATATTGAAATTATATCTATAACGTGATGAAAAAGTAAACTAGAAATTGACCCCGCCCAGTTTGGTGTTCGAGTTACGTACAAAAAAGACGGACAGACAAATAGACGGACAGTTTAAACTATTTTGGATGCAATTATTAAAGATTTAAAACTTTGAAGTGATTTTGCTTTTATTAAAATCGTTCAATTTAAACAAGGTTCATTTTAAACAAAAATTTAACTTTAAACAAAATAATAATGTAATCTTGGAAAATTATTGAAACATGCCTTTAAATTTAAAAATACATTAACATTGTGTTCATGAATGACACATTTTCATGTTATACTACTTTTCAGTATTTTTGTGAATAAACTTATTCACACTGTGCTTGTCTCTAATTAATTGATTATCATTCCAGGATATGTCCTTAATTACTATGTTTATACAATAATTGTCAGTTATACTTAGTTGCTTTAAAAACATTATGTAATTCAAGTACATACGATAAACAATCACATCATGTATCATACATGAAATCGATATAGATATTACATTATCAATATACTACGGACAACGAAGAATTACAACATAAAACACTTTTCAAATTTATAAACGCTACAAAAAGTACGTGGGATATTTACATAACATTGCATAATATATGGCAGACATTAAGGTGGCCCCACGTTTATATTAAAAAGTTTAAAAAAAATCACGTAGGACAATAGGAAGTGCAATAATCTCGCTCTAAGATCAAAGTATATTTCTTGTTTATTTATTAGAGGTACAACAATTTCAATATATATATTAAAAAGTATAAATACAATTAAGCACATATTTGAAAGCTGAATAAAAACAGATAGAATGATGATGGATGATAATTTATATAAAAATTAAATACAAATTATAATCTATGAAAATCAATGATTTAAATATGCTTATCTTTACAATTACTGCAATGCAATATGATTTTTAATTCATCTATTAAAATGGTGGACATTCATTACTATTATTTTGTAAAGTTAATGGATTTAAATTGAACTAAAACTGTGTACCATGCGATATTTATCAGGTCATGTAGGACAATCTGAATGTAAAAATTAACAAATGTTAGGCAATTGGGATATGATCGTCTTCGGAATTCTTTATAATTCTGTTTATACAATAATCATTTGTCACAAGTTACATTGGGCATAAATTATAGGGACTTGCTCTACCGTATACTAAATAAGGACTTATATAATGTATCATAAACAAAATAAAGGATAAAATCTATTAACAAAAGAATCACTGTCTGAATTTAATAAATTAACATTACTAATGATTTGCAGATGTAATATGTACATTTACATTAAAAACCAAAATTGAAATGTGTGTTCATGTGATACTTAGTGCGGGAAATGCGTCTTCTTTCGTGTAATACCTGGCCGGGAGTTAGGACGTGCAATGGGTGAAAACGTCATATGAATAACTCCATATTGCAGTTTTCCCCGTGTCCAGCATTAAATCTCCTCCCGGAAGCCCTTAAAAGGACTCGACCGCAGATATGAAAGAAGTGAGGTTTTATATGCGAAACACAAAGTAAATAAAAACATGTACTTCGTTGGGGTCACCGTTAGGTATCCATACATGTTATACTATACCTGGGCAGTTGGACATTCTGTTCAAGTTTTTGAATAAAGAAAATTAAAAGATTAACAGTAACATCTAAAAGCGTCAAATTTGACCTTGAACAGAGCATCAAACCGTAAAGCCATTGCGAAGATATCATAAGTTAAATTTAAGTAAAATATTAGTTTTATTACCTTTCAAAATCGATCACGGAACCGACAGAAGCGCGTAGCAAGCACAGAAAAAATCGAAAGCGAAACATCGTTTACGATAAAGTATTCTATTCAGAATAACGGGTTTAGCCCCATTTGACCTTTTTATACTAGCAAATTATCTGAAACATTTCTTTTGATCTTTAATTAGCTTTTCACAAAGAAAACAGATTTTAAATTTGTACCTACATAAAAACACGAAAACCTTTGAAGGATTCAATATACAACTTACTCATAATTTACAAAAATACATACTCATAATTTCTAGTAAAAATACAGAAATTCCATACACGGTACTGCACTCGCAAAATATGTTAATATGAGTACCTTTGAATAAACATACTTTATTTGATCTTTAGAATATACCACGCATCTACAAATAAAATGTAATTGGTGTAATAGGTACTCACAATTTGTTATAAAAATCAATACATTCCTTAATCTGTTCTTGATTATATATGTTATTATAGTGATGGGTATTTTGTTTTATCAAGGGTCGTTATATATAAAAACACAAGCTTTATTAACTCTAAACAGAAACTCATCATTATCTTCACAACACCAATTATTCGTTATCGTACTCGTAATTATGTATTCTACTGTGTATACCAGTACTTGATGATTCCACTGTAATTATCTTTTGAAATCACAGTCTATGTCCATAACCAATGAATGCACAACTAAAATCAATTATCTAATTTGCATTTCTCTTAGCGAATAGAAATTATATATGATGACATACACCACACCCACATAAACACTTTTTTGTATCGTCGTGGGATTTTTCATGATTAAGAAATAAAAATAACAACAATTAAATGTTCAAACGTTTTATTGCATTTGTATAAGCCAATGAAAATGAAATACGATTAAACAATTAAACCTTATATTTAATTACTTTAATGCATAAATTTCCACCAATGAAAATGATTGGCGACAAAGTAATTAAACACGCCACTCGCCGGAATTTTCACTGAAAAAATGAAAATAATAAAAGCACAATAAAACGTAAACTACTTCCATATGTTAATATTTAATTTTTACTTTTTGAAATATCAGTCCTTTTTGTAATGAAATAAACTGCATATATATTACTAAGACATAATGATTCATCTCTTCATTTCTAATCGATTTCATAAACCAAGAGTTATCGTTCTTTAAACATGGCGATCAAAACAAACATTGAACAGAGACATATAAAGGGACTTTTCTTAGTTATTATGAGTTGAATCCGTTTGGAAATGTATATACACACATAATTTAAGTCACTTTATTGATATATATCAATAAAAGTACATAATATTCCCTAGGAAGACGGTGGGCTTACAGTGGACTTACAGTGGGCTTAAAATCTTCCGTGGGCTTAAAGTAGTCTGACCGATATTCATGAGCGTTTTCTATTATTAGCTTCAACTTAAGTTTTACGCCTCATGTTCGTGACTTCCGATTTTACATTGTTTATCGAGAAAGAAAGAAGGAAAAGGGGAAAGTCTGCTGATACATCTGACTGACACTAGGCTTTTAAATTTTGAACTTTGCAACAAACCCACCTAAAGCAGTGCAGTGAGGCATGAAATGGTATTTATTACTCAAAGAGCCCTTTTCTTCCATTACGAAGTGTACTCATAAATGAGTGTCATACTTCAAGCCTGCGTGGCTTAATCTGCATTAACAGTGTAAAAGTCTTGGTTCGCGACGTAGAAATCGTTGGTTCAAGCCCTACTGATACCACGCAGGTATCATATTATTTGGACGAGACGGAATAACCAAGCCCCCATGGCACGCTTAATATCCCTCAATGCTTTGGGTGGGTACATAGCACAGGTAAAATTTTCTGTACATTGCATTATGCATAAGGTAGATGGCATTTTTGTATTGAGAGAGAGAGAGAGACTACTGTGGCATGATGCAACACAAGAATCAAACAATATTCTTTCTAAACATTATAACAAAACCAGGAAATATACATAACGTAGAATACTAGACCTAGGTTAACAACACAAGACAAAGGGGACTCTCAGTAACTTATAACATAGATGTACATTTAAAACCTAAGACACAAATAGAATCTGGGCCATGGCAGGGAGCTTGGAGTTATTATAAAGTAACTCTGCACCCCTCTGATTTTTCCAAAGCCTGTTTCATATTATTTCATTCCATTATCATGATTAATTATAAGTATAACACGATGTTATCATTGTGGAATTCATTTTAATTAATGCTTTTTGTTTTTGTTTTGTTTGATTATTGTTTTACGTCACTCCACGATTATTTCACGTATATGGTGACGGCATCTGCATGATGCATTGCATACAAATTAAGACCTTTGCAACGGACCCACCCGAACCAGTGAGGGATCTTTTACGTGCCACGCCTACCGTGACACGGGACCTCGGTTTATACTGTCTCATCCGAAAGACAGAACACCGGTGTGCCCCGGGCGGGAGTCGAACCCGCGACCTCTCGATCACGAGCCGAGCACCTTATCCACTAGGCCACACCGGCTTTTTAATTAATGCCAAAGAAAAATACAATACATTTGTGAAATAATTCCTAGACATGATAGTCTATGTTTACATTATATACTTACTACTAAGATCTTTAAGAATGCATAGATACAAATGTATATATACATATCAAACATATCTTAATCTTCTATTTATAGTCATATAAACTCAAGTGCGATCATCATCTTGCACACACTGTCCGGAACAACAACAGAAACCACCAAATTCAAGTCCAATCCTATCATATACACTGAGAGTCACTGTGATTAAATACCCTTCATATACAACTAGCCAACATACTGGATAGCCTAATCATTTGATTGGATTCTTTAACTTGAATACCTCTCATATATTACTAGGTCAATAAACCAGATACCCAAGACGCTCTACTAGGTGTCAGCATCCTAATCTTCCTATAGAAGAACAGGTGATATATGTAAAATCCTATGAAATATATTCCATGTATTCAGAACTTTAATACCTGTCATGGATCCCAGGGTCATTGGATTTCAACAACCAAAAATCGTATACACAATGTCCCATCATAATATACAATTTGGATCATAAATACCCTTTATCCATCCCAAGGTCACTCTACTGAATACCCAGGTCACTGTACTGGATACCTAGGTCAGTGTGCTTGACATCAACATCTTAATGTAAAGACACAAAGTCCCCATCATATGACATACAATTTAGAACATGAACACCCTTCATACATTCCAAGGTCACTCCACTGGATACCCAGGTCACTCCACTGGATACCTTGGTCATTGTACTGGATATCAACATTCTAATGCCCTATTTATAAAGTCCCACAATATTATATACAGTTTAGATCATGAACAACCTCCATACATTCCAAGGTCACTCTACTAGACATTCAGGTCTCTCTACTGGATACCAATCTACTGAGTATCAACATCCTATGCCATATATACAAATTTCCATCATATTATTTTGAAGATGAATACCACTCATACATTCGAAGGTCATTCTACTGGATACGCAGGTAAATGTACACGATATCAACATCCTAATGTCTCATCATATTAGATACTATTTAGAAGATAATTACTCATACATCCTAAGGTCACTCTACTTGACACCTAGGGCATCGTTCTAGATGCCAACATCCTAATGTCTATATACGAAGTCCCATCATATGATATACAATCTAGAACATGAACACTCTTAATACATTCCAAGGTCCACTTTACTAGACATCCAGGTACATGATATCAACATCGTATGTCCTATAAACAGAGTTCCGTCATATAATATACAATTTTGAACATGAACACTCTTCATACATTTCACGATCACTGTACTGGATATCAATATCCTTATGTCGTACACATAAAAACAAGGCAACTGGCTTTAAGTCACATCATATTTTACACTGCCTGTAACTTGAATTCTGATGAAAGCACTAATAATTCATAATATTAGTATCTTGGATTTACTAATGCACGATTATCTTTACACAAAAATGTATAAGGTGTCCACCTCGCAAAGTTTGCAAATAAATATTTTATCATCAGATTTCACCAATCGCTCCCCAACACAGTGATTTTTTTCTGTGAAAATGTCTGAAGCACTTGTCATATTTAACCTGGAATGAGAAGTAAAGAGTAATGTTACAGGTGTAATAAATAACAAAAGACACTCTTATAATACTTCCTTGTTAAAATATAGTATCACTGAGTAAACATACAGACATCCTTAAATCTGTTTCATCAAGGAATTCCATACCACAGCATAGGCAGTGATAAATAAAATTACATTTTGATAAGTTCAAGCTGCATCACAATCTTTCTGAACACAGTTCACTTATAATAGACTTAATTCTACAGGTTGATATTAATGGTGTTGATTTTATGAATTTACCTTCAAACAGCATTATGGTGGTCCCTGTTTCCTGTCTGTTATATTTTACATCTCTTATACAGATGTTCATCATAGATTTTCCACTCAAATGTCTTTCAGCAAACTGCGGAAAAAAAAATTAAAATGAGAAATCACAATTAACCCAATAAAGTAAGAACTTAAGTATGAATTCAAAGAGTTAAAATAAATATAGAACATATATACCTTTTAATTTTGTGCACCATATGCGCATTTCGACAAGTTATGTCTCTTCAGTGATGCTCGTGGCCAAATGATTGGAATTCTCAAAATATATAAAAATATGAAGAGCAGTGTTGAAGCCAAAATGACCGAAATGTGAACCAAAGAATCTATCTAAGGACAGAGTTATGCATGAGGGAGATACTCCTTAGTTTTAGAGTGATTTATTTAATTTGATGACTGAAAATAGCAATGAAGTACCATAAGACAGTATATTCCACATTTACTGCTGTCTTTCTGTCTGACATGTGTTTGCACTTTTTATTTTCCAGCGGTCTGGTAAGAAGTTTCTTCTCATAAAATTTCTGTAAGGTAAGCAGTAGAAGCCACTCAAACTCTGATACTATACAGCATTTCATGAAAATATTACCCAACACAAAAAAGGCTAAATATACATGTAAATTTTCATAATCGTTAGAAGCCGGCGTGGCCTAGTGGTATCGCGCTGGAGTTCTGATCGGGAGGCCGGTGTCCTGTCTTTCGGATGAGGCAGTAAAAACCGAGGCCCCGTGTCGTGGTATGCATGGCACGTTAAAGATCCCTCACTGCTTCGGGTCGGTCCGTTGCAAAGGTCAAAATTTGTATGTCCCGCATCAGGCAGATGCCGTCACCATATACGTGAAATATTCGTGGTGTGATGTTAAAGAAAAATCAATCATAACCGTTAAATTCAAGTGTCTCTATAAATGATAAATCGAAATTCAGATATTATAATGTGTTTAATTGTTCCATTGATTTACCTCCAACTGTTTAGAACCATTCTTTGCTGGAAGGCACTCTCACCAAGAGGGTTGTAAAAGTAAATTATACCTCTTCCAGGTTCTATAACCTAAAATTGCAATATTCAATCTATTTCAAGACAATGTAGATCTAATATAACTAAGTTGTACAGGTATTTAGATAAAGAAACTGACGTTATAGCATAACAGTTAGCTCATACTTGGGGAATACTTTTTTGGTGAAAGCATCGAGTTTTCTACAGAAATTAATGATGAATAAATAGGTGCAGTATATCAAGTATGAATAAAATTCTATACAAAGGAATAAATTGTATACCACTAAATCCCAATGACAACCCCTCTGATGGTAGGCACCAATGATGTAGTCATATTGTCTTATTTGGTACTATAAAACATTAATATTTCTCGAGTGCATAATTAATACGAGTAAGTATGATATTCATAAACAAACAGATAAATAAAAATATGTTCTTGTCAGCAAATATGAAATAAATGGTGGCAACCAAATGATACATGATATTGACTGTAGCTATTTGCTTTAAATTCTGTATTCTTACTTAACTTAAAAAAAAACACGAACAGGTCTTCACACGGAAGTCAGGTAAATACCACCTAGCAAATTGAATACGATTCTTACTCCTTTCTTTGGGTAATGTGTATTATTGATGATGCTGGTCATAGTTGATACAACTTCATGTTTAATTTTACATCATCTGTCAAACTCCTGTTGAACTATAAATGCCAGGTATGCATCTATAATCTGTGAAAGAAGATTGAATATTTGATATGTATATGCTACTCTAGAGTTGAAAGGGTCTTCATATTTTACAATGGATCAATATGTAAGTACAATTCAAGATTATGTGAATTGTTAATAATCATAATTGACTATAAATAAACATTACAATCATCGTTTATTATTATTGTTATCATTAGTTATGATTGTCATTATCATCATTACTTATTTACTTACCGATCTTATTTTTTTCCCCAAAAGCCTTGTCTTTTTTCCCACCAACGAAAGTCAATGATTTCTCTACTTCGAACGCTTTCCTTACAATTGTCGCTTCATCAATTGATGCCACCCATCGGCACATATTGTCGTCGGAAACTGGCGTCCAAAGATGACTCCAGCCGCATTTTTTTTCGGTGCTTTCCGCGAAAAACATCCTCTCCCCTTGCTGACCGAAATTTTAATGGCATGGAGCGTAAAACGAAAGTTGATGCTAATTATAGAAAATGCTCATGAATATTCTTAAGTCGGTCTACGGGATACCATCTAGTGCCTACCGATACAAACATGCAGACTCTGATTGTTATGAGAAATAACTTCGTAAAATAAAAAAAATCACCATTTAGTTTCCCTTATTCATTAATGATAAACATAGATAGATCTAATCTTATGAATAATGTAGACTATGAGTATGACTTTTATTTAGGATTTTATAGTTTTAATTGTAAAAACTACCTACCGAGGCTGTTGTCTTGACTACCGCATGAAGTATGACACTCAATTTATGAGTACGCTTCACTTGACTGTAATGGAAGAAGAAGATTTGTGGAGGTTAATTACAGAACAAGGTTTACTGTTGACAATTATAGTCACACCTTGGTCTGTCATAATGTTTTGGTATGATGCGTCGCCACTTTCAATAGAGACAACCCTCAGAGAGGATGTAAAGGTTGATACATCCATATATCCTCTGGCAAAGAATCTCACGAATGAGACGGTGTTGATTAGAGATTTATCTGAGCGATAAACGCCATCTCCTTTCCGGTCGCATATCAGGCTTTAGTCGACATGACAAGTGTGCACATTCATCTCAAATGCCGCTGCACCTTATCCATATACTCCAACTAAGAGCAGTATATACAGTAAATAAGCCATCTTTACACAGTACAACCCATGCTGGACTTTGACCTCACTATCAGGAACGTCGCTGACCTTTTTGTTATTCATATAGAAGTATGTATATATTCGAGTACTTCCGAAAGAAAGTTGGGTGTTATCAACAGTAGTAAACCGAGTCCGAGTTGTTTAAAAACACGAGAGAGAGATGACTGGTTTAACGTAAAACTTAATATGTTGACATAGATAGAGTAATATACTAGAGCTTACCTGTTGCCGAGGCACAGGGCGGGTCTTCCTCTCTCGAAAGAAAAAAGAAAAATAAGTAGATAGAAAGAAGGAAGGAAAATAAAAGATCAGGAGAATGACTTACATGTACTTTACACACAAAAATACCCCCCCCCCCCCAAAAAAAAAAAACCCTCAAGCAATCAAATTAATTAATAATTAAAATTGAAAAAAAAAACTATTATCTATAGCTGGATAGAGTGTATGTATTGCGCGTTTCAACGCTCAAGATAGCTATATATATAGCAGATATGACTATTATATTAAGGAGACAAAGAAACTCAAATTAAAGTAAATCATACATATTACGGCTCTCCATTATAACAATCGATTAAACATTCCACGGACAAAGCGCCGTAACTCTCGATTGAATTACACGCGATTCAATTAATCGCGAGTTACTGCGCTTTCCCCGTGTCTATCATACACGTTTTAAGTCGGTATTAAGCAAGGCAAATTCACCGCGCTTCTCTAATATGTAATCGCGACGCTCGGACAAGATTTGTTTATTGCGTTATTCATCAGTAGCGGGTAGTGGGCAATAAAATGTGATTTTTGTTTAAGATTTCGATTTCAAAACACTTTCTCATACTTTCCTTTTTATACTTTGTTAATACGACAAATAAGAAAAAACATGAAAGTTACGCAAATAAGGTATTTTTTTTTAAATCCTTTAAATCGCTCACTTTCAAATAATGAGAAACATGTTTCATGCTAAAATCGATACGGAAAATCGTTTGGTGATGTTCTGGAAACGATAAGACTGAAAATAAAATGTTTTTGCAAATTACGTAATTATTTAAAAACTTTAAATTGAAATAGCGGCCAAACTATAAAAGATAGATATTATCGGCCGATGAATTTTTTAAAGATATGAACCTAGAGAATATGAGAGATAAAATTTGAATAGTCTAGCATTTAAAATAACGCTGTATGGCGGAGAATTTAAAATTTAACTCATTGTTATGTAATGTTTTTGAAAACTTTTATTTTTGAATTTTTTTTACTTAAACGGATAATGGTGTCTTAGGCAATCTATAGCTACAATATAAAATTTGTAGATAAATCCGTTTTTCAGAAAATGGAATTGAAAAATCGGGGTGAAATTTCGGCGATTTAAGACCCTCTCTCGATAGGGTCTACGCACGTTAGAGGGAAGGGGGCAAATATTTCGATGTATTTGAAAATATCATTTAAAAGAATAAACCCTTCTCACGTGCTGTGTGGTTTTTCTTGATGATATGACGAAAAATAAGCAAGTTATGAAGCAATTACGTAACTAATCAAATTTGTGAAAATCTTAAATTTCTCAATTAAAAATGGATAAAAAATATTTTAAAAACCTCTTACACCATATGATTGACATTCTAAATCGTTTTGTAATATTTTTTTAACGCTAGGACCATAAAAAAGTTTTAAAGTTACGTAATGAGTTTAAAAACTTTAAACACAAATAGCGCTTTTACCGTAAAAGTTACATAATCGGCGTTAAGTTGGTTGTCAGGATCTACACCTGTACAACATTATAAAGAAAATTTGGGGAGTCTAGCTTAAATAATAAACATTTTATTTGAGAAAATTTAAAACCTTCTCAAAATGAATTTAAAATTTTGAAATAACTGTTTTTACCCTTATATTGACCCTCCAAACCGTTTGGCAATATTTTTGCAGCCCTAGAGCTTAAAATAAAGGTTTTTTATAATTACGTAATAAGTTTAAAATTTTAAACCCTTATAGCGCCTTAACTATAATAGTTACCTAATCGGCGTTAACTCGGATGCCAAGAACTACACCTGTACAACATCAAAGAGAAAATTTCAGGAATCTAGCTTGCATAATAAAAGTTATACTTGAGAGATTTTAAAAATTACAAACTGTAATATAACTTTACTTAGAACTTGAATTTTAGCAAAATTTTCTTTTAACTCTATCAGGATTTGCTTTTTCAGTAAGAGAAAAAGAACAAAAATGTTAACAGTGAAGCCGTTTCTGAGAAAATTGCAGTCAAAAAAGTGCTAAGAATAAAAATAATAATAACTAGAAACGAGCTCGTTGCTAAAGCAACGAGTAGGTTTCACAAGTTAAAGTCGAAGCAGCGAAGCTGGGATCTCCTACTCTAATACACAATTCTTTTTCACGATCCAGATATCTGATCTTTAGTGATGGTATCCACATTGCGCAATCTACTTGCAGAAATTGTAAGTAACGGCGACTTACATTATATACATTATACTGAAGCCTACATCGCACAATATCGACTACTCTTGACCATATATTTGAAACAAGAAACATGTAGGACAGTCACACTTAGTACAATCTGCACGTGTAACCAAGATCTCCAGTCCTTACTCCCCGCTTTATGTTGTTTATTTGTTAACTTACGCAAGGTATTTCGCGTGTACAGATGTTTGACCTTGAATCGCCACTCTGCTGCAATAAACAATTCTCCTCGCGATGGCCTTTAGTAATGCCGCTTTCCCCAATATACAAAACAAAGACTTGACAATGTCTCGTATTCCACAGGTAAAGCACTGTAACTCGCGATTAATTCACACACGTTTGAAGTCCCGTATAACAGCGGCGCTGTGCGAGGTATTAAGCAAGGCAAATTCACCGCGCTTCTCTAATGTGTAATGCCGACGCTCGGAGAAGATTCCTTTATAGCCTTGTTGAGCAGTAGCTCGTAGAATGCAATCATTGGTTTTTTTGTTTTTTTTTTTTTTGTTTCTTTTTGTTTGTCTGTTTTTGTTTTTGTTTTTTTTTTTTTTTGTTTAAGAATTCGAATTCATAATACTTTCTCAAACTCTATTTTATATAAAGCACATTAAATCGCGATTGAATTAATCGCGAGTTACTGCGCCTTGTCCATGGAAGAAGTCCTGTATAACAGCGGTGCCGTGCAAGGTATTAAGCAAGGCAAATTCACAGCGCTTCTGAAGTGTGTTTATTGCGTTGTTCATCGGTAGAGTGCCCAAAATTTGATATTTGTTTAAGAAATCGAATTCAAAATGCTTTCTCAAACTCTTGTTTTTATACTTTGTTCATACGAGGAATAAAAAATACATTAAAAGTTACGCAAGCAAGATATTTTTTTTAAAAAACCTTTAAATTGCTCACTTTCAAATACTGAGAAACATGTTTCATAGTAAAATCGTTACGCAAAATCGTTTCGTAATGTTTTGGAAACTGTAAAACTAAAAATAAGACAGTTTTGAACATTACGTAATTTTTAAAAAACTTTAAATTGAAATAGAGGTCAAACTAAAAGAGATAGATAATATCGGCCGATGAAAGTTCTAAAGATATGAACCTAGAGAACATAACAGTGAAAATTTGAGAGATCTACCATTAAAAATAAAAGCTACATACGCGAAAATCGAAAAATATTAAATCTTACGTAATTCTCTTGAAAAGCCGTATATTTCGAAAAATTTTTTCATTAAACGGGAGTATGTGTCTGTGAGAATTAATAGCCGAAAGATGAAATTTCAAAGTAAAGCAGCTTTTTAGAAATTGAAAGTGAAAAGTTCGCTAAATACGGCGCGTATTTGTCGCTTTCTGAGGGTGGCTCTCGATAGCTTTCCCCGATAACCTAGGGAAAACGAAAAATCATAGGAAGTTTATGAAAATTAAATTTAAAAGAGTGAACCCTTCTCACGCATAGGATTTATTTTGGTAGCAATCCGATGTAAAATAAGCGAGTGACAACGAAATTACTTTAATCACCAGATTTTTAAAAAAATTTTAAATTTTCGCTTAAAAATGGTATTAGAATAGTCAGATTTCGCTCAAATTTTGCATGCCACTATTAATTAGCAATCTAAACTCACCCTCCAAATTTGATAAAGATCGGACGATAAATAAACACGGTCGCAAAATACGCATTTTTCGTCTCAGGCTAGCTAAATAGTCTTATCAGGTATGAAACAGGTAAATGTCTTTATTATTGCGCGTGAGCACGAGACAACGTTTAGTGAAAATTTCATGAAAATCGGCCGATAAATAAGGAAGCTATAGATACCCAAATATTTGACCTTTTAGGCGCCGCTGCGCCCTTACGAAGCGCTAATTCAAAAAAAAAAATGAACAAAACGCCTCTGAAGAAAAAAATGGAAATTCGAATGCTGCAAACAGAATAGCTCTATCTTTAACAGCAAGCGATAAAAGGCTGCCGACATAAAACGGCGGAAGAGGAATAATAATAATAATAACTAGAAACGAGCTCGTTGCTAAAGCAACGAGTAGGTTTCACAAGTTAAAGTCGAAGCAACGAAGCTGAGATCTCCTACTCTAATACACAATTCTTTTTCACGATCCAGATATCTGATCTTTAGTGATGGTATCCACATTGCGCAATCTACTTGCAGAAATTGTAAGTAACAGCGACTTACATTATATACATTGTACTGAAGCCTTCATCGCACAATATCGACTACTCTTGACCATATATTTGAAACAAGAAACATGTAGGACAGTCACACTTAGTACAATCTGCACGTGTAACCTAGATCTCCAGTCCTTACTCCCCGCTTTATGTTGTTTATTTATTAACTTACGCAAGGTATTTCGCGTGTACAGATGTTTGACCTTGAATCGCCACTCTGCTGGAATAAACAATTCTCCTCGCGATGGCCTTTAATAATGCCGCTTTCCGCAATATACAAAACAAAGACTTGACAATGTCTCGTATTCCACAGGTAAGCACTGTAACTCGCGATTAATTCACACACGTTTGAAGTCCTGTATAACAGCGGCTTGACCATATATTTGAAACAAGAAACATGTAGGACAGTCACACTTAGTACAATCTGCACGTGTAACCTAGATCTCCAGTCCTTACACCCCGCTTTATGTTGTTTATTTGTTAACTTACGCAAGGTATTTCGCGTGTACAGATGTTTGACCTTGAATCGCCTCTCTGCTGCAATAAACAATTCTCCTCGCGATGGCCTTTAGTAATGCCGCTTTCCCCAATATACAAAACAAAGACTTGACAATGTCTCGTATTCCACAGGTAAAGCACTGTAACTCGAGATTAATTCACACACGTTTGAAGTCCTGTATAACAGCGGCGCTGTGCGAGATATTAAGCAAGGAAAATTCACCGCGCTTCTCTAATGTGTAATGCCGACGCTCGGAGAAGATTTCTTTATAGCCTTGTTCAGCAGTAGCTCGTAGAATGCAATCATTGGTTTTTTTTTTTTTTTTTTTTTTTTTTTTTTTCTTTTTGTTTGTCTGTTTTTGTTTTTGTTTTTTTTTTTTTTTTTTGTTTAAGAATTCGAATTCATAATACTTTCTCAAACTCTATTTTATATAAAGCACATTAAATCGCGATTGAATTAATCGCGAGTTACTGCGCCTTGTCCATGGAAGAAGTCCTGTATAACAGCGGTGCCGTGCAAGGTATTAAGCAAGGCAAATTCACAGCGCTTCTGAAGTGTGTTTATTGCGTTGTTCATCGGTAGAGTGCCCAAAATTTGATATTTGTTTAAGAAATCGAATTCAAAATGCTTTCTCAAACTCTTGTTTTTATACTTTGTTCATACGAGGAATAAAACAATACATTAAAAGTTACGCAAGCAAGATATTTTTTTTAAAAAATCTTTAAATTGCTCACTTTCAAATACTGAGAAACATGTTTCATAGTAAAATCGTTACGCAAAATCGTTTCGTAATGTTTTGGAAACTGTAAAACTAAAAATAAGACAGTTTTGAACATTACGTAATTTTTAAAAAACTTTAAATTGAAATAGAGGTCAAACTAAAAGAGATAGATAATATCGGCCGATGAAAGTTCTAAAGATATGAACCTAGAGAACATAACAGTGAAAATTTGAGAGATCTACCATTAAAACTAAAAGCTACATACGCGAAAATCGAAAAATATTAAATCTTACGTAATTCTCTTGAAAAGCAGTATATTTCGAAAAATTTTTTCATTAAACGGGAGTATGTGTCTGTGAGAATTAATAGCCGAAAGATGAAATTTCAAAGTAAAGCAGCTTTTTAGAAATTGAAAGTGAAAAGTTCGCTAAATACGGCGCGTATTTCTCGCTTTCTGAGGGTGGCTCTCGATAGATTTCCCCGATAACCTAGGGAAAACGAAAAATCATAGGAAGTTTATGAAAATTAAATTTAAAAGAGTGAACCCTTCTCACGCATAGGATTTATTTTGGTAGCAATCCGATGTAAAATAAGCGAGTGACAACGAAATTACTTTAATCACCAGATTTTTAAAAAATTTTAAATTTTCGCTTAAAAATGGTATTAGAATAGTCAGATTTCGCTCAAATTTTGCATGCCACTATTAATTAGCAATCTAAAACTCACCCTCCAAATTTGATAAAGATCGGACGATAAATAAACACGGTCGCAAAATACGCATTTTTCGTCTCAGGGTAGCTAAATAGTCTTATCAGGTATGAAACAGGTAAATGTCTTTATTATTGCGCGTGAGCACGAGACAACGTTTAGTGAAAATTTCATGAAAATCGGCCGATAAATAAGGAAGCTATAGATACCCAAATATTTGACCTTTTAGGCGCCGCTGCGCCCTTACGAAGCGCTAATTCAAAAAAATGAACAAAACGCCTCTGAAGAAAAATATGGAAATTCGAATGCTGCAAACAGAATAGCTCTATCTTTAACAGCAAGCGAGAAAAGGCTGCCGACATAAAACGGCGGAAGAGGAATAATAATAACTAGAAACGAGCTCGTTGCTAAAGCAACGAGTAGGTTTCACAAGTTAAAGTCGAAGCAGCGAAGCTGGGATCTCCTACTCTAATACACAATTCTTTTTCACGATCCAGATATCTGATCTTTAGTGATGGTATCCACATTGCGCAATCTACTTGCAGAAATTGTAGGTAACGGCGACTTACATTATACACATTATACTGAAGCCTACATCGCACAATACCGACTACTCTTGACCATATATTTGAAACAAGAAACATGTAGGACAGTCACACGTAGTACAATCTGCACGTGTAACCTAAATCTTCAGTCCTTACTCCCCGCTTTATGTTGTTTATTTATTAACTTACGCAAGGTATTTCGCGTGTACAGATGTTTGACCTTGAATCGCCTCTCTGCTGGAATAAACAATTCTCCTCGCGATGGCCTTTAGTAATGCCGCTTTCCGCAATATACAAAACAAAGACTTGACAATGTCTCGTATTCCACAGGTAAAGCAGTGTAACTCGCGATTAATTCACAAACGTTTGAAGTCCTGTATAACAGCGGCGCTGTGCGAGGTATTAAGCAAGGCAAATTCACTGCGCTTCTCTAATATGTAATGCCGACGCTCGGAGAACGGCGACTTACATTATATACATTATACTGAAGCCTACATCGCACAATATCGACTACTCTTGACCATATATTTGAAACAAGAAACATGTAGGACAGTCACACTTAGTACAATCTGCACGTGTAACCTAGATTTCCAGTCCTTACTCCCCGCTTTATGTTGTTTATTTGTTAACTTACGCAAGGTATTTCGCGTGTACAGATGTTTGACCTTGAATCGCCTCTCTGCTGGAATAAACAATTCTCCTCGCGATGGCCTTTAGTAATGCCGCTTTCCGCAATATACAAAACAAAGACTTGACAATGTCTCGTATTCCACAGGTAAAGCACTGTAACTCGTGATTATTTCACACACGTTTGAAGTCCTGTATAACAGCGGCGCTGTGCGAGGTATTAAGCAAGGCAAATTCACCGCGCTTCTCTAATGTGTAATGCCGACGCTCGGAGAAGATTTCTTTATAGCCTTGTTCAGCAGTAGCTCGTAGAATGTAAATATTGTTTTTTTTGTTTTTTGTTTTTGTTTTTGTTTTTTTATTTGTTTAAGAATTCGAATGCATAATACTTTCTCAAACTCTATTTTATAGAAAGCACATGAAATCGCGAATGAATTAATCGCGAGTTACTGCGCCTTGTCCATGGAAGAAGTCCTATATAACAGCGGTGTCGGGCAAGGTATTAAGCAAGGCAAATTCACCGCGCTTCTGAAGATATGTTTATTGCGTTGTTCATCAGTAGAGTGCCCAAAATTTGATTTTTGTTTAAGAAATCGAAATCAAAATGCTTTCTCAAACTCTTGTTTTTATAATTTGTTCATACGACGAATAAAAAATACTTGAAAGTTACGCAAGTAAGATATTTTCTTTAAAAAATCTTTAAATTGCTCACTTTCAAATACTGAGAAACATGTTTCATAGTGAAACCGTTACGGAAAATCGTTTCGTAATGTTTTAGGAACTGTAAGACTAAAAATAAGACAGTTTTGAACATTACGTAATTTTTAAAAAAATTTAAATTGAAATAGCGGCCAAACTAAAAGAGATAGATAATATCGGCCGATAAAAGTTCTAAAGATATGAACCTAGAGAACATAACAGTGAAAATTTGAGAGATCTACCATTAAAAATAAAAGCTACATACGCGAAAATTGAAAAAAAATTATTGTTACGTAATTTTCTTAAAAAGCCGTATATTTCGAATTTTTTTTTCATTAAACGGGAGTATGTGTCTGTGAAAACTAATAGCCGAAAGATGAAATTTCAAAATAAAGCAGCTTTTTAGAAATTGAAAGTGAAAAAATTTGCTAACTGCGGCGCGTATTTCTCGCTTTCCGAGGGTGGCTCTCGATAGCTTTCCCCGATAACCTAGGGAAAACGGAAAATCATAGGAAGTGTATGAAAATTAAATCTAAAAGAGTGAACCCTTCTCACGCATAGGATTTATTTTGGTGGCAATCCGATGTAAAATAAGCGAGTGACAACGAAATTACTTTAATCACCAAATTTTTTTTAAATTTTTTAATTTTCACTTAAAAATGGTATTAGAATAGTTCGATTTCGCTCAAATTTTGTATGCCACTATTATTTTGCATTCTAAACTTACCCTCCAAATTTGAGCAAGATCGGACGATAAATAAACACGGTCGCAAAATACGCATTTTTCGTCTCAGGCTAGCTAAATAGTCTTATCAGGTATGAAACAGGTAAATGTCTTTATTATTGCGCGTGAGCACGAGACAACGTTGAGTGAAAATTTCATCAAAATCGGCCGATAAATAAGGAAGCTATAGATACCCAAATATTTGACCTTTTAGGCGCCGCTGCGCCCTTACGAAGCGCTAATTCAAAAAAATGAACAAAACGCCTCTGAAGAAAAATATGGAAATTTGAATGCTGCAAACAGAATAGCTCTATCTTGAATAGTAAGCGAGAAAAGTCTGCCGACATAAAACGGCGGAAGAAGAATAATAATAATAACTAGAAACGAGCTCGTTGCTAAAGCAACGAGTAGGTTTCACAAGTTAAAGTCGAAGCAGCGAAGCTGAGATCTCCTACTCTAATACAAAATTCTTTTTCACGATCCAGATATCTGATCTTTAGTGATGGTATCCACATTGCGCAATCTACTTGCAGAAATTGTAGGTAACGGCGACTTACATTATACACATTATACTGAAGCCTACATCGCACAATATCGACTACTCTTGACCATATATTTGAAACAAGAAACATGTAGGACAATCACACTTAGTACAATCTGCACGTGTAACCTACATCTTCAGTCCTTACTGCCCGCTTTATGTTGTTTATTTATTAACTTACGCAAGGTATTTCGCGTGTACAGATGTTTGACCTTGAATCGCTTCTCTGCTGGAATAAACAATTCTCCTCGCGATGAACTTACGCAAGTTATTTCGCGTGTACAGATGTTTGACCTTGAATCGCCACTCTGCTGGAATAAACAATTCTCCTCGCGATGGCCTTTAGTAATGCCGCTTTCCCCAATATACAAAAGAAAGACTTGACAATGTCTCGTATTCCACAGGTAAAGCACTGTAACTGGCGATTAATTCACACACGTTTGAAGTCCTGTATAACAGCGGCGCAGTGCGAGGTATTAAGCAAGGCAAATTCACCGCGCTTCTCTAATGTGTAATGCCGACGCTCGGAGAAGATTTCTTTATAGCCTTGTTCAGCAGTAGCTCGTAGAATGTAAATTTGCTTTTTTTTTCTTTTTTTTTTTTTTTTTTTTTTTTTTTTTTTTGGGGGGGGGGGGGGGGGGGTGTTTTTTTATTTTTTGGTTTTTTTTTTGTTTAAGAATTCGAATGCATAATACTTTCTCAAACTCTATTTTATAGAAAGCACTTTAAATCGCGATTGAATTAATCGCGAGTTACTGCGCCTTGTCCATGGAAGAAGTCCTATATCACAGCGGTGTCGTGCAAGGTATTAAGCAAGGCAAATTGACCGCGCTTCTGAAGATATGTTTATTGCGTTGTTCATCAGTAGAGTGCCCAAAATTTGATTTTTGTTTAAGAAATCGAAATCAAAATGCTTTCTCAAACTCTTGTTTTTATAATTTGTTCATACGACGAATAAAAAATACTTGAAAGTTACGCAAGTAAGATATTTTTATAAAAAAATCTTTAAATTGCTCACTTTCAAATACCGGGAAACATGTTTCATAGTAAAATCGTTACGGAAAATCGTTTCGTAATGTTTTGGAAACTAAAAGACTAAAAATAAGACAGTTTTGAACATTACGTAATTTTTAAAAAACTTTAAATTGAAATAGAGGCCAAACTAAAAGAGATAGATAATATCGGCCGATGAAAGTTCTAAAGATATGAACCTAGAGAACATAACAGTGAAAATTTGAGAGATCTACCATTAAAACTAAAAGCTACATACGCGAAAATCGAAAAATATTAAATCTTACGTAATTCTCTTAAAACGTCGTATATTTCGAAAATTTTTTTCATTAAACGGGAGTATGTGTCTGTGAGAATGAATAGCCGAAAGATGAAATTTCAAAGTAAAGAGTCGGTAGATACCCTCATTCCCTATCATGCTACCAATTTTCACATCTCTACCTTCTTTAATAAGCGAGCTTTAGCTGAAACCATTTCATTAAACATTAATGAACTTTATGTGACGTTGAAAGCATCACTTTAAAGGGGGTTGTCGTGTTTAAACCTAAATAACTCGAAAACGGTAAGAGTTAGCGAAAATTTGATGGCAATGTTATGCATATAAATTTTCGCGCAGAATCGATTGCAACAATCCCCGATTCGATAAGATGAAAATTAATGGAGTTATGACGTCATTTACAAAGTATGACGTCATTTTCAGGAATTTGGTACCATGCCAATTCCCTTTTGTCAGTCGGTAGATATTTGCATTCTCTTTTATGCTACCAAATTTCATACCTCTAGCTTTATCAATAAGCGAGACACAGGTACCTGAAGTTTTAAATTGTATTTTCAGGAAAGGCCAAACACTGAACTTTGACCGCAAATATCTCGAAAACGGTAAGAGATATCGAAAATCTGAGACCAGACCTTTCTCCTTTAACTACTTTTTCACGCAGAATCGATTGCAACAATCCCCGATTCGATACGATGAAAAATAAGGGAGTTATGACGTCATTTAGAAAAGTATGACGTCATTTTCAGGAATTTGGCACCTTGCCAATTCCCTTTTGTCAGTCGGTAGATATTTGCATTCTCTTTTATGCTACCAAATTTCATACCTCTAGCTTTATCAATAAGCGAGACACAGGTACCTGAAGTTTTAAATTGTATTTTCAGGAAAGGCCAAACACTGAACTTTGACCGCAAATATCTCGAAAACGGTAAGAGATATCGAAAATCTGAGACCAGACCTTTCTCCTTTAACTACTTTTTCACGCAGAATCGATTGCAACAATCCCCGATTCGATACGATGAAAAATAAGGGAGTTATGACGTCATTTAGAAAAGTATGACGTCATTTTCAGGAATTTGGCACCTTGCCAATTCCCTTTTGTCAGTCGGTAGATATTTGCATTCTCTTTTATGCTACCAAATTTCATACCTCTAGCTTTATCAATAAGCGAGACACAGGTACCTGAAGTTTTAAATTGTATTTTCAGGAAAGGCCAAACACTGAACTTTGACCGCAAATATCTCGAAAACGGTAAGAGATATCGAAATTTTGTTGCTGGTATTTACCATTTTACTTTTTCACGCAGAATCGATTCCAACCGTCCCCGCCTCGATCCGATGAAAAATAAGGGAGATATGACGTCATTTACAAAGTATGACGTCATTTTCAGGAATTTGGTTCCATGCCAAATTCCTCTTGTCAGTCGGTAGATATTCTCAATCTCTATCATGCTACCAAATTTCACACCTCTATCTTCCTCAATAAGCGAGCTATAGGCGAAAACATTTCATGAATAATTAATGAGTGTTGATGACGTCACAAACATCACTTTAAAGGGGGTTGTCGTGTTCAAACGCAAATAACTCGAGAACCGTAAGAGTTAGCGAAAATCTGAGAACACTCTACTGGTAGGTATTTGAACGCTCTATCGAATGGAAGAAACCCGATCAAAATCCGACTGCAAATAAAGTCGCTAGACCTTGCCAAAGATTTGATTCGAAAATTTTCAATAATTTCAAAAATATTGGCAGCATGCCATTTTCATTCTAGAGGTAGATTAAGAATGTGGAAACATGTTTAGATATAAAATTTCATGCCGATATCTCATTTAATAAGAGAGATATTAACGTATGAATATTTAATTAGCTTTGATGACGTCATAGCGAATTTTCCCACGCTCATTGTGACTTTATTTATGGTCCGATTTCAAAAATTTTTCATATTCCAAATCAGACCATTAAAATCTTTCATCCTACTGTCTAAAATCTAAGATTGAAATATTTTTTTTGAAATGAAAACAATCGGGTCAAGGTCAACTTTTTCGGGGTAGAGCTACGAAATTGACGCAGTGACATAAAATCTTGCATCTCCTTTTCTGAATCGAATGCTGAAAATTTCATTCCAATCGGACAAATAATAAGGAAGATATAGCGATTCAAAATTTTGGCGTCGTAGGTGGCGCTGCGCGCTTATAAGCGGTAATTTAGAAAATTAAAAAAATCAAATCTTGAAAATTTAATTTCGAATCGAACACTGAAAACAGAATAGTAATATCTTTAATAATGAGTGATTTCTGAGCCGTCACAAAAAAAAAAACGGATGAAGAATAATAATAATAATAACTAGAAACGAGCTCGTTGCTAAAGCAACGAGTAGGTTTCACAAGTTAAAGTCGAAGCAGCGAAGCTGAGATCTCCTACTCTAATACAAAATTCTTTTTCACGATCCAGATATCTGATCTTTAGTGATGGTATCCACATTGCGCAATCTACTTGCAGAAATTGTAGGTAACGGCGACTTACATTATACACATTATACTGAAGCCTACATCGCACAATATCGACTACTCTTGACCATATATTTGAAACAAGAAACATGTAGGACAATCACACTTAGTACAATCTGCACGTGTAACCTAGATCTTCAGTCCTTACTGCCCGCTTTATGTTGTTTATTTATTAACTTACGCAAGGTATTTCGCGTGTACAGATGTTTGACCTTGAATCGCTTCTCTGCTGGAATAAACAATTCTCCTCGCGATGAACTTACGCAAGTTATTTCGCGTGTACAGATGTTTGACCTTGAATCGCCACTCTGCTGGAATAAACAATTCTCCTCGCGATGGCCTTTAGTAATGCCGCTTTCCCCAATATACAAAAGAAAGACTTGACAATGTCTCGTATTCCACAGGTAAAGCACTGTAACTGGCGATTAATTCACACACGTTTGAAGTCCTGTATAACAGCGGCGCAGTGCGAGGTATTCAGCAAGGCAAATTCACCGCGCTTCTCTAATGTGTAATGCCGACGCTCGGAGAAGATTTCTTTATAGCCTTGTTCAGCAGTAGCTCGTAGAATGTAAATTTGCTTTTTTTTTTCTTTTTTTTTTTTTTTTTTGTTTTTTTTGGGGGGGGGGGGGGTGGTTTTTTTTTTTTTTGGTTTTTTTTTTGTTTAAGAATTCGAATGCATAATACTTTCTCAAACTCTATTTTATAGAAAGCACTTTAAATCGCGATTGAATTAATCGCGAGTTACTGCGCCTTGTCCATGGAAGAAGTCCTATATCACAGCGGTGTCGTGCAAGGTATTAAGCAAGGCAAATTGACCGCGCTTCTGAAGATATGTTTATTGCGTTGTTCATCAGTAGAGTGCCCAAAATTTGATTTTTGTTTAAGAAATCGAAATCAAAATGCTTTCTCAAACTCTTGTTTTTATAATTTGTTCATACGACGAATAAAAAATACTTGAAAGTTACGCAAGTAAGATATTTTTATAAAAAAATCTTTAAATTGCTCACTTTCAAATACCGGGAAACATGTTTCATATTAAAATCGTTACGGAAAATCGTTTCGTAATGTTTTGGAAACTAAAAGACTAAAAATAAGACAGTTTTGAACATTACGTAATTTTTAAAAAACTTTAAATTGAAATAGAGGCCAAACTAAAAGAGATAGATAATATCGGCCGATGAAAGTTCTAAAGATATGAACCTAGAGAACATAACAGTGAAAATTTGAGAGATCTACCATTAAAACTAAAAGCTACATACGCGAAAATCGAAAAATATTAAATCTTACGTAATTCTCTTAAAAACGTCGTATATTTCGAAAACTTTTTTCATTAAACGGGAGTATGTGTCTGTGAGAATGAATAGCCGAAAGATGAAATTTCAAAGTAAAGAGTCGGTAGATACCCTCATTCCCTATCATGCTACCAATTTTCACATCTCTACCTTCTTTAATAAGCGAGCTTTAGCTGAAACCATTTCATTAAACATTAATGAACTTTATGTGACGTTGAAAGCATCACTTTAAAGGGGGTTGTCGTGTTTAAACCTAAATAACTCGAAAACGGTAAGAGTTAGCAAAAATTTGATGGCAATGTTATGCATATAAATTTTCGCGCAGAATCGATTGCAACAATCCCCGATTCGATAAGATGAAAATTAATGGAGTTATGACGTCATTTACAAAGTATGACGTCATTTTCAGGAATTTGGTACCATGCCAATTCCCTTTTGTCAGTCGGTAGATATTTGCATTCTCTTTTATGCTACCAAATTTCATACCTCTAGCTTTATCAATGAGCGAGACACAGGTACCTGAAGTTTTAAATTGTATTTTCAGGAAAGGCCAAACACTGAACTTTGACCGCAAATATCTCGAAAACGGTAAGAGATATCGAAAATCTGAGACCAGACCTTTCTCCTTTAACTACTTTTTCACGCAGAATCGATTGCAACAATCCCCGATTCGATACGATGAAAAATAAGGGAGTTATGACGTCATTTAGAAAAGTATGACGTCATTTTCAGGAATTTGGCACCTTGCCAATTCCCTTTTGTCAGTCGGTAGATATTTGCATTCTCTTTTATGCTACCAAATTTCATACCTCTAGCTTTATCAATAAGCGAGACACAGGTACCTGAAGTTTTAAATTGTATTTTCAGGAAAGGCCAAACACTGAACTTTGACCGCAAATATCTCGAAAACGGTAAGAGATATCGAAATTCTGTTGCCGGTATTTACCATTTTACTTTTTCACGCAGAATCGATTCCAACCGTCCCCGCCTCGATCCGATGAAAAATAAGGGAGATATGACGTCATTTACAAAGTATGACGTCATTTTCAGGAATTTGGCTCCATGCCAAATTCCTCTTGTCAGTCGGTAGATATTCTCAATCTCTATCATGCTACCAAATTTCACACCTCTATCTTCCTCAATAAGCGAGCTATAGGCGAAAACATTTCATGAATAATTAATGAGTGTTGATGACGTCACAAACATCACTTTAAAGGGGGTTGTCGTGTTCAAACGCAAATAACTCGAGAACCGTAAGAGTTAGCGAAAATCTGAGAACACTTTACTGGTAGGTATTTGAACGCTCTATCGAATGGAAGAAACCCGATCAAAATCCGACTGCAAATAAAGTCGCTAGACCTTGCCAAAGATTTGATTCGAAAATTTTCAATAATTTCAAAAATATTGGCAGCATGCCATTTTCATTCTAGAGGTAGATTAAGAATGTGGAAACATGTTTAGATATAAAATTTCATGCCGATATCTCATTTAATAAGAGAGATATTAACGTATGAATATTTAATTAGCTTTGATGACGTCATAGCGAATTTTCCCACGCTCATTGTGACTTTATTTATGGTCCGATTTCAAAAATTTTTCATATTCCAAATCAGACCATTAAAATCTTTCATCCTACCGTCTAAAATCTAAGATTGAAATATTTTTTTTGAAATGAAAACAATCGGGTCAAGGTCAACTTTTTCGGGGTAGAGCTACGAAATTGACGCAGTGACATAAAATCTTGCATCTCCTTTTCTGAATCGAATGCTGAAAATTTCATTCCAATCGGACAAATAATAAGGAAGATATAGCGATTCAAAATTTTGGCGTCGTAGGTGGCGCTGCGCGCTTATAAGCGGTAATTTAGAAAATTAAAAAAATCAAATCTTGAAAATTTAATTTCGAATCGAACACTGAAAACAGAATAGTAATATCTTTAATAATGAGTGATTTCTGAGCCGTCACAAAAAAAAAACGGATGAAGAATAATAATAATAATAACTAGAAACGAGCTCGTTGCTAAAGCAACGAGTAGGTTTCACAAGTTAAAGTCGAAGCAGCGAAGCTGAGATCTCCTACTCTAATACAAAATTCTTTTTCACGATCCAGATATCTGATCTTTAGTGATGGTATCCACATTGCGCAATCTACTTGCAGAAATTGTAGGTAACGGCGACTTACATTATACACATTATACTGAAGCCTACATCGCACAATATCGACTAACGTAAATGTGCCTAAAGTCGTCATAGTCCTTAAGTCGTCACTCTCAAATCTTGCGTTATTTCTTAAAAACGAGAACTCAAAGAGGTTAAAGGGCGACGTGTTTTGAAAGAGGTAAGTATGTTCCATGTTTCTATATAAAATACCATTTTCATTTGATGCAAATCATAGTAAAGAATTCATGATATTTCAAGGAATATTAAATTTCACTTTGACATCGTACGGGCGATGCCTTTTCAAGTTCCATATTCTCTTGGGCGAATGCAATTTACCATTATTCAAAGACATGACATACGTATATCACGAGTGAAGCAAATGCTCAATAGAATCTTTTACATAAAAATACGCTTATTGGATCACCTCACCCCCGACATATCGCTACAGGGGTCAAAAAGAAAACTGACGATTTAAGGACAGGGGTGACGACTATAGGACTGTCATTTATAATGTTATAATTTTTCTAAAATAGGGATCAGCTGTCAATGATGAGTTTGATATAAATATATAGGGTATAATACTTGTAATAAATTTGCTTTTTAAATATATAAATATATAATGAATAAATAAATAAATATATAATGAATAAATAAAAATATATATTACACAAGAACAGTGCATGTATTAGTTGTACGGAATATAACCGTATACAGGGACTGGTGTTGATTGTACGGAATATATATATATTGTTTCGGCATATGCCCATTGTGTTATGAAATGATATCTTGATGAAGTATTGGTTTTCATTCATTAAATAATAAAAAAATATATCATACCTCTATTAAAATTCTATGACTGATTGGTTGATTATGAACCATTAAAAAGATTTATTATAGACTGGCATTGCTTGTCTAGATAGAGGGCAGACTTAGTGTATTGGTTGGCACTTAGCTTCAGGGGCGGACGAACCGGGTTCGATTCCCGGATTGCGACACTATGTTTGAGGGGTTGGTAAGTTGGTAACCTCCTGCTTCCTTGTCGCGATATAACTGAAATATTGTTCAAAGCGACGTAAAACCCCATTCAACCAACCAACTTGTCTAGATACATATATCTTAGCAGCATTAGAACAAACAACTTCAATCTAGATTTATGACTTAAATAAACCACGTGATAACTATTGACCGGAAAATGATATAATGTCTGGGTCATTAATATGACCGCCAAATATGACAGATGTAGAATTCTTCAATAATAATAATTTGATAACTTGTTTGTTTACATGTACGTCAACTATACAAGGTACGAATGTTTTACTAAATGACGTTATTCTTGGTATATAAGACCTCTGACCTCATTTAGGTCAGACCACCGCCAGTGTAAGGTTTATTGGGTCATAAATTTGCGATATTGACCTGATAGCGAGTAATTAATTGTATAATAACGACCATGCTGACTCAATGATCTCTATTCAATAGCAATGACGACTTTAGGACTTACGACATGACGACTTAAGGAATGCACCGTCCTAGAGTCGTCATACGGACACCTCCTTCATTTAACCCCTATTATCTTGCCCTATACTTACTACGTCGATGTAATAGAGAGTAAATCAGAAACTAGACTGATTTTTGAACCAGATGATACCAAACATTGATATATACAGGAACAAATTTTACGGGAGAATATCAAAGGCAGAAAAATAGTGACGACTTTAGGCACATTTACGTTACTCTTGACCATATATTTGAAACAAGAAACATGTAGGACAATCACACTTAGTACAATCTGCACGTGTAACCTAGATCTTCAGTCCTTACTGCCCGCTTTATGTTGTTTATTTATTAACTTACGCAAGGTATTTCGCGTGTACAGATGTTTGACTTGAATCGCCTCTCTGCTGGAATAAACAATTCTCCTCGCGATGAACTTACGCAAGTTATTTCGCGTGTACAGATGTTTGACCTTGAATCGCCACTCTGCTGGAATAAACAATTCTCCTCGCGATGGCCTTTAGTAATGCCGCTTTCCCCAATATACAAAAGAAAGACTTGACAATGTCTCGTATTCCACAGGTAAAGCACTGTAACTGGCGATTAATTCACACACGTTTGAAGTCCTGTATAACAGCGGCGCAGTGCGAGGTATTAAGCAAGGCAAATTCACCGCGCTTCTCTAATGTGTAATGCCGACGCTCGGAGAAGATTTCTTTATAGCCTTGTTCAGCAGTAGCTCGTAGAATGTAAATTTGCTTTTTCTTTTCTTTTTTTGTTTTTTTTTTGTTTTTTTTTGGGGGGGGGGGTTGGTTTTTTTATTTTTTGGTTTTTTTTTTGTTTAAGAATTCGAATGCATAATACTTTCTCAAACTCTATTTTATAGAAAGCACTTTAAATCGCGATTGAATTAATCGCGAGTTACTGCGCCTTGTCCATGGAAGAAGTCCTATATCACAGCGGTGTCGTGCAAGGTATTAAGCAAGGCAAATTGACCGCGCTTCTGAAGATATGTTTATTGCGTTGTTCATCAGTAGAGTGCCCAAAATTTGATTTTTGTTTAAGAAATCGAAATCAAAATGCTTTCTCAAACTCTTGTTTTTATAATTTGTTCATACGACGAATAAAAAATACTTGAAAGTTACGCAAGTAAGATATTTTTATAAAAAAATCTTTAAATTGCTCACTTTCAAATACCGGGAAACATGTTTCATAGTAAAATCGTTACGGAAAATCGTTTCGTAATGTTTTGGAAACTAAAAGACTAAAAATAAGACAGTTTTGAACATTACGTAATTTTTAAAAAACTTTAAATTGAAATAGAGGCCAAACTAAAAGAGATAGATAATATCGGCCGATGAAAGTTCTAAAGATATGAACCTAGAGAACATAACAGTGAAAATTTGAGAGATCTACCATCAAAACTAAAAGCTACATACGCGAAAATCGAAAAATATTAAATCTTACGTAATTCTCTTAAAACGTCGTATGTTTCGAAAAATTTTTTCATTAAACGGGAGTATGTGTCTGTGAGAATGAATAGCCGAAAGATGAAATTTCAAAGTAAAGAGTCGGTAGATACCCTCATTCCCTATCATGCTACCAATTTTCACATCTCTATCTTCTTTAATAAGCGAGCTTTAGCTGAAACCATTTCATTAAACATTAATGAACTATATGTGACGTTGAAAGCATCACTTTAAAGGGGGTTGTCGTGTTTAAACCTAAATAACTCGAAAACGGTAAGAGTTAGCGAAAATTTGATGGCAATGTTATGCATATAAATTTTCGCGCAGAATCGATTGCAACAATCCCGATTCGATAAGATGAAAATTAATGGAGTTATGACGTCATTTACAAAGTATGACGTCATTTTCAGGAATTTGGTACCATGCCAATTCCCTTTTGTCAGTCGGTAGATATTTGCATTCTCTTTTATGCTACCAAATTTCATACCTCTAGCTTTATCAATAAGCGAGACACAGGTACCTGAAGTTTTAAATTGTATTTTCAGGAAAGGCCAAACACTGAACTTTGACCGCAAATATCTCGAAAACGGTAAGAGATATCGAAAATCTGAGACCAGACCTTTCACCTTTAACTACTTTTTCACGCAGAATCGATTGCAACAATCCCCGATTCGATACGATGAAAAATAAGGGAGTTATGACGTCATTTAGAAAAGTATGACGTCATTTTCAGGAATTTGGCACCTTGCCAATTCCCTTTTGTCAGTCGGTAGATATTTGCATTCTCTTTTATGCTACCAAATTTCATACCTCTAGCTTTATCAATAAGCGAGACACAGGTACCTGAAGTTTTAAATTGTATTTTCAGGAAAGGCCAAACACTGAACTTTGACCGCAAATATCTCGAAAACGGTAAGAGATATCGAAATTCTGTTGCTGCTATTTACCATTTTACTTTTTCACGCAGAATCGATTCCAACCGTCCCCGCCTCGATCCGATGAAAAATAAGGGAGATATGACGTCATTTACAAAGTATGACGTCATTTTCAGGAATTTGGCTCCATGCCAAATTCCTCTTGTCAGTCGGTAGATATTCTCAATCTCTATCATGCTACCAAATTTCACACCTCTATCTTCCTCAATAAGCGAGCTATAGGCGAAAACATTTCATGAATAATTAATGAGTGTTGATGACGTCACAAACATCACTTTAAAGGGGGTTGTCGTGTTCAAACGCAAATAACTCGAGAACCGTAAGAGTTAGCGAAAATCTGAGAACACTTTACAGGTAGGTATTTGAACGCTCTATCGAATGGAAGAAACCCGATCAAAATCCGACTGCAAATAAAGTCGCTAGACCTTGCCAAAGATTTGATTCGAAAATTTTCAATAATTTCAAAAATATTGGCAGCATGCCATTTTCATTCTAGAGGTAGATTAAGAATGTGGAAACATGTTTAGATATAAAATTTCATGCCGATATCTCATTTAATAAGAGAGATATTAACGTATGAATATTTAATTAGCTTTGATGACGTCATAGCGAATTTTCCCACGCTCATTGTGACTTTATTTATGGTCCGATTTCAAAAATTTTTCATATTCCAAATCAGACCATTAAAATCTTTCATCCTACTGTCTAAAATCTAAGATTGAAATATTTTTTTTGAAATGAAAACAATCGGGTCAAGGTCAACTTTTTCGGGGTAGAGCTACGAAATTGACGCAGTGACATAAAATCTTGCATCTCCTTTTCTGAATCGAATGCTGAAAATTTCATTCCAATCGGACAAATAATAAGGAAGATATAGCGATTCAAAATTTTGGCGTCGTAGGTGGCGCTGCGCGCTTATAAGCGGTAATTTAGAAAATTAAAAAAATCAAATCTTGAAAATTTATTTTCGAATCGAACACTGAAAACAGAATAGTAATATCTTTAATAATGAGTGATTTCTGAGCGGTCACAAAAAAAAAAACGGATGAAGAATAATAATAATAATAATAAGAAAAGACAGTAGAATAATAAAAGGTTTCACAAGTGAAACTTGTGAAACCTAATAAGAAAAGACAGTAGAATAATAAAAGGTTTCACAAGTGAAACTTGTGAAACCTAATAAATAAGAAAAGACAGTAGAATAATAAAAGGTTTCACAAGTGAAACTTGTGAAACCTAATAATAACTAGAAACGAGCTCGTTGCTAAAGCAACGAGTAGGTTTCACAAGTTAAAGTCGAAGCAGCGAAGCTGAGATCTCCTACTCTAATACAAAATTCTTTTTCACGATCCAGATATCTGATCTTTAGTGATGGTATCCACATTGCGCAATCTACTTGCAGAAATTGTAGGTAACGGCGACTTACATTATACACATTATACTGAAGCCTACATCGCACAATATCGACTACTCTTGACCATATATTTGAAACAAGAAACATGTAGGACAATCACACTTAGTACAATCTGCACGTGTAACCTAGATCTTCAGTCCTTACTGCCCGCTTTATGTTGTTTATTTATTAACTTACGCAAGGTATTTCGCGTGTACAGATGTTTGACCTTGAATCGCTTCTCTGCTGGAATAAACAATTCTCCTCGCGATGAACTTACGCAAGTTATTTCGCGTGTACAGATGTTTGACCTTGAATCGCCACTCTGCTGGAATAAACAATTCTCCTCGCGATGGCCTTTAGTAATGCCGCTTTCCCCAATATACAAAAGAAAGACTTGACAATGTCTCGTATTCCACAGGTAAAGCACTGTAACTGGCGATTAATTCACACACGTTTGAAGTCCTGTATAACAGCGGCGCAGTGCGAGGTATTAAGCAAGGCAAATTCACCGCGCTTCTCTAATGTGTAATGCCGACGCTCGGAGAAGATTTCTTTATAGCCTTGTTCAGCAGTAGCTTGTAGAATGTAAATTTGCTTTTTTTTTTGTTTTTTTTTTTTTTTGTTGTTTTTTTTTTTTGTGGGGGGGGTTGGTTTTTTATATTTTTTGGTTTTTTTTTTGTTTAAGAATTCGAATGCATAATACTTTCTCAAACTCTATTTTATAGAAAGCACTTTAAATCGCGATTGAATTAATCGCGAGTTACTGCGCCTTGTCCATGGAAGAAGTCCTATATCACAGCGGTGTCGTGCAAGGTATTAAGCAAGGCAAATTGACCGCGCTTCTGAAGATATGTTTATTGCGTTGTTCATCATTAGAGTGCCCAAAATTTGATTTTTGTTTAAGAAATCGAAATCAAAATGCTTTCTCAAACTCTTGTTTTTATAATTTGTTCATACGACGAATAAAAAATACTTGAAAGTTACGCAAGTAAGATATTTTTATAAAAAAATCTTTAAATTGCTCACTTTCAAATACCGGGAAACATGTTTCATAGTAAAATCGTTACGCAAAATCGTTTCGTAATGTTTTGGAAACTAAAAGACTAAAAATAAGACAGTTTTGAACATTACGTAATTTTTAAAAAACTTTAAATTGAAATAGAGGCCAAACTAAAAGAGATAGATAATATCGGCCGATGAAAGTTCTAAAGATATGAACCTAGAGAACATAACAGTGAAAATTTGAGAGATCTACCATTAAAACTAAAAGCTACATACGCGAAAATCGAAAAATATTAAATCTTATGTAATTCTCTTAAAACGTCGTATATTTCGAAATTTTTTTCATTAAACGGGAGTATGTGTCTGTGAGAATGAATAGCCGAAAGATGAAATTTCAAAGTAAAGAGTCGGTAGATACCCTCATTCCCTATCATGCTACCAATTTTCACATCTCTACCTTCTTTAATAAGCGAGCTTTAGCTGAAACCATTTCATTAAACATTAATGAACTTTATGTGACGTTGAAAGCATCACTTTAAAGGGGGTTGTCGTGTTTAAACCTAAATAACTCGAAAACGGTAGGAGTTAGCGAAAATTTGATGGCAATGTTATGCATATAAATTTTCGCGCAGAATCGATTGCAACAATCCCCGATTCGATAAGATGAAAATTAATGGAGTTATGACGTCATTTACAAAGTATGACGTCATTTTCAGGAATTTGGTACCATGCCAATTCCCTTTTGTCAGTCGGTAGATATTTGCATTCTCTTTTATGCTACCAAATTTCATACCTCTAGCTTTATCAATAAGCGAGACACAGGTACCTGAAGTTTTAAATTGTATTTTCAGGAAAGGCCAAACACTGAACTTTGACCGCAAATATCTCGAAAACGGTAAGAGATATCGAAATTCTGTTGCAGTATATACCATTTTACTTTTTCACGCAGAATCGATTCCAACCGTCCCCGCCTCGATCCGATGAAAAATAAGGGAGATATGACGTCATTTACAAAGTATGACGTCATTTTCAGGAATTTGGTACCATGCCAATTCCCTTTTGTCAGTCGGTAGATATTTGCATTTTCTTTTATGCTACCAAATTTCATACCTCTAGCTTTATCAATAAGCGAGACACAGGTACCTGAAGTTTTAAATTGTATTTTCAGGAAAGGCCAAACACTGAACTTTGACCGCAAATATCTCGAAAACGGTAAGAGATATCGAAAATCTGAGACCAGACCTTTCTCCTTTAACTACTTTTTCACGCAGAATCGATTGCAACAATCCCCGATTCGATACGATGAAAAATAAGGGAGTTATGACGTCATTTAGAAAAGTATGACGTCATTTTCAGGAATTTGGCACCTTGCCAATTCCCTTTTGTCAGTCGGTAGATATTTGCATTCTCTTTTATGCTACCAAATTTCATACCTCTAGCTTTATCAATAAGCGAGACACAGGTACCTGAAGTTTTAAATTGTATTTTCAGGAAAGGCCAAACACTGAACTTTGACCGCAAATATCTCGAAAACGGTAAGAGATATCGAAATTCTGTTGCAAGTATTTCCCATTTTACTTTTTCACGCAGAATCGATTCCAACCGTCCCCGCCTCGATCCGATGAAAAATAAGGGAGATATGACGTCATTTACAAAGTATGACGTCATTTTCAGGAATTTGGTACCATGCCAATTCCCTTTTGTCAGTCGGTAGATATTTGCATTTTCTTTTATGCTACCAAATTTCATACCTCTAGCTTTATCAATAAGCGAGACACAGGTACCTGAAGTTTTAAATTGTATTTTCAGGAAAGGCCAAACACTGAACTTTGACCGCAAATATCTCGAAAACGGTAAGAGATATCGAAAATCTGAGACCAGACCTTTCTCCTTTAACTACTTTTTCACGCAGAATCGATTGCAACAATCCCCGATTCGATACGATGAAAAATAAGGGAGTTATGACGTCATTTAGAAAAGTATGACGTCATTTTCAGGAATTTGGCACCTTGCCAATTCCCTTTTGTCAGTCGGTAGATATTTGCATTCTCTTTTATGCTACCAAATTTCATACCTCTAGCTTTATCAATAAGCGAGACACAGGTACCTGAAGTTTTAAATTGTATTTTCAGGAAAGGCCAAACACTGAACTTTGACCGCAAATATCTCGAAAACGGTAAGAGATATCGAAATTCTGTTGCCGGCATTTACCATTTTACTTTTTCACGCAGAATCGATTCCAACCGTCCCCGCCTCGATCCGATGAAAAATAAGGGAGATATGACGTCATTTTTAAAAGTATGACGTCATTTTCAGGAATTTGGCTCCATGCCAAATTCCTCTTGTCAGTCGGTAGATATTCTCAATCTCTATCATGCTACCAAATTTCACACCTCTATCTTCCTCAATAAGCGAGCTATAGGCGAAAACATTTCATGAATAATTAATGAGTGTTGATGACGTCACAAACATCACTTTAAAGGGGGTTGTCGTGTTCAAACGCAAATAACTCGAGAACCGTAAGAGTTAGCGAAAATCTGAGAACACTTTACTGGTAGGTATTTGAACGCTCTATCGAATGGAAGAAACCCGATCAAAATCCGACTGCAAATAAAGTCGCTAGACCTTGCCAAAGATTTGATTCGAAAATTTTCAATAATTTCAAAAATATTGGCAGCATGCCATTTTCATTCTAGAGGTAGATTAAGAATGTGGAAACATGTTTAGATATAAAATTTCATGCCGATATCTCATTTAATAAGAGAGATATTAACGTATGAATATTTAATTAGCTTTGATGACGTCATAGCGAATTTTCCCACGCTCATTGTGACTTTATTTATGGTCTGATTTCAAAAATTTTTCATATTCCAAATCAGACCATTAAAATCTTTCATCCTACTGTCTAAAATCTAAGATTGAAATATTTTTTTTGAAATGAAAACAATCGGGTCAAGGTCAACTTTTTCGGGGTAGAGCTACGAAATTGACGCAGTGACATAAAATCTTGCATCTCCTTTTCTGAATCGAATGCTGAAAATTTCATTCCAATCGGACAAATAATAAGGAAGATATAGCGATTCAAAATTTTGGCGTCGTAGGTGGCGCTGCGCGCTTATAAGCGGTAATTTAGAAAATTAAAAAAATCAAATCTTGAAAATTTAATTTCGAATCGAACACTGAAAACAGAATAGTAATATCTTTAATAATGAGTGATTTCTGAGCCGTCACAAAAAAAAAAAACGGATGAAGAATAATAATAATAATAATAAATAAGAAAAGACAGTAGAATAATAAAAGGTTTCACAAGTGAAACTTGTGAAACCTAATAAGAAAGGACAGTAGAATAATAAAAGGTTTCACAAGTGAAACTTGTGAAACCTAACTAGAAACGAGCTCGTTGCTAAAGCAACGAGTAGGTTTCACAAGTTAAAGTCGAAGCAACGAAGCTGGGATCTCCTACTCTAATACACAATTCTTTTTCACGATCCAGATATCTGATCTTTAGTGATGGTATGCACATTGCGCAATCTACTTGCAGAAATTGTAGGTAACAGCGACTTACATTATATACATTGTACTGAAGCCTACATCGCACAATATCGACTACTCTTGACCATATATTTGAAACAAGAAACATGTAGGACAGTCACACTTAGTACAATCTGCACGTGTAACCTAGATCTCCAGTCCTTACTCCCCGCTTTATGTTGTTTATTTATTAACTTACGCAAGGTATTTCGCGTGTACAGATGTTTGACCTTGAATCGCCACTCTGCTGGAATAAACAATTCTCCTCGCGATGGCCGTTAATAATGCCGCTTTCCGCAATATACAAAACAAAGACTTGACAATGTCTCGTATTCCACAGGTAAGCACTGTAACTCGCGATTAATTCACACACGTTTGAAGTCCTGTATAACAGCGGCTTGACCATATATTTGAAACAAGAAACATGTAGGACAGTCACACTTAGTACAATCTGCACGTGTAACCTAGATCTCCAGTCCTTACACCCCGCTTTATGTTGTTTATTTGTTAACTTACGCAAGGTATTTCGCGTGTACAGATGTTTGACCTTGAATCGCCACTCTGCTGCAATAAACAATTCTCCTCGCGATGGCCTTTAGTAATGCCGCTTTCCCCAATATACAGAACAAAGACTTGACAATGTCTCGTATTCCACAGGTAAAGCACTGTAACTGGCGATTAATTCACACACGTTTGAAGTCCTGTATAACAGCGGCGCTGTGCGAGGTATTAAGCAAGGCAAATTCACCGCGCTTCTCTAATGTGTAATGCCGACGCTCGGAGAAGATTTCTTTATAGCCTTGTTCAGCAGTAGCTCGTAGAATGCAATCATTGGTTTTTTTTTTTTTTTGTTTTTTTTTTGTTTCTTTTTGTTTGTCTGTTTTTGTTTTTGTTTTTTTTTTTGTTTTTTTTTGTTTAAGAATTCGAATTCATAATACTTTCTCAAACTCTATTTTATATAAAGCACATTAAATCGCGATTGAATTAATCGCGAGTTACTGCGCCTTGTCCATGGAAGAAGTCCTGTATAACAGCGGTGCCGTGCAAGGTATTAAGCAAGGCAAATTCACAGCGCTTCTGAAGTGTGTTTATTGCGTTGTTCATCGGTAGAGTGCCCAAAATTTGATATTTGTCTAAGAAATCGAATTCAAAATGCTTTCTCAAACTCTTGTTTTTATACTTTGTTCATACGAGGAATAAAACAATACATTAAAAGTTACGCAAGCAAGATATTTTTTTTTAAAAAAAACTTTAAATTGCTCACTTTCAAATACTGAGAAACATGTTTCATAGTAAAATCGTTACGCAAAATCGTTTCGTAATGTTTTGGAAACTGTAAAACTAAAAATAAGACAGTTTTGAACATTACGTAATTTTTAAAAAACTTTAAATTGAAATAGAGGTCAAACTAAAAGAGATAGATAATATCGGCCGATGAAAGTTCTTAAGATATGAACCTAGAGAACATAACAGTGAAAATTTGAGAGATCTACCATTAAAAATAAAAGCTACATACGCGAAAATCGAAAAATATTAAATCTTACGTAATTCTCTTAAAAAGTCGTATATTTCGAAAAAAATTTTCATTAAACGGGAGTATGTGTCTGTGAGAATTAATAGCCGAAAGATGAAATTTCAAAGTAAAGCAGCTTTTTAGAAATTGAAAGTGAAAAGTTCGCTAAATACGGCGCGTATTTCTCGCTTTCTGAGGGTGGCTCTCGATAGCTTTCCCCGATAACCTAGGGAAAACGAAAAATCATAGGAAGTTTATGAAAATTAGATTTAAAAGAGTGAACCCTTCTCACGCATAGGATTTATTTTGGTAGCAATCTGATGTAAAATAAGCGAGTGACAACGAAATTACTTTAATCACCAGATTTTTAAAAATTTTTAAATTTTCGCTTAAAAATGGTATTAGAATAGTCAGATTTCGCTCAAATTTTGCATGCCACTATTAATTAGCAATCTAAACTCACCCTCCAAATTTGATAAAGATCGGACGATAAATAAACACGGTCGCAAAATACGCATTTTTCGTCTCAGGCTAGCTAAGTAGTCTTATCAGGTATGAAACAGGTAAATGTCTTTATTATTGCGCGTGAGCACGAGACAACGTTTAGTGAAAATTTCATCAAAATCGGCCGATAAATAAGGAAGCTATAGATACCCAAATATTTGACCTTTTAGGCGCCGCTGCGCCCTTACGAAGCGCTAATTCAAAAAAATGAACAAAACGCCTCTGAAGAAAAATATGGAAATTCGAATGCTGCAAACAGAATAGCTCTATCTTTAACAGCAAGCGAGAAAAGGCTGCCGACATAAAACGGCGGAAGAGGAATAATAATAATAATAATAATAATAATAATAATAATAAGAAAGGACGGTAGAATAATAAAAGGTTTCACAAGTGAAACTTGTGAAACCTAATAATAATAATAATAATAATAATAATAATAATAAGAAAGGACGGTAGAATAATAAAAGGTTTCACAAGTGAAACTTGTGAAACCTAATAATAATAATAATAATAATAAGAAAGGACGGTAGAATAATAAAAGGTTTCACAAGTGAAACTTGTGAAACCTAATAATAATGATAATAACAAATGTAAAGAAAAAACATCACAATAACAGAAGGGTCTTCCGATGGAATCGGAAGACCCTAACAAGATATTATATTCAGAATCCAGATCACTTACGCAGTTGTGTTAAGGCAATACACAATTATATGTTGCAGAAAACCCGCCAAAAGATAACATGACGTCAATGTGATGTCACAATGGCTCAGTGCATTATAACAATCAACATGCCGAGAAAAACGCTGTAGTGCAACCATTTTCCTCAACTCTGTTTGTTGTGTAATTTCAGATCAAAACTGTTCTATATCTATTTGAAATGCGTCTTGCCGGGCCTAACTTTTACATTATAAAATATCAACAGAATTTCAATTTAATTAGACAATGTCTTACAAGACTACTCCACTCAACAACTCTATCGCAATTCCATTGCAGTATTTATACGCAATTACGCCTCTTAGAAGTTGGGCACAGCTATAAATATTATTGATAGGTTTCCATTTAATATTTACAACAAAATTTTATTACCAATTTGGCAATATGCCCTTGCACTTGTTGAATGTTTGTTGTTAATACTATATGTGCTATATATAGCAGTCACGTGATTGCAAACCACTAGGGATAAAATTTAAATGTGTGAAAAAGTAAACTTGTTAAACAATTTGCATTTTTACTATTCTTGCAGAAATATTATGCGGTTTTCAATATAGACTATATAATGGCAATCACGTCGTGGAGTGCCTTAACGTTACTGCGTACTTGCAGTAAATACCAAGATGATTGATCAAGAAGTTTTGATGTTATACTTGTTACGAAAAAGTTATAAATACTTTCTTAAAAATATATTTTACTATTGTTATGCAAAGGAAGTGATTACAGAGTGTTATGAACTAGCAAATGGCGCCTGTTTGGGATGTGAATATGGTGAATTAGTCAGAGATGTCATACTTGTCTTATATATGAATTGATCGATATATATTTTCATCGTGCGATTAGAAACATTGATACATAACAGTGTTATTTGTGAGAAATGGAAAATATTAGCACAGGAAGCAAACGTACCAGATGAATTCGCTGATAATTTTGAGAAGAGTTATCTTCAGCCATTGCCAAACAATGAGGATGGAGTACCTGTTTGTTTGGAAAGAAAAAAAATTTCAATTTGCTCTAAAGATTGTTTACCAGTTTTGTGTATAAATATGTTTACAATATATTTACTTTGACTAGAGACAGATAAACATTGCCTCCGGACAACATTTTACGAAAATGAAACTCAGACTTTAATCAAATGTCAAATCTGTGAAATCACTGAACTATTTTAAAGAGTTAACTGCTATTGTTTTATCTTATGGTCACAAACGATGCATTTTTCATTCAACAATAATTTTTCTAATATTCTAACTGGAAATTTCTTTGACAGGCAATTCATTCACGAAATTGTAAATTATTTGATACATGGTGTTCGACGACTTTTTATATATTATAAACTTTTTGTTCAGGTTTTCCAGGTTCTGATTCTTGATGAATCAGTCCTCGCTCTTAGAAGTTCATGTCTTGTTTTCCCATAGAATGACGACTACAATAGAGCTAACCGCCATGCATTCTATCGACATTACATCCTGTGGACATAGGGAAGACTGGGAGCAGGAGCCAGAAGAGTGATACCAGGCTGTGTGTGTAATATCAGATATAGATACCCTGACCCATATGGACAATATGTTGGATTCATTTCATCCACACTTCTCTGAATTTTATGCACAAACACAACTTAAGAACAAAAAGGCAATATATAAACTTTTGTTTAGGTCATTCCCATTTGATTAGTAGTTTGTCGGATTTAAGGGCCTAAAAACTGCGATTTCCAATTAATATTGTTGTTATGCGCACAGTCCCGTGATTTTATCGCGTGTCGGAATATTATATTCCCGTTTTCAGTTTCGATCATCCACCTGCTAACAAGACGTAAATGTGTCTACACGTAAACAAACCGGCAAATCTGACACAGGTTGGGAGAAATGTGTGCAGAACCTTCAGACGACATATTAGGGATCAGTTCATGTTGCCGCCGATCGTTTACTTTATGTATATATTTGTTTGATATATGCTCCATCTGATGCCGAAATGCGTACTGTCGAATCGTTCCGTTCCGTGTATCAAAAGTTTAGTTTTACTGGTTACGTAACCGAAGGGATTGTGGACTTTTCATTCAAATAGGGCCACGACCTGCGGCTAATATAAACTGTATGACAGCATAATAAAACATATAATCCAGTTATTAACAAGTCATTTATATCAAACAGAAAGCTACAATATGTGAACTATGCTCAATTTATAATATTAATAGTGATGTTATTCAACTATAAATATTGTGTTCTAATCACGTTAAATCAGGTTTCCTGTCTATATATAATTGATTGGATTACGGAGATTAAATTTTGAGATACAATTTTCAAAATGAAAATTTCAACACGATTAACGCAGTATTTTTCAATATCATATAGTTTTTGAATAGAATAAGATCTTAATAAATATTTTTGATAGGCAGATGCTATTCGCATGACGGTCGTGTACGTAAACCGGTATTCTATATACACGACGGTCCTGTAAATACCTGAGGTAATATGCAATGGCTATTTACACGACGGTCGTGTACTTAAAGTGATTTGGCTATTTACACGACGGTCGTGTACCTAAAGTGATACAGTATGGTTATATACACGACAGTCGTGTACCACCTAAAGTGATGTGGCTATCTACACGACGTGTCATGGTGTACCTAAGACTCCTTGTTGAGGCCCGGCCTTGTGCCCAACAAATGCTGGGGAAGTTTGATACAGAAACTTTGTGTCCTATATATATGCAAAAATCGTAACAAACTTAGAAAAGATTGTATTTCGACGAATCAAATGCAGATACATATATTATGTCTCTGTCAAATGTAAAGCCGGCAAACAAAATACATGTAATTATTTATTTGTCTATTTACAAGAAGTTAAACTCGTGTACATAGAATGATCTAGAAATTTTTGAAAGGGGGAGGGGGTTGCAGTCTCCCATGACAAATGTTTTGCACTATCGGTCTGGAAAGGGGGTAACGTTGCAGCACTAAAATGTGGTCGAAAATGACCTTTTTTGGGGGGACGTTTCCGAACAAAAAAAAGGGGGGGGTTGTAAACCTAATTCGCCAATAATTTGCTAAATAAGAGATATTGGAAATGGGGGAGGGGTGCTATTCAAGCTCCCTGTCCTGTTTCTGGGTGTTAATTGTGTCAAATATTTTCATCTAACTTTATATTATCTATTACTTTACTAAATTATTTATACTGAGCAGTATTCTTACAAAGAAAATTTCTATTCAAAATAATAAAATCTCTCATTGAAGAGATTTATTTGTGTATAAAACAATCAAATGAAATAATTGACCGCATTCGGGCATCCTCGGCCGTTTACTCTCTAAATCGTTCAGCTTGCAAGAAAAGGGGCGCTTCACAGGTACGGGCTGTATACCCGTCGTCTACATAAGTAACACAGCGATCGTGTAAATAGCCACATCACTTTAAGTACATGACCGTCGTGTAAATAGCCATATCACGTTAGGTACACGACCGTCGTGTAAATAGCCATATCACTTTATGTACACGACCGTCGTGTAAATAGCCGTTTCACTTGGGTACACGACCGTCGTGTAAATAGTGTTTCATAAGGTCGTTAGAGTTATCCTTCTTTGCCTAGATTGATTATCTGCGTACATTGTGTATTACGTCATTATGTTATGTGATCTTGCGCAAAAAGACATGCGTTCAGTTGGGTAGTTCAATTAATTGTTAAACCTCGTGGATGCCTCTGTCGTTTCTCAGATTAGGAACGCAAACAAACATGGTGTCAGAAGTAAACGGACAGTGAACAAACAGTATATAAACAATTCGAATACAATATCAGGTATTTATTGAATCGATACAATACCGAAATTCAATCCCCCAGAGCCCATGCACTTCGGTAGTCCGAGCGAGTGGCAGGATTGGAAAGAGAGAGTTTCCAGATTTCGTATAGCGTCTAAGTTAGACAAAGACGATGAAGTTGTACAGATTAGTGCATTAATTTACTGCATGGGAAAAGAGTCAGAACACGTATTTAAGTCATTTGCATTCGGCGACGCAGCCGACGGAGACAAATTCGAACCAGTACTCAAGAAATTCGATGATTATTTTATTCCGAAGCGCAACATCGTACACGAAACGAGCCAAATTTCTCCACAGAAGACAGGGTAAAGGTGAAACTGTTGAACAATATGTGAGGAATCTCTATGAAATAGCAGAGCACTGCAACTTTACTGACAGGGATGAACAAATCCGAGATCAAATAGTCATTGGCATTTTAGATCGTAACCTTAGCGAAAAGCTACAACTCGTGCCCGATGTCACCCTGGAGAAAGATATAGAACGTGTCGGACAATCCGAACAGGTAAAAAATCGGATTAAATTACAAACCTCACAAACGCAGCACATCGAAACTTCCAAATCGAATCACACCGGTCGGAATGTAAACGTGCGGGTACGAGGCAGAGGTCAAACCGAGGAAGAGGTCGAGGTCAACAGCGAAATCAGTCAAATCGCGGACGAGGTCACAATACCCAAAACAACACACAGAACACGCATTGTAACAAATGTAACTTACATCATCGTAGCGGCAACTGCTTTGCGAGAGGGAAAACATGTAACAAATGCGGCAAGTTAAACCATTTTGCAGTATGTTGTAATAGTGTCAACGAAGTTGTCTATGAAGGTGAATCGCACAGTGATCTATTCTTAGGAACCGTTACTCATGACAAGAGCAAGCACATTTTGGATGACGAAAAAGCATGGGAAGTAACACTCAACATCCACGGGAAATCTGTGAAATTCAAAATCGACTCAGGAGCGGATACTTCGATTATCAGTGAAGCCACATACAAGGCACTGCGAAAACCAAAATTATACAGCGCTACATCATCACTGTACGGTCCAGGAGGCAAACTAGATTGCCCAGGCAAATTCACAGCTCAGACTAAATTTAAGGGCAAATTGTATAACTTTCCAGTTCATGTAGTTAACAGCACAACTAGTAACTTACTAGGCAGAAGCGCGGCTAGTGCACTTGGATTACTACTCAAAATAGATGGAGTCGATTCCTCAGTTTTCGCGTTGATAGGTTTGATGAAATGCGAGCCAGTGAAAATTACACTCAAGGATAATGCCATCCCGTATTGCCTAACTACAGCCAGACGCGTACCATTTCCTATGATGTCTAAAGTAAAGCTAGAGCTAGATAGGCTGCAAAAATCAGATATCATACAGAAAGTCAGTCGCCCAACTGACTGGTGTGCGCCCATGGTACCTGTCATAAAACGTAACGGAAACGTTCGAATCTGCGTAGATTTAACGAAACTAAACGAGGCAGTCAAACGTGAACACTACATGCTACCTAACCTAGATGATACTGCTCTTAAACTGGTCGGTTCGACAGTATTCTCAAAACTCGATGCTTCCAGTGGCTTTCACCAGATACCGCTACATACCGACAGTTATGAACTTACTACGTTTATCACTCCATTCGGGAGATACAGTTTCAAAAGGGTTCCGTTCGGAATAACTTCAGCTTCAGAGATCTTTCAACGTAAAATGACGGAACTTCTCACAGGACTCGACGGCGTGGAGGTAATTATCGACGACATTTTGATCCATGGCTCAACACAGGCTGAGCACGATGACAGATTAGAATCGGTACTCCAACGGATACATGGATCAGGCATGCGTCTTAATCGCGAAAAATGCGAATTCCGTAAGTCAGAAATAGTGTACTTCAGACAAATTATCAATTCGCAAGGCATTCAACCTAGTCAGGATCGCGTCGACGCAATCCAAACGTTGCCAGCTCCCAGCAACATAGAAGAATTGCGCCGAATAGTAGGCATGACAAACTTCTTAGGCCGATTCATTCCAGATCTGGCGACCTATTATCATGCCCATGACTGATTTACTGAAAAATGATGTAACATGGAACTGGGAGGAGCCTCAGGAGTCAGCTTTCGCGAGAATAAAAGACTTAATAACTAAAGCCCCTACATTGAGATTCTATGATCAAACCAAGCCTACCGTCGTAAGTGCGGACGCGAGCAGTTATGGCCTAGGTGCCACACTTCTGCAACTTTCAGAGGGCGAGTTAAAACCTGTTGCATTTTGCTCAAGAAAACTTACTAGCGCCGAAAGAAATTACGCTCATTACAGATAGAGACGGAATGTCTCGCATCAGTATTTGCGTGTGAAAAATTCTCCAGAGACTTAGTGGGATTAGAATCGTTCAGACTACAAACCGACCATAAACCATTGATACCGCTACTCAACAACCGAGATCTGGACAAAGTTCCCATCAGATGCCAGAGAATGTTGATGCGTCTCCGAGCATACAACATGCGCGCCGAGCATGTTCCGGGAAAACTATTAGTGATTCCAGACACATTGTCACGACAACCGATGGACATGTCGCTTACAGACTCAGAATCAACAAGAAACATGATTGATGAAGTTGAACAATACACTACGAATATCGACAATTTGCGTCCACTCTCAGATCGCAAACTCAGAAATTCAGAATTCGAGCGCTAATGATACTGTAATACAGGAAGTTATACATCTAACCAGGTACGGATGGCCGAACTATGCGAGTCAAGTGAAAACAGAGTTCCGAGACTACTTCAATTCGCGAAGTGAATTATCTATCAACATAGGATTGCTACTCTACAGAAGCCGAATTGTTGTTCCGGAAGATATGAGACCGAGTATTCTCACTAGTATCCACGAGGGACATTTAGGACTTAACAAATGTTGCGCCAGGGCGCAGACATCAATATGGTGGCCTGGCATCGCTAAAGATATACAGCGAACAATCGAACTTTGCAACTTTTGTCAGAAACACAGACCAAGCCAGATAAAGGAACCGCTAAAAACAACACCGTTACCATGCCGACCGTGGCAGCAGACTTGCGTGCAAATGGCAAGCAATTTCTAGTCGTCATGGATTATTATTCCCGTTCCGTTGAAGTTGTGAATTTACCCACAATTACTAGTGCAAGCGTAATTGGCAAATTAAGCAACATATTTGCACGATGGGGAATTCCAGAAGAGTTAATCTCAGACAACGGAACTCAGTTCGTATCTCAGGAATTCCGCAGAAAAATACGGATTTCTTCAAACTTTCTCTAGTCCTCACTATCCGCAAGCGAACTCCGCAGAGAGTGCCATCAAAATCGCTAAGAAAATATTACAAGAAGATGACATATTCGCAGCTCTCATGTCATACCGTGCAACTCCTATCACAGCCACAGGTGTTAGTCTGGCAGAGTTAATCATTGGGTCGTAAAATAAGAACCCGTGTACCTGTGATACCGGACAGGTTAAAACCAGAATGGCCAGATTCCGATCAAATCAGGTCACGTGACACATACTACAAAGAGCGCATGAGGGAATCATTCGACAGGCAGCATGGTACCAGACCGTTAACCATGTTAGGGCAAGGAGATAATGTACGTCTTAAAACCGACAAAGACAAAACATGGAATACCACCGGAATAGTGAAAGATTATATTCCGCAGACCAGATCATATATCGTTGAAACCCAGAGAGGTTCATTCTGCCGTAATTGACGATTCATACAGAGGACACCGTACAATTCATACAGCCATGATGTCCAACCGAAAACTATCGAGATTGAGGACGATTTGGACCACGAGACTAAATCGGCCAACCGCACCGTTAGTGAATCACCACCCGTGAGTGTGATTTCTCGCTCCGATGTGATCAGAATGCGAAGCGGCCGTGAATTCAAACAGCCGGCAAGATTTAAAGACTTTGACACTTGATTTTCATAGGTATATGTTTGCAGAACCAATATGAACCCCTAAAAATGTTTAAATTTGTTTATTTCACTTGTTGAATAGAAAATTCATACATGTGTTTCATACCCTTTGTACAAATTTTGTATCAATTATACAATCACACTGCAATACAAATTTACATGTAAGAAATATTACCGTAGATCACATTTTTGAAAGTTCATGTTACTGGATAAGTACATCTCCTAATTTGTAAATTTAAAAACAAAATTTTTGTTCATATCACATCACCAATTTATCTATAAAGTTAAAAGGGGGGATGTTTCATAAGGTCGTTAGAGTTATCCTTCTTAGCTTAGATTGATCATCTGCGTACATTGTGTATTACGTCATTATGTTATGTGATCTTGCGCAAAAGACATGCGCTCAGTTGGGTAGTTCAATAAATTGTTAAACCTCGTGGATACCTCTGTCGTTTCTCAGATTAGGAACGCAAACAAACAGTATGCTCCTGCGTATGAATACATGATATCATAATAAATTGTAATTCCGTGAATGGTGTCACGTTATCTTCAACAGCAGTGCTAGAATTGCACTTATAGGCCGATGCTATATACACGACCGTCGTGTATATAGCACTACCGGCTATATACACGACGGTCGTGTATATAGCCACTGCATAAAGAATTTCTATATACACGATGATCGTGCGAATAGCTAAAATCGCGGAAATATTCTATACACACGACGGTCTTGCGAATAACAAAACTAGAGCAAATATTATTTACACATTAATACAAATAGTAATAAAAAAAATAACCATAATAAGTATATTATGAATTTTCAAGTTATTTTTCAAGACGACAACGAAGAAGAAGAAGTTGGTATTGTAAACGTCCGAGACCGAAGCTCACAAAATTATATTTAGATTTACAAGGTGGAAAGAAGAAGAGAGAAACTTGAATGAGCTTGAAGAAAGAAAGACTATATCATCCGCGTGCAACTAGCCAATATTGTCTATATATACATGACGATCGTGCAAATAGCCAACCAAAACGTATATAGTCTATATACACGACGATCGTGCAAATAGCCAACAACATCGTATATGGTCTATATACTCCACGATCTTTCAAATAACCAACATCATATATGGTCTATATACACGACGATCTTGCAAATCCTTAATAGATCTATTGCCAATAGCCTACAACAAATATGGTCTATGTATGCCCAACTAACCTCCAGGGGCAACACATTGGGACCAAGAAAGTCTGTGATTTTAAAATCTAGGTCTTTGATTAAATGGGATTAGAAGAATTGTTTACAGCTAGACAGACAGCAGATGATTTGACAGACAGCTGTATATTTAAAGCTCAATTGACATCAACCAATAGAACTAAAAACCAAAAGACTAGATATTTGTGATTATCTATGTTTAAAACTCATATGAGAACAGAATTTGATAATAATTAAGGTAAATTAACAAAACTTATTATAACTACATGTGTTAAACTAAAAGGAAAAATACATAATAGGAAACTGCTAATACAAACAGTATGGCTAATAGCAAAGCATGCACAGATACAGAGGGCCTCACCGGGAGTCTGGACCCCCCTGGAATCCGAAAATTTTCTCAAAAAGGGTAATATTTGGGCATTTTGGGAGTTGTTATTTCACAGTTTCAAGGGGAAGAACAAAAACTGGTAGACGATAAGTAATAAGATTAATTCATAACAGTAAACACAACATAATTATAATTTGTAGTGAATTAAGATCTCATCACAAAGTTTTTCAATTATAGCTTCTTTTTTTAAGATTAATTGGTATACATATTCATCACAACCTATAAAATGCAGATCATATGATATATTTTAACGGTACAACATATAATAAATTGTACATACATGTATAAGGAAGAAAGAAATGAATAGATTAGTATAAATATATACTGTTTCCTCTCCCCATTGATCCTAATTTCTTGCCCTAATTTAATAGTTTATTTTTGGCTCTTTATTTCAAAACAATGCTTATTGCTTTTCTTAAGATTTTGTTTTTTATCAGTAAACAAATTATTTTATTTGACAAAAATATAATTATACAGTAAAATATCTTTTTTAGGAATAAATTACTACACAAATCTCATGTTAGACTGGCCTCTGTCACCGCTATGCTTCCCCCTTGATTCCTCTCGTTATATCAGGTATGATTAATTTTGTAGTTTTTACAATTGAAAACTTACAAAGATTGACCCTCCCCAGTAAATATTTTATATTTTCTTCCCTTTTCCTGCCCCCTTCTCCTGCCTCCTTACATCCCACTCCCTCTCACCCTGTACCCCCCTCCCATCAATTTAAAAGAAAACCACATGAGCCTACATATTTCAGCATATGACAGTAAACACAACATAATTATATGTGGGCAAGAATCATCACAACAAAAAAATTTAATTAACGGTAAAGGGTTTTTTGAGTTTTGTATGTAAATTCATCACAACGAAAATAATGCAGATCATTAAAAATAGCTGTACAACAAATAATTGTACATAAAAAAGAGGAATGACTAGAATAGTGTAAAACAATACAAATGCAGACTAGAATAGTGCAAGACAAAACTAAAAAATCTCCAGAATAAAACAAATACATAAGAACTATTAAAAACAAGAAATGTGTGATTGTGAAACACAATATCCATAACGAAAGCATTCAAGCAGGCGAATTATGACCTCGAGGATTATACAATCCAAGCTCGAGTAGTGCATGAGCTCAAATGTATAATTAGAAAATATCACCAAGGTCATAGTTCAATTCAGACTAATATACAGATATCACAACATTAAAATTCAACCAGTTCTATTAATACAGGGGCATAAAAGTGGCTCGCAAATTTCATTTTGTATAACAATCCAACAATCTGAAGACTGTGAAGAAAAGTACATGTAATAAATGTTGTTTAATTGACTCTACTGTTTACGCTCGAAAATCATTTAAATTGGATGACATCACAATACCGTACACCTCAATAGTCCGTTTGCCGAATCTGAATATAGACGCTCTAGAGTTATCGTTCTTGAAACGCAAAAGAGTTCCACCGGACAAACAATTTAGTTTCGCTTTAAAGATTTACCTGCTGAGATACGCATCAATGAATCAAGATCTAGACAGTTTGCGCGTACCTGAGCTTCAAAGTTATTTGCGGGCAAGGGGTGTTACAGTTTCCGGTTATAACAAAAGGACGTTAAAAGACCTAGCAAAGGCCGTCGAGGCACTAAATTTGCCGATTGACCCAGATTACCATAAAGACTCTGTCCTGAATGACATTAAACGGAAGCTTAATAAAGCTGGTTTGCCGGGTTCTAACCCTCTAGAAATCGATGGATATACATCGGACTTTTCGTTCATTCCAGATTTTGGTTTGATTGATGTTTTCAACTACCTTATATTTAGCAAATCTGAATATGATGGCAAAAAACTGAAGGGGTACAAGTCGTTCGAGGACTACCGTCTATTTTATGATGGACATGTAGAAAATATGATGTACAATCCCATCTCAGAAATAAGTGAAGTCTGCCTGTTTAAAGCCAAAGTCAAGCCAACACAAAGGGACAAAACATACCTAAATAGAGACCACTATGATTTGTGGTTTGCGATGGATAAAGGTGATGGATCTGTCATCACAGGGCACTGTGACTGTATTGGAGGGTAAGATTATAATTTTGATATATTTTGCATCATAATGAATGACTTGGAATCGCCTTGTATCTATCACAAAACACAGGTATTCGTAAATAAATAATGTGATCTTTTGATACAAATGTACTTTGAAACGGCTCCTTCCCTTTAGAATGCCGGTGTCACAACAACAAAAAACTGGGATATATCTGCCAAGATATCTCAGTTGGTGGAGCATCTGTCATAGAGCGTAGATCCTGGTTCGAATTCCACTCTGGTCAGCAATTTTTCATTCTGTCTGTTACATAACAATAAACTTACTTATTGGATACTATAAACAAGTAAATAAAAATAAAATTAGTTACAGATAAACATGATAAATGCACCGAAATACAGGAACATGACACATAATATCCAAATAGAAGAAATTACTTTTGTTAAATCATCTTTTACACCACTAAATTGTGAATTTAGAATTTGAACATAAAATTTTCATTTTGTAGTGCTGATGGAGCTTGCAGGCATCTTGCAGCTTCATTGTATGAACTGGAGGCATTTGAATTAAAATCTTGCACAGAGGGCGAAAACCAGTGGATGAAAAGGCCTCGTCACCACAATGTCCCCATCCCTGTAAGGCACCTTACCATTGTTAAGGCAAAGTATGGAGTTGTCAACCAGACACCGAAACCACATAGTGACTTGTATGACCCTAGGCCTGAAGTGGAGCGACAGCCCATAACCTTTGGCCAAAAGAAGGAGTTTGGTATTAAACTACGAGAGGTAATTAAAAGCATACATATGTACATGTACTATCAAAATCTGTTAAAGTGAAATGTACATCCGATTAATAATCAGATTGGTTCACAAGTGTTCGATCGAATTTTGTGAAATTTGCGTATTCAAGCTTTGATAATAGAAGTGTGATTATACTGATCAACACTGACTGGTGGGGTGGGAATTCAAGTACATGCAGTACAATTCATCCTGTGTAAGGTCAGAGTCAGACCACCTACAACACAGGGTCGAGGGGTCTTTATATCTCCATATTGATCTCCTAGGGAGTTATTAACCAGATTTCGGGCTGTCAGAGACATTGGGGTTAATCGATTATTGAAAAGTATGATCAATATGATTGTTCGGCTATTGATAATCGATTATCGGTGATAATTGCTACACCACTAACAAAATTCAAATCAAACTAGAATAAGATATGTTTGGGATGGATACCCTTAGTGACACTTAGTGATTTGAACTTTTTTTGAAATATGAATAATAAATATCAAAGATAGATAAAAAGAATTTTGCACATCATAGTAAATGCTAATGTTGACTTATTTAATGAAATATTTTCATTTTGCCTTTTGATATCAACTAAACTAATGATACTTTTATTTTAATTGCAGATTTCAGGAAACACTCAGGCTCTTGATGTTTTATTACATCCTGATGACATGCCAGAGAAGACAGAACTTAATAATAACAGAAAAGATATCACAAAAGTTTCAATTCAAAATTTCGTAACAGAATTCAAGAAGGTAGAAAACCCACAAATTATCACTGAAAATGTATGTGAACAGTTTTATAACACAATTACAATAAATAAGGAGAATGTGGACAGTATATTATATAAGACAGATGGACAAGGATCAAATGACTTATGGTATGAGATGAGAGCAGGCCTTTTGACAGCTTCAAATTTTGAGCAAGCCTGTAAGTACATAGAAAAAGACAAATCACCGTCTAAAACATTCCTCAACAACTTGCTAGGAAAAAACAGACTAGATGAAGCTAATCTTCCTGCTCCTTTGAAATGGGGAAGACAAAAAGAAGGGATAGCTCGTGAAATGTATGCCAGAATAGAAAGGAGAAAGCATATCCGTTTAAAAGTTTTGGAGAAAGGACTTTTGGTCAGTGAGGACTATCCAATTCTTGGATGCAGTGTTGATGGTATCTGTGTTTGTAAGTGCAAGCCTCAGCATCCACAGAAAATCATAGAAATCAAGTGTCCTTATTCCAAAAGATTGGCTAATCCAAAAGATGTTGCAATCGAAGCACATTGCAGTAAAGATGAGACTACTGGGAAGTGGATTGTCCAGCCATCATGCCAGTACTATGCCCAGATACAGGGACAACTTGGTCTTTATGCATTAGATGAAGCAGACTTAGTGATATATACCAAGTGTGGCATCCATATTTCTTCTGTAAAGTTTGACAAACAATACTTTGATAAAATGATTTCTTCTTTGATCATGTTCTATAAAAAGTATATCATCCCAGAATTGTTAAAATCTTGATTAAAACATTTATTTGAAAGCATTTTGTTTCATGTATTTTTATACCCCCTTAATGCAATTCGGGGGCATCTAGTTTTTGTCCTGCCTGTCTGAGACTCTCACATTTTATACCTTGACCTTTGTTCTAATATCAAAGATGCCACTTGGGGCATTCGTGTTTCACAAACATAGCATGTGAACATCGAGATATTGTCCACTTCTGCTATCAATTTGCATGATAAGTAGCCAATATATTTATCTTAAGTACTAGTTGACATAATTATCTGACAAGTCGACATAATTGAAATTATCAACTAGCTATAATTAAATTGATTTGTCAAATAACTATGTCAACTTGTCAGATCTTCATGTCAACTCATCAAATAAATATTTTGGTTCATTATCTGGCAAGTTGTTGGCAGGAGTGTGCAAAATTAATAAAACAAACTTGTATTGAATAATGAGTACATTCATTTAGATACAAAAATTTTAATTCTCAAATCTAACTGGAGAAACTTTAGGTGATGATTAGACTTTGACAAGTTTAGAATCTAAATTGCACAAACAAGCACAAACTCCAACAATCTGGTCATATAGAGGATGCAACCTTAAAGGAATTTGAGTTTGTAAAATTTTGAAGTTCTTTAGTCTTCCGATTGCACGTTCCACATGTATTCTAGCACTTGCAATTCTACGAGTTTTTGTAACTGCTCTGCTACTGAGCTGTCGACCTAATGAAAAGGGTGGAATATTCAAAGTAGCTGAATGCTGTGCTAATAAATCACGAATTAGAAAACCACGATCACCATTACATCGTCACCATGCTCCAAGTAATTTAAAAAACCACTTTCCTCCACAATGCGTCTGTCTGATATGCTTCCAGTGAATAATTTTGAAATGAAGGTGAATGATCCAGTTGGAGAAATTGATATTAAAGCTTTTAGTGTGTTGTGATGTTTGTACTGAGACCAGGTTATCCTTTGAGCTTATGGCAGACTAGGTTTTTGGACAAAAAATTCAGTGCAGTCTATGATGGATCTTGTTTTCGGAAAATGTCGGAATGCTCTTGGGCGATTGGATGTAACTTGCTCCTTGGTAGGCCATGATATAAGAAAATTAAGTTTCAAGTATAAAAAGTTGATCCATGTTGTAAAAATCCTGCTTATACTAGAGGAATGGATTCCGAACAGGTCACCAAGAACTTCCACATCAAAACCTCTTCTTAGTCTTAGTAGTGTTATGAGGAATTCTTCTTTGATATCTAGCTTTCTTTTTGGTCCAACTCTTCTGTTCTATAAAATAATGTGAATAGGATCGATGTAGTTTAAAACTTGTATGGTAGAATAAAGTGATGTATCTATAAGTATAAAACCAGATGTAAACAAAATACTGAAACACTAACTGGAAATATTGATAAAACTTATTCAAACTTGTTAACAGCTTATTTTTACTTGTACTTACATTTTTTGACTCTGTTGTATCTTGTCCTCTCCAGTAATTTAGCTTTTCTGCTGTGGGTTTAATCCAAGAAAACAGAAAAGTAAACATGGCAAGAGTGAGTCCTGCAAAACAAAATAAAAAATTATCATTAGAAAATATTTGAAATCATTCAGATTATTATGAAAAATAAAACTTGTACCGACAACCGTACCATACTACAAGACTTTTTGATCAATTAATTTTGTAAATATTGTTGACCTAGTACAGACAGACAGACACTGTCACAGACAGAAATCGCCTACTCATATATCGATATAGCTTTGAAATCCGACTTATAAAGTATTTAAGACTATCAATGCAAAAGTATACCTGTATAGAATTTGCATGAGTTGTCATCCTTCAAAACAGAGGATGTAAACATTCGCCTCGGTAGTTGTTGCTTGTCCATGAGATCCTGGGTGGTAAATGGATTCAAATGTTCCATATTTACATCAGTTGGAGTACTGATTTCACAGGTTTCCTAATGAGTACATGTATTTCCGGTAGAGTCTATGATGGATGTGTACACCTCAATTTCAGCATGTCCAACCTCACCATCCCAATCTATAAACAAATATTGGATAGAATTGAAGCTAAATAATTCAAGAAATGATAATTTCAAAGATCACAATAAGATTAATGATGATTGGGTGAGTGTTATAGGAATGGGAATTTATTTAGATTATAATTTTGATATATATATACATCATGCATGTTACATGTATATATAAATAATATAAGCACAAATAGAGACCATGATGTATATATATATATGAAATCACTACTTGACTTTTCGTCATTAAGTCAATAAGTGAATTGTGACACTAGCATTGTCGTTGGTGTAGTTGTTATGCACTTGGCTTGCGGAGCAGACGATCCGGGTTCGAATCCAGGCTGCACCACTATGTTTGATAGGTTTGTCACCTCCTGCTTCCATGTCACAATATGACTGAAAAACTGTTGAAGCCTTAATCAACCAACCAACCTAACATCTACAAACCAATGGTTACCATGTCAGAGCACAGGGTTAACCGTGCCCAATGTCTGCCTGTATTGTACATGTAGTCATAGTGACTGTGAGTCACACTTGCTATCTATTTTTTTGACTTTTCAGGCATATCATAAATTTCTAAAAATACTTTTATAAAAGAAATGAAGTACATATACCTTTGTCATTACCACAGCTATTGATTTCATTATCCTCTATCGTGATAGTTTCTGCTACATTTTGTATGCTCCCTTCGGAATCTACTGGCAGTGGCATAGAATACATATGATCATCTTTATCTATGATTTCACTGAGATCAATTGCATCTGGTCCCTTCACTCCCTTGACATCATCATGAGTACAAACAAGTTCTTTTTTTTATGCGTTTGACAATACATGGCTTCGCTCTTTTCATAGGAGATTTTCTTTTTGTTTTACTCGACAGGATACGGACTTCAAGGTCTGTAGCACTGGCAGGTAGTGGATCTGGGTGTTCTGCGATCGGCCCTTTGCCACCTATGAAATGCTTGGAACAAATATAGGTCTCTTTTCTAACATTTTCGGCACTGAAAAATTTTCGGCCACAAAGTCTCACCCATCGCTCGCATTTTTCTCTCTGTGTTTTTGGCTTTGGGAAAGGGATAAAAAACACACCTTCCGACTCGGGTCTTACGCCGATGTATCTCGAGTCACTGTTACAACTACCATGACAACAATGTTTAACAGGCATGTCTTATCTTATCTTTCTCATTCGATTATATCTACCGTGTAAAAACCTCTTTTTCTTTTCCGTATAGATTGTGTATATTTATCCTACTTGTCCGGTCTTCCGCATGCCGCTTATGCTCTTAAAAATAATGCCGCTTATGTTGCGTCAAATTGGCAAAACGACTATTATGTATATGTACTTCCTCTTACATCAACACCATGGTGCAGACATTTCAACAATATATACATGTAATACTGCTCGTCTGTTGAGCATTGTGGGATAATTATCATTCAATTTCCCAAGAACACCCTCCTGATTCACGTCACATGACTTCAGTTACTTGCTCCCGTATTTTACATTATAATTTTCTTAAACAATGATAGAATCATAAGTCCAACTGTCCAATGGACATTACACTCCAAATCCCATCATGTTTTTCCCTGTCTCGAATTGCTAAAACAATGCTATAAAACAAAATATTCATTCAAGACTTTTATTTTCATCTAAAATTAGATTTTTGTTTTGGTCACAACACTTCTGACTTGCACTTCTGTCTTTACTGTAACTGTGAAATGTGCTCTCTCTGGGCAAGTACATGTATAAACAAAGTATTGAGCTGTCATTGTCTCACTGGTCATTTTCTATCCCATTATGTCCAGATGGTAGATACACCAGTCACCCCTCACTTCGCACTCCTACATAAAAGAAACACATGCAATTTAGACTTCTTTACATGGGAGAGGTGGGTGGGATAGAAGTACCTTACTTCAGTTCTGCTCATAAAATCTTAATGTCCAATTTCATTTCGCAGAACTGAAGTAACGTTTAATAATGTATGTTCAATTTAACTAATATATGTGGTTTCTTTCCTGTAATAAGTCACAAATGTTGGGGTTTTTTTTGGGGGGGGGGGGGTTGTTTGGTTTTTTTTTGTGTGTTTATTTTTCTGTTTGGGGTTTATATATATTACTATTATTATTTATCACGTAAATCTAATTTCAAAATAGTCTGTGCAAATTCATTTTTTGATGTATCTATTGTATCAGGTTTACGCCACTACGTGAAGTGACTTATTATGAATAAGTTTTATTGAAGTTGTCCATTTCATGTAGATCGAATTATTTATCATTCTAGTCATCTCGTTTAATTACGAATATTTGCCACTCGCAAGGAAGTATTTGTGAATAGTTTGCCTACTGGCATTGAGGGAGTAAGCATCTTTATCCACTAAAACTGCTCTATGATATAAACTGAATAGACAATAGGTTGTGTTTTCACATATCATTTACGTTCATAGCACAAGCCTATGTAAAATAAGGTATAGGGATTGTTTGAACATTATGGTTGATTTGCAATCTACCTCTCTTCGAGCTTATATTATTGTGAATTACGTGACCTTAACGACTGTTTTACAATCTGCCTTTTCATTGTGATAATCTGAAGCTAAACAGAAGTTTTATAGAAATTCTGAATAGGTGTGGCTGTCAAGATCTCCTTACGAATTACTTTTTCATATCTGAACAGGATATGTTATATTTTAATATGCCCTATAATGATTTTTTAAAATGAATGAAATTAACTTTGAGTCTTTTAAAGATGTAAATTTTGGTATTCTTTGAAGTTTATCAAAATAACAAGATTTAACTTAACCTATAAAAGAAGTCCATCTTACAAGGTAAAATATAACAAAGACAACTCCATATCATAATGTGAATTGCATTATAGTGCAATGTAAGACAACATGTATATACTTTCAATTTATTTCAACATTACTTATGTTTATAATCATATATCAATCATGAAAGTACATTTAACATATATCAACCACTTCAGATTCTCAGTTAGGTGACGCTGAGTGATTAAAATATATTATGAGAGAAGTTAACGCTGGGGCCATTTTTCATCTTAGCCATATTCTTGATGAAGGTCAAGAGGAATGAGAATGGTGAGAACACAACATGCTCACGATTCTTGTATCTGGTAGCCTCAGTTGTCCACTTATCCTGTAAATTACCTGGCCACTAGTTGATTAATTGTAGTAGGAGAATCGAAGTATCCAATCTGCGACTAAGTCAGCGAGGCTGCAGAGCTTTTTACACTCACGGTAGCCTATTTTGGGGAATGATCTGATGTTTAAGGGAGTTATCTATGAGCTATGGGGCTCCAAAGCGTTCCTCCATTCCTTCCCGGATAAGCTGTAGTGCCGTGACTGGATCATCGGAATTACATCTACGGATAGTAGCATCCTGTACTCTCCGTACCAAGCCATCGTATCAAAAGATCCCAACTCTTCTGTCGGGTTGCAATAAGAGACTGGAATGTTTGCTTCCAGGTTAGGTAAGAACTTGGATTGTCATTATACTAAGTGATCCTTGCCAGAATCACATCCCTTTTCAGTAGAAATTTCATCATATCTCAAATTGCAGATTTCGGATCAGCAGATGAGGCACTCGGTTGCAGTGGCTGGTTCACGGGCGCATTGGGGTTCAGTTGGGTGTGAGAGTGAGAACGAACTGATCTGTTTTCAGTAGGAAGTCTATCAGCTAAGGGAGCGCATGCTTTGCTGAATCTTTCAATATCTGGATAGTGTTCATCAGGGGGAAGCTTCATGAGCACCTTGATTCTCTTAATTGCTATATCAAGTTCCAGATCATAGTGGTGCTTAAATCGACGATGACGTTCTTCCTCATCACCACTGTCTGTTAGTCGAGTGTTCAACAATACAACAATCATTGAACCTCCAGACTTGTGACCACATCGGTGATATTCCGGTAAAAGTATCGTCTCATCGTGACCTTAATTCCACTAAAGGTGTTTTAAGGTACAGAGAAAGGATTTTATTAAATATGTCCGATGATGAAAATCTGTGCGAATTGAAGTCGACAGGTTAGTGCTGTTAGACGTTTTGTCATTGGGAAAAGATGGTAAGGAAACAACGTTTCTTTTGACTTTCAAAACATCGGTGCTTCCATCAAACATAAAACTTGGTTAAATAAAAGCCAAAATAGAACTGTATATTCCATCTCCATTACGATGTTTCACTTTTCAGAAATTTGGACATTATAGATTCCATTGTGAGGGATAACTAACGTGTGATCGATGTGGTCACCAGGCTACGTGTAAAGAGGTTTTCAATGAGGTGGATTGTGAGGTCTTGCTGGTTTTGAATGACCCTGACTTTGATCAACCATGCCAGGCTACACCTATTTTCATTACCTTGCAAGGATCAATTTGAGAATAAACCTTACCTTGTCTCGGTATAACAAGTTGTCAGGGATTTCTGTGTTGTGTTTGTATCATGGTTATCATCATAGCAATACATGAACATGCATTTAAGACTAGGACCAAATATTTACACAAATTTCTCAGTAATACTTTACCTTTGAGGAATATTCTACATTTGTTTAACGTTTTGTAATATAAAAATGATGTGTCTTTTAATATAACTAAGCTTAGAAAATAAAACAGTTGAATTCATTGATTATTATATACCACTTAATATTTTGCTCAATATATTTGATCTTTATTTTTGAATTAAAATGCAATTGAATGTCAGATCTTAAATATTTAAATTCTAATGAAAATAAAACGATAAGTTTCATTTATAAAAAAGCATCTGCAATGAAGCAACTCTCAAGATGTATTTTCTTCAAACCTATAGATAAATCGTAAATGATGTAGACTGAAAAATGATGTACATGAACTCTTTTATTACAGCTTTAATGGTGGCTAGGCATAAATATATATGAATGTTATATTTTTGTCGGAAAGATGTCTCTTGTAACTGCCTTGAGAGAATCTAAAAAAGAAAGAATCTGGAGAAGAGAGACAAATGGCAAATGTTGGTTTGGCTGATTGTTCCACAAAAGCTAAATGCCTTGTCTATCATGTAGAAAAACCGAAGGATATGAAAGTTGGCAACACAATTATGTTCATAAATGCCGTAACCAAACCCAATCCTAACGCGGTATTGTTACGAAACAAATCAAAGTGTTGAGAACAAGGAAAATGGAAGTAGGTGAAATGATTGTGTAAAAAAGCAGGAGAAATAGCCAATTCAACTGTGAAAGAACTTTCCTTGGTGGATGTAAAGAAATCACCAACGAAAACAATGTGCTCTGTGCAAGCCTAGATATTATCTGTAAGAATACTAATTAATGTGTTTTTGTTGGTTTTTTTTTTTTTGCTGGATTGTAAAGCAATTCTGGCCTGCGGATTGACAGTGTCCGTCTCTCAACATTTTGGTTACCTTTTGCTTTTACATTTGTTCTTTATAAATGGTAATGAGTACTGACTTTATACTCAACATATAAATGGACATTGATCAGTACTATCCAGTTGCCAGTATTGCATGTAACCTTGAACTTTAGGATCTGATAGATGACAATATTTTCAAAAATGTCATCCAGAAAATGGAGGACAAGGTTCCATTTCTGCTTCAAGTTTTAACAACGCCTTGTTGAGAAAAACATATAAAAAGGTATATCAGATCAATCTGAGGGTAGAAGTTCCACTTAATGGTCAACAAGGGTGACTCACATGTAAACTCTCGCTAAGGTGTGTACAGGCAACCTTGTGTGTAAAAAAAGCTTAAATTAAATGTGTGGTAGCAAAAAAAAAAACCCTTCTCATCTGAACTTCAATTTCGAAGCAGCATGCTTGATGCTGATGCTCTGTTGACAGCTTCTGTATGGTGTGAAGTCTTGAAGTATGGATGGGTGAAAATGATAGATATGGTATACGGATTGAGCTCTGCACTAGTAGATAATTTGACCAAGCACCCATACCTTTTGTCGATGTATTGTTTAAAATGTTTGCTATCCAGAGAAAGGACACATGATGATATATTTTTTGGTCGTCAACGACTTCATCTGGCACTCCATAATAGCCTTGATTGAACACACAAGAATTATGTCGGCATGATGTTTCTGGCTCGTTAATGGTGTTAAATGGAAAATTAAACATTGTCCATAACCCGTAGGAAGGTCAGCGACATAGTCTCTTACATCACCAATGCTGCACAAAACATCTTTCTGTTTATCTCTGAGGACAATTCTACTGACGTACTTGTCAATTTCAGATAATATGCATTGATCGAACGATGCAATATCTGTGTATAAATGAGGAATTTCATTGGTTGAGGATTTTCATTCATAAACTGGACTGCGAGTAAAGACTAAACTGAAATTTGTGGGAGAGGGGGGTAGGGGTGCGGACGTGTTGAAAGATTAATGCAGGCATTTTGAACTTTATTTATAAAATAGTTTTACCTCAGTTCGTTATGTGACGGCATCGGAATAAATTTGTGGCACTTCTTTAATTCTTGCTATATATTATAAAGCCTATGAACGGATCTAGTTGTTTTTAAGAAAAAAAAAGAGGATTGTAGCTTACTGTGGCCACCTACTATTTTCCAATATTCAGTTCTGTATGGTGCAGCTATAAAAGTGCATGTGCTGCAAATTCATTTAGTTTCGGATCTTTTAAAAGATACAACGAAACCAACGAATTTCTCTGTTTAAGTTTCACAATGAAATTGACGTCCTGTATCATGATATTCAAGACAAATGATGTGATAATATACGATACCTACATTTTTAATTTATTTAGACCGACGATGCAGTGCCCCGGGCTATCATAACATGAGGTATGATTGAATTTCCCGAGTTCAAGATCTTTCACGACTCATAAGGGCAACAATATACATAGAGATATACATACTTACATTGACATACATATATACAATACATATAGAACTATCTACTATGCAACCAATGTTGAAATTTGTTCGTCAAGTTCATAAGCCAATAAGTAAATTTACCTTCATCGGATCTAACGATAATGAATATCAGTGCAGTTTGATCAGGGACATATATCGCATGAATAAACATCCCTACTATGATACACAGAATAGCTTATCTTTATATTGGGAATAATTAGTCAGTGTAGGGCATAGGATGTTTAAATATACAGAATGTCAGTGTCAGTTTAATCAGACTTCAGGAATTCTGTAATCATTGTAACTTCTTAGATAAAACCAAGGAGCTGAGTAATATGGTTAAGTTTGTTACAGGGCTGGATAGGTCATAGGGTGTAAGATATGGCAAGCCGGCGAGGCCTAGTGGTATCTCCTGGTCGGAGGCCGGGCTTCGAGTCCTGTTCTGGTCATGCCGGTGTTGTCTTTCGGAGACAGTAAAAACCGAGGCCCTGTGTCGTGGTATGTATGGCACGTTAAAGATCCATCGCTGGTTCGAGTGGGTCCGTTGCAAATGTCAAAATTTGTATGCCCCGCATCAGGCAGATGCCGTCACCATATACGTGAAATATTCGTGGTTCGATAAAATTCTTAACTATTTAAAAACAAAATAAAACAATCACCATTGGAGTTTCCTAAAGTGAACTTTTGGCAAAAAAAAAAAAATGTTGGTTGGTTGATTGGTTCAACAATTTTACAGTTATGTTCCAACATGGAAGCAGGAGGTAACCGTCCTCTTAATCATATTTTCTTTTATTTTGATGTTTTTTTTCTTTACATTTGCTGGGATTTTTTTTATCACAATTTCAGATTCAATTTTCTCAGAAACAGCTGCGGCTAGAAACTTTATTTCTCTGCTGCAACTTCTTTAAGTTAACCGTTTTATTATTTTCTTTTTGAATGATTACAGTTTCGAAAAGAATCACGCAACATATTTAGTCTTTAAATTCTCCTGTGCGCAGATTTTTTGTCGAAGACGAACTCGCATTTTCGATATCATGTTTTACAGATTGGGTCCTTGAATCATATATTGATTGATTGTTGTTTTACGTCACGCCGGGAATATTACACCCATATGGTGACGGTTACTATTATAAATTAGCATTGTATGTTACAACAAAATTTAAAATATTTTGGAAAGACCAGCTTTCATTGTAGACATTTTATACAAATGAAACAATGACATAAGAATTACTCCTATACAAAACAATAGCACAGCTCAACTATATCAGATTGTATTAATAGAACCATTACATTTCAATACCCTATCTTTTCTTATACAAGTGTATTTCTTTTAAAAATCGCAATATGTTGGAAATATTAACCCTCTCGAATAGCTCTTTCATATCTGATGCAGAATAATAATCTGAACGAATATGTGCTGTCTCCACAATCTTGAATCATATACCAATGACTACTGTATATGTATGCAGAAATATGATCATGATTTGAACCTACAACAGCATCTGATACAAATATGAGGTAATTTTCAATTCAGGTTCACCATTAGAATTGTTAATGTATGATGTTTTATCAGGTGTTCGCAAATAAATGTATCCATATCCTTAGAAATTATAACATGCAAGTCTTACTAGACTGCAACCCTATATGCTATTTTTATAGGAATAAAACGCGACGCCTTCATTGTAAATGAACTTTATTAGTGATTTTTAAGAAACAACATGACACACTTTATTGATTGAAATACTTCCAGCGTTCGTTATTCGTTAAAGATATAAGTGAAATATTTAATTCGTTGAATGTATGTTTCTCCTTTATGCGGACATTTTTCAACCTGATATACATACTAAGCATACTAAGACAATGTTTCACATTTGTAAACTTTATTAACAGTTATGGTCATTTTAAATTGGATTTTATGGGTTTTTAAGAGAAATGAGGCATATTTAAAGAAAAAAAAGATATTTTAACCACCGTGTCATATCTTGGTCGGATTCATATATTTCGTCCAAATATGAGCTTCGGGTTTTTTTATGGTTTGAAACGTCTTCTGAATGACAATGGTTGCTTTGAGTTACGCTTAGAGATATGTAAGTACATCAGAGATTTTATGCTGGTTTCCTTTGTTTAGCTTATATTTTATCACTGATAATTTTGACAAAACTACTTTATCTGAAATATCCTGTTCGTGAAATATGACGACGATTGGAAAATATATATCAAATAGGGGGAATATTTCAAGGATTTGACTTATTGGGATAGTATAAATGTATATTGGGAAATAGAATTATTTCAGACTTGGACTTGATTTCGACTATCGCAATTGCCGGGTCTCCCCCTTCGAAGCCATCGTTGTCTTGCTTGCTTTGAACGTTTCATCCGACTTTTCTACGTTGTCGCATACACCCCTTTAGAACACTACCAACAGGAAAAGCTGCCCTACAGAGTACAGCAGGCGTTATGGACTTTAGATAATTTCCTCATTTGCCCAGTGGTTTTCTGAGTGAGTGATGCTGACTTCCGACGGGATTTGTAACTTGGGATAACACCTGTCAGTCTCCCCGCCATATATGAACTGCATGGGAAGGCACACTCCGTCCAAATTATTAATTATTATATAATTAATGGCGTAAACAAACTCATTAAAATGACACGGCTATGCACAATAGCTTTGAAATATACGAGGTAATCACTCAAGCGTTCATAATTATTAGCAAGCTATCGACGGAGTTGTACTTCCTATAATTGAATTAAGGTTCATTGAAACACCATATGAAAAATAACCTGAATTTTAACTACACATCCGAAGTAAAATATTTTTGTATATAAGCTTCCGTAAGATTCAATTGGTTGATTTATGGATAAGAAATTAAATTTCAACGTCAGGGAAATGTACACCGCTAAAATTGCAAAGTGACAACAAGATATCATTGTCTATCCTTAATTCTATTCTCCTATAATAACCTTAAAATTACAATAACCTAAAATTTGTAAAATATAGATAATATAAAGATGCAGGGTATTATAGATTATACTATCTGCATCTTGTTATAACGACAATATTACACAAAATAATGTAACTTTTAATGAATATTTCCTCATGAAAATAATTCAAATGATTCTAAAGTCATTTCATTTAATGTTGACATCAAGATGTACCTGGCTTGTTAAAATAAAACTAAATCTGTATGCGTGTAGCCGGTTTCTATTCTACTGAATATTTATTCAGACGAAAACGTACCTCGTATGTATGACCAAGATCACAATAAACTGTTGATACAGCCATCCAACCCTCCCCTTTTTCCCAACCACAACACATACACAAAGTCTGCATTGGGCTGATTTAATCATATATATATATATATATATAATATATATATATATATATATATATAAATTTCAGTTTCTTTTTGTTTACAATTGATGAAGGTTAAGTGACAGAATGTGTAGACTTCTATCAATATTTCTTGCTAATTACTTACAGCAGTTTCGAGTTACTGAGCGTTAGTTTACCAAATCATGCGGAACGAGAAAACTATTCTCTAACTTACTTGGTATATACTTGACCAATAAACAACCTGTATGTAATATGTGTCCAGTATGTGCAAAAGACCAGAAATATCCAAGAGGTGTTTTGTTTTTTGTTGCTGGTTTTCTTTGTTTTGTTTTTTTTTTTTTTGCTAAATTGTTTGGCGTCTAAAATCAAAAGTGTAATTATTCAAAGTGGGGAATAAGCAAAAGTGAGAATTTAAAAGCGTTCAAAAATCCAAAATAAAACAATTTTTCTCCATGAATACCTTTTTTTCTGATATAATTTTGGTAAATCAGAGTTTTCACTTATTCTTGCAGTGGCAGATACCATAGCGAATAGGTGTTATGTCATTTGGTTATCAAATCCCATGCTTTTTGTCTTCCCTGAAATCAGTCAGGCGAGGCAGGGCACCATGGGATTTGGGGACCAATTAAATCTATTGGGAGAGGTGTCAAGTATACACTAATACTGATATATAACCTGGTATTTACTGTGCATGGAAAATCACATCACACTTCAGTGAACATTTACATTCGTATATTCGTTGTGAGGTAATATTGAAACCATCGCACCAATAAATAGTTCTGTAAAATTTACAGAGACACATCAGATAATATCTAAACTGGATGTTAAAGTATCATCACAGACCGTGCAGATCCAAATACTGCAGAAGCAGGTTCAGCAACCCACAACATTAAATCATCCGACGTCAATTCCCGCCAGTTCACTTCTAAACTCGGAATCTATTGTCTCTGAAGACAGTCCCTACATTATCCCGACTTCTACATAAATGGTAATAAAGCACACGTCGCTAGATCCTGGCAACTTTGCTGTTAAGATAGTTGAAAGATTATTCCACGAGTTGTTTGGCGAAGATAACATGCGATTTAACTTGACTGTCTACGGAAAGATATCTGAGAAAGTATATCTCTCAATATTTTCCAAAAGTGGAAGAGAGGCACGGAAAGTGGTTATGTGTCCAATTACCGAATGTTTGCGTAAAGATCGCATCCGTAGGATAAACAACGGCCAGTGAATCGATACTTCCTGAAGTCGAAGGAACCTTCACAGCTACATGTGAAGACTTGTACAACATTGTCAAGTGACGTGTAATGAATATACCAGTATGTTTCTCTTCATTATGATCATGTATATTTGTATATTGGTTTACAACATTAAAATATTTTTGTGTATACAAATTATGAACATTTGAGTTTTATCTGCCGCTTGATTTTTCGACTGCTTTTGTTAACAAATTACAAATAACTTCCGTTCAAGTCAAAGCATCTCCTTTACTCAACAATTCCGCCAATTGCACCGACAAGCTACAAGCCGTGGATTTGAGTTGAAACAAGTGCAGTTATACATATAGGTAAACTTATTCACATAGGTGCGGGTTTAGTTGTAGTATACCTAGTTGTTTGACGAGAGTCGTCTTTATTTCATAATTAAAGAACACGTTTTTTTTCTTTATGGAAATCGCGAAAAATTGTATTCGCGAAAATAAAGATGCGCCTTTTAGATATTGAATCGCGAAATTTGATACTCGTGAAAATTTCCGGTTATACGGTAACCCATGGATCAATTCATTCCAAACTGTGTCATAATGTGTATCTATATAAAGGCTAACTACTGTACGATTTTTAATGAAATTGATGGACAGGAAAATTTTCGATACCCTCCAGGCTACTACCTTAATGTTCTTAAATTATTTCTTTTAAATGCTCTCAAATCATTTTTAAAAAATGTTGACAAAACGTGTCAATTAAACATTCTTCAAATGTTTCTTTAAAATGTTATTCAAACGTTTATTGAAAATGCTATACGAGTTGATTTACACTGGATTTAACAATGATTTTCATGTTATTTGCAATGGATATTCCTATGTTCGAGTGATTATTATACATTGGATTTATTATTTTGTGAAGAATTACTGTGCACTGTAAACAATTATATCGCCATGGAAACAAGTAGTCGAAGGGAATAAATTAATTGTTATTCTATAGACGACGACGGAAATTATGTTCTTGTGGCAAGGTGATGTGTGAATTCATACAGCGTCCGAACTGCTATAACAACTTCTTAACATGTGACGTTTGTTTTATTCGTTCGGAAAGTGGAAACATAATGAGTATATTCGTCAGATGTCCTGCGTGCGGATGTAGGATAAAAAAAGTAAACAGTGTTAATATTCAGTACTAGGAGACTGGTGCGATTATATACATCCGAAATGAAATCTGAAATTCTTATGGATAAAAGTTGTTCTGTGAATTACCGCCGTGTGCAATTCGTGGAAATACTGTGTCTGGTAATCCTGTATTGCGATGTAGGCTGATCGTCAAAGAGTACCTTATATGTGGTCGGTGTTCTACATGTTTCAAGAAACCGCGTAGCCATACATCAGTGAACGGCATAGTTATACGACGAAATAGTTCATTACTGGTGCCCTTCATGTGAACATCGTATACTGTGATAATCGTGCTAGAAACATCAAAAGTGGATTTGCTATCATATTTGTGAAAATTTGTGCTATAACTTATGCACAATAAAAGTGAATTAATGTTGTGCTTATATAAGGGAGACAACTCGAATTTGATATCAGAAAACTGTGTTGCGTATTTTATGTGAATACCTCGTGAATTAGTGCCTGAGAATTGCGAAATTAAACAAAGCGGATCCGTTCATTTTATTTTTGATATTTTCACACTGTGCTTTGATTTTTATATGTTCCAAGACTGAACACCGAATTCACCACGGGACATAGAACTAACACAGGAGGTTCCAATTACATGGAAATACCGAAAATGAAGGGGAAAAGTGTAAAGAGGCTTGATAACTTAAGACGACACATAATCGAGAAGCATCATCATGAACGTTTAGTTGTGATATGTTCATATTGCCAGAAACCTTTCGTAAGATCATCAGATTTCAAAAAACACTTGAGGCTTCGGCATAATGTGGCAAGTGATCCTTACAAATTCCATATATCTTGATAGTAACCAAATATTAGAGGCAGTTTGTGTTATCATTAATATATCTTCAATGTTCGCATGCATTCTATCAAAATAAATGAATCTTAAAAGATCATTATCATTCAATATTCTGTATTATATAATGTAAAAAAAAAGTGAATTTTGCGTTTGTCAGGATTTATCTTTAACATAGTTTTGATTGATATTTACAGACTTTAAGGACTCAATTGAAGTGTTTAAAGAGCTCAACATGCAGGGTTCTATGCCTGATGGTAATTATTTTAGTTGTATTGTTTATACCGGTGCATGTTCCATATACCATTATTTATACCAAAATAATTCATTTTTCCAATCATTATTTTGCATTATATCGCAGTGGCATATATTGGTATAGCTAGTATTCAAGCTGTCGTTTCATAAAAAAATACCAATCATACAACTTTAGTATAAATATTGGAGTTTAAATTATATTAATGTTATTATATATACCCTTATGATCAAATAATGTTACTAAGACTATGTGCTACAACTTGCATTTCTACACTTTACAGCCATGACTAATTAAATGACTAATAATCCAATGAAGATTTATAATACCTTGTGAATATTCTAACGCTAGAAATTTTGAAGCGCAAGGACACACTGAGCGAGAAAGAGGGCTTTAAAATTCAGAATGCCTCGTTTTGAGAATCGTGCTTGGCAGTTATAGCCTTGGCTCATGTCTTCGGCATTAAGCCCGGCCAAAAAGGGCTGCATTTTATAAACATAAACGTACATGTTTTGATGACTAAAGCACTGCACTTTAGATGTGCCAACAGCAATGAAACTAAAGCACCTTAGATCAGAGCCAAAGAATTCAAAACATATCAGACATCTGTTCTAGATAAATGTTTAGGGAGAAAGTTGGTCGAGATATTCAGAGATGTTAGCATAAAGGATTTTGGCCAACAAGACTTTCAAGTTATTGAAAGCTGTTTGGACAGAAAAGATGAAAAAAGACTGATAACAAATATGCGAAAACTTTCGAGACTTTTCATTGAAGTAAAGAGAATTGTCTCTAATGAAAATATAGTAATAGAATCCTGTGAAAAAATGTTCAATCGTGATGATATGAATTTTATTAATGAAGCAAAAAGGAACACTGCAACAACTGATGACTGGCAAAATATTACTGACCTGACAACAATGTCCATAGCGGACATTCACGGTCTCCTGTTTCATTTACATATTTTGTAAGAATATAGTCCTGATGTTTGAGCTTTTAAGGTTATTTTACAGATTTGGTAGAAACACTGAATCGCACACTGTATTTCTACTTCCCTTGTCTCAGTAGATGTGGTTCGAGTAGCTCTTAATTTCCGTATTAGGCAGATATATCACAATACATTTATCTCAATGTAAAATAACACAAGCACACAAATGTCTCAAAACAGTATCATTCGTACACGAGAAAATAATAAGGTATCGCCATGTTCTGACTTTTTTTCAGAATTGAGCGCACTGGGGCTTGTTAAATATTCACAATGTCAACCCGATTCAGGAAAAGATGACAGACACGTATGTTACATATAACCAAGGCTGACTGCAGGACATTCATATGCTTGATCTGTCTAATGTTGTCATGTTCGTTACTGGACTGGAGCTTTCACTGTATTTGTGGCGGATAGATTATAAGTTGATAAAAGAAGCAAAGTCATTGTATTGTTTACGTACGAGTGGTATAAGGAGATAGCTATTTTTGATAATGTATTTAACTTTACTGACTGTGAAGCAATTGGAGTGACCGGATATTTAATGAGTAATACTAATTACATTGTTAAACATACATCTGTCTTGGGTATCAGATAAATCAAACATTATACAGTGCCATTATCAGCAATCGCCATCACTCTGCATAATAAAATTATTAGGGTCAGGCGCCATAGACTGAGAATATACTGAAGTAAAATATTTCATTTTAATTTATTCCATTATCAAACGACCAAATAAATTCTCATGCAGAACGGTTTAATTCTGTTTATCAATAAAATAAAACTAAATAAATCCAAATCACAGTTATTAATTCATTGATGAACAGAAGAATATGAAATTATGTCTTAAGTATATTCTCAGTTTATGGTGCCGGACCTAGGTGTGGAGCGTTTGCGGCTGTCCATTACAACTTCGTATACCATTATGTTTCTTTCGCACGAAAATACCATCACTGCACTGGACAGACTGGGTAAATCCTTCAGAAAATCCTAACAAAGGAAGCATTTGGGAGCCAACGGTTTTCTTTTCATTGACCGTTCGAAGTAAGTGCCGAGACTGAATGGCAATCGAATATTTTGGGATGTCTTTTATGTGCTTATTGTGTTTCTCCTCCATGTCAGTGGTCATCTTTGTGATATATAGCGTATTCGAGACTTTATGTAAACAACCGCATGTAAAGCGACATAAATACTGCTACAAAAAGTATGTGTATTACCATAGGGGACGTCATATACGATATACAGATAAACTATAACCAAAGAAAATTACTATTTTGAAAATTTAGACACTTTTAAAGAAGGTTTAAGACTTGATATATGTCGCTAGAGGAAGTCAAATCAAAGAGATTAAAACATTGCTACAGAGAATATAAAGAAATTATTGGGTGAAAACTAAACGCGATACAGTTAATATCGCTGATTGTTGACAAACAGAAGCAGTCTTGAACTGATAAACCACCTGGTAAAACAAAAACAAAAATGGGAAAGACAAACAAACGGTAACGTGACCACATATAACACCGACATATACAATGAGGATACGAGCAGCATGAAAGGTAGTCCTGCCCCCAGCCAAACTTTTGTTTCACACAAACATTAGGCTCAACAAATAAAGACCAGTCAGTGAAACTAAGCGCCATTCAGAAGTATACTGTTCAGAGGGGTTAAAGCCCAAAGATGTAAACGTATGCGACCTAGTCGAACAGGAAATCCTCATCCATTTGCAGCAGCTATAACGGAGCCGTTTTGGACGAGAAAGATGTGAATCTGATCCTTCCAAACCGGACATTAATAGTGACGACAGTGACTAAACGCCCCTGATGGGTTTCAGTCAGTGTCAGGTTATATACCTCGTCATTTACCCCTCTAATATTTAATATTAGAATCTTGAATCCTCCCTCACTTTAAGCTACTGGTATATCCTTTCAGGTATGTGTAACACGTGTGACAAATGATTACGTGGAAGCTTGCTATTATTGACTGTATTGGGCTAGTGCAAATACATCCAGATGTCGCTGAGTGTTGAGGTCAGAGGCTACTATTGGGATATAAGGAAAATGTTATATAGACACTGTAAATCCTTTACTGTTGGTATATAAATAGTTCTAATGAAGACCATTAAAAGTTTATATCATTAGCAGGAGCTTTATATATGCATTTACTATATCTACAACACGTGGCAATAATATTTATAGTACTGGATTCCCCATAGGAAACTCTTTGTGGTTAGGTATATAATTTTATTTCAAAGGGTGTGTAATGTATTTGTTACGGTCGAGGCTAATGGCCGCTAACTTAAGGGAAATGCAAACCTATAACGGTAGCGTTATATTCCAAGAGATTTCTACTTTCGTTTCTCATAATATGCCCACATGTATCGTGTGCGTGAGGGAGGGAGGATTTGTGTATGGGTATTAGTACATGTACATGTACGTAGGAAGGGGTTATAATGGGATTTCGTCAACTAAAGTAGGAAATTCGGGGGACCGATCCGCGATCTCTGCAATTACACACAATTACAGAATAAACACAACCCTCCAGCACACATGCACACTACATACACAAGAGGCGGGCGGGCAATAGATACGAGTTGTACTCCGCTCCCAAAGTAAAATGTGGGAGCTATGAGGCACTCCTAAGGGGAACGGCCTGGCGATAATGCTCTGTGATGGACAGTTGGTCAATGAGTTCCTCGATACTAGTAACATCAATACAGCCAGCTGATCTAATAGAGTCCAGCCGGGTGCCCAAACGAAAGGAAAAGGAGAAAAAACCAAAAGCACTATCCTCGCTATTCACTTGCGTTCGTCATAATTCCTAAATCACTCTGGCAAGGGAGAAATCCGCATTAATCTGGTAGTAGTAATCCTTCAAAAAGAGGAGGGTAATCATGAAAGGGAAAGACAGTGTTAGTGTCCCTAGGTTGTTGACCGCCAGTATCTGGCCATCATGTAAGGCTACAGTGTTAGTGTCCCTAGGTTGTTGACCACCAGTATCTGGCCATCATGTAAGGCTACAGTGTTAGTGTCCCTAGGTTGTTGACCACCAGTATCTGGCCATCATGTAAGGCTACAGTGTTAGTGTCCCCATGTTGTTGACCACCAGTATCTGACCATCATGTATGGCTACAATGTTAGTGTCCCTAGGTTGTTGACTGCCAGTATCTGGCCTTCATATATAGCCACAATGTAAATGTCCCTAGGTTGTTGACCACCAGTATCTGGCCATCATGTATGGCTACAGTGTTAGTGTCCCTAGGTTGTTGACCACCAGTATCTGACCATCATGTATAACAACAGTGTAAGTGCCCCTAGGTTGTTGACAGTCAGTATCTGGCCATTATTTATGGCTACAGTGTAAGTGTCCCTAGGTTGTTGACCGTCAGTATCTGGCCATCATGTAAAGCTACAGTGTAAGTGTCCCTAGGTTGTTGACCACCAGTATCTGACCATTATTTATGGCTACAGTGTTAGTGTCCCTAGGTTGTTGACCGCCAGTATCTGGCCATCATGTAAGGCTACAGTGTTAGTGTCCCTAGGTTGTTGACCACCAGTATCTGACCATCATTTATGGCTACAGTGTTAGTGTCCCTAGGTTGTTGACTGTCAGTATCTGGCCATCATGTATGGCTACAGTGTTAGTGTCCCTAGGTTGTTGACTGTCAGTATCTGGCCATTATTTATGGCTACAGTGTTAGTGCTTCTTATGCTTCTAAGCATCAATACAATACCTTATATCTTTTATATCTTACCTCTGTCTATGTTTTTTAGAAAAATGAGAATTACTTCATTATTCTTGAATTGAATCAAATGAAAATACACCAATTGATAATACCTCTTTTGTTGACAAGGACTGGGATTTCTGTTTCCTCTTTTGTTTCCTATCAGGACCGTGCAGACACTCTTTGATCATAAGTCCAAGAACAATGTATGGCATACCAGTAAATGGTATCTGGTATCCATCTTGCAACTAGGTATCTTTCCACTGCACTTTGTGGCCAGTCAATGAGTTGAAATCTACAAATTTACAAAAAGTATTAGTTACACTTATAATTATTGAGCGTACGTATCAGTCTCGTACATAAGACAAGAAAATACCCATGCATTGCATATCAGTGTGAAATTTTTCTATCTCACATCCCTTGTGAGTTACTATGATTTCGTCAAGATATGATGGTATATATATGCACCATTAACTGTCTTAATGTTGTAATCAAACTTTGACAATTTACGTACCAGAAGGATAATCTTTTACGTCCTCTGAGACTGATATAGGTAAGTCTCAGTCTCCAGTGAATCATTATATGCAGTAACTTTCCCAACGTTGGACGACGACTGAGTTGTTATGGTTACAGGCATTATCATCCTCGAGAATTACCTTGATTGGTCATATAGCACGTATATATATGTGCTATATACGTCCCTGGTCATATAGTGATAAAATTGAGGAAAACATTACGGGAAAACAATGTCTTTCCTTCTTACCTTTCTAGGAACTGTGTTATCTTAAGTAGGGTATTTATCATCGTGGTACAATGGAAGATGAAGAACATACCCAGATCTGAACCTATAGCTATAATACTCAACTCAATTAGTGGTATATTTTTCTTTGATACCTTGAGTTTGGTTCCGGGATCGTTCGTACTTATACATATTCGTACTGGGATTTATCGTACGGGATCTTTCGTACTCCTATTGGGATTATTCGTACTTGTTTCTATTTTGTTTATATTCTACATTTCATACACTTACTATAGATCTATATGAAAATAATATAATTTGAATTTCTTCATTATGTTGTTATTGTGTATACATTTTACTTTGATGTTTTGAAGATTCGTAAAAGGAAAGGGGGGGGGGTTGCTTTTAAAAATAATTGTAGTTATCTTGTTTTCATGTCCAATTTTTTGTTCTACATGTTATATAAAGTTTCTACACGCAATAATTTTAATCTCGGTGAAGTCTGCACAGTTCATGCACATATTGAAAAACATGCATACAAATAATAACAATATTATACCCCTCAAAACAAAGATTATCTCAGTTTCACAGTGAAAAAGTTATCAAAACATTTTATACAAGCAATGATAAAACCATCCCACATCCAAACACCTATCAAAACACTTATTATACATAATTATATCTTAGACTAATTACATATACAAGTACGAATGATCTCGCTAATCAGTACCATAGATCTCAGTTTTAAGTACGAAAAATCCCAGTATGAATATGTAAAAGTACGAAAGATCCTGACGCCTTGAGTTTTGATTGATACCCAGCAGACCCTCTATTAGATCAGCTGGTTGTATATGATATGTATTTTTGGAAGTTAATTATTGGCCACCTGTCAGTGAAAAGGTATCTATCGTTAGGCAGTTATACATGTACTTCTTTTTATTTATTACCTTTCTCAGATAACAAAAAAAAAATGCTTTATTTCTCGATCTCTGAGTATAAAATCGAGTAGTCTCTATTTCAAGACTCCGAATCCTCTCTTCAGCATCTTGGAACGATGAGTCTTGAAATAACTTCATCATGTAACTACATGTATTTTATGTCGATGAGAAACCGAAAGTAGAAACCAAAACGTGTATTCCTTCAAGACGCAAAACGGGCTAAAGATTTGTCCGTTATTGGTTTGCGTTTTCCGGATCGCACCCCTAGGTTAGCGGCCAATAGCCTCGAGCATTTGTTACTTAGTGCCTTTACATATGTCATTTAAATTCACCAAAGACGTTGCAGGTGCCGTAATTGATTAGAAATAGGGAAGAACACGAACAAGCCTGGGTTGTTTTTGTATTTTGGCTGATTCTAACCTATTGTATCACCTTGTACTGAGATTACAGATCACAACAAATGTAAACATGTTTCTCGTGTCGTTCCTGATGGGCCGATGCTATTCGCACGACAGCCGTGTATGTAAACCGGTATTCTATACATACGACGGTTGTGTAAAAAGCTGCGGTAGTATGCAATGGCTATTTACACGACGGCCGTGTACCTAAAGTGGTATGGCTATATACACGACTGTATCTAAAGTGATACACTATGGCTGTATACACGACAATAGTGTACCGAAAGTGGTATGGCTATATACACGACAATAGTGTACCTAAAGTGATGTGGCTATCTACACGACGTGTCAAGGTCCGGCCTTATACCCAAAGGAATGCTGGGGAAGTTTGATACAGAAACTGCGTGTCCTATATGCCCGGTACATGCGAAAATTGTAACATAAACGTAGAAAAGATATTTCGACGTATCAAATGTAAAGCCGGCAAACAAATTATTTGTTTGTCTATTTACAAGAAGTGTCACAAGCAGCCGAGTGGCTGGGAAGTTTGGTTAATAAATTGAGGAAAACATAAAATACTTTTACAATTTACTCGATACTTTTTTACATACACATGTACTATAAACAATTTATACAATACTTGCACTACAGTTCACATTAGTCCTTAATACTGTCTCGGAAACATCACTGGTACGTGGAACACGGAACGGTACGGCGCGAACAACAGTTTTTAACATGGAAGTTCGGGGTAGATATGTAGATACTCGTACATGTACTTCAGCAATCCATGTCTGGAATAAGAACCTGTAATGAATTACATACTCCCAGAGAAGTTCGAACACTCCTTATACGGAGTTGCACAACAGCAGCATATTTAAATGAATGCAGTACATACATATGTACAATCGATATTACTTATCTTAATACTTAATAATAATACTTTACTTACAAACATTCAAAATAATATTGCGTACAATGTACGCATTGAATACACATGCTGTATACTCTTCTTTAAATACACAATACTAAAATTCATATACTTCGAACAAAGCATTTAAAAGAAATATGCAAGTATTCATTACACTATCTAGAAAATAAGATGTGACTTTTGGAGGAATTTATATGCATAGTAAATGTAAAATCGACTTGCCCAATGCATGACATAACGTGCAGCCGAGAATGAGCCGATGAACGGTGAACTGGACTTAGACTGAATACAGTTTTGAAAGTTGAAACACATTTTACAATCTAGACTAGAAAACATTAAGTATGTTTCCTACTCGGGACCAACAACCAAACTGACCAAGCTAGAAAACGGTTTTCCCAGGTGAGTGAAAAACCGGTTCTACAGGTAAACGGACACGTATGCAACAGGCGTTTAAGGGAAAACTTTAAATACTGACCGAATAAAAACAAAGTTACAATAAGGGTATTTACAACATACAATGTAAAATAAAATAAAATGAAATTGAATGTGACAAGAAGTTACACTGGTGTACATAGGAGGATCTATAAATTTTTGAAAGAGGGGTGGGGGTTGCAGTCTCCCATAACAAATGTTTTGCACTGTCGGTCTTGAACGAGAGGGGTAGGGGGAGGTGTTGCAGCACTATGGTCGAAAATTACCTTTTCTGGGGTAAATATTTTCAATCAAAAAAGGGGGGGGGTCAACCCCTCTTCCACCTCTAAATCCGCAAATGGTGTATCTAAAATGATTTGCTAAATAAGAGATACTAGAAATCGGGAAGGGGGTGCTATAGAAGTCCATGTCCTGTTTCTCGGTGTTAATTGCGTCAAGTATGTTCACCTTGCTTATCTATCTTATTATCTATTACTTTATTAAAGTATTTATACTGAGCAGTATTCTTATAAAGAACATTTCTATTCCAAACTATATAATCTCTAATTGAAGAGATTTGGTTGTGTATAAAACAATCAAATGAAATAATTGATCAGGCCTATTGTTAACAAATGTCTTCTTTCCGCATTTGGGCATCTTCGGCCTATTACTCTATAAATCGTTAAATTTGCGAGAAAATGGGTGTCTCGCAGATACAGGCTGTATACCCGTCGTCTACTAACTACTTGGGCATTGTATATAAGTAACACCACGATCGTGTAAATAGCCGTTTCACTTTGGTACACGACAGTGCCTTTCTGATGATTTAGTACGGGTGATCATTTGATTCCATTGGTCTCGATATATTGTGTGTGAAAAGAACAGAAAATGGGGTGTCATGCCACTCGTACCAAGAAAGAACGAATGAAGTTTTTATTTGCCTCACCTTAGCTGCGTAATGCTGATATTATTGTCATGTTGAAAAATGTCATTAAAAATAGTTAACTTCAACACTTCGATATATTGTGTGTGAAAAGAACAGTCCCATGTCTATGTAGAAGCATACTACAAGCTTTCGGCCGATGTAGTTACATTAGTGAGGTCTATATACACGACGGTAGCTGAGTGAGTGTACCTAAAGTGGTTTGGCTATTTACGCGACGGTCGTGTCACGGTGTACCTAACAGACACCCTGTCTAGGTCCCTAGTGCCCGAACAAATGCTTAGGAAGTTAGATACGGAAACTTCGTGTGTCCTACATGTATGCGTGCATTGTAATATAAACGTATAAGAGCTTGTATTTCGACGTAGCAAATGTAAAGCCGGCAAACAATTTTTATTTCGCCATTTTCAAGAAGCTACACCCTTGTACCTAAAATGATTTGCTGAATAAGAAGATTGCAAGCTCAATGCCCTGTTTCTATGTGGTTTTTTTTTTCTAGTATTTTTTCTTACTTTATTATTTATCACTGTTCAAGTTCTTATACTGAGCTGTACTCTTTATAAAGAAAATTTATGTTCAAAATGATAAAATCTCTAATTGAAGAGATTTGGTTGTGTACAAAACATTTAGATGAAATAATTGATCACAGGAATGGTTAATGAAAAGTCTTCGTTTCGGGCATGCTTGGACTTTTACTCTCTACATGTTAGTTTACGAGAAAAGGGGCACCCTGTTGTATATACCCGTCGTCTACTTAGGCAATGTACATAAGTAACACAACGGTCCTGTAAATAGTTGTATCGCTTTAGGTACTCGACCGGCGTGTAAATAGTGGTTTTACTTAGGTATACGACCGTCGAGTAAATAGATACTACCAAAAAGTCACTAGAGAGAAATTACGTATACAGCGGATTCGGCATTATCTTTTTATTTGTATCGCGATGCAAATGCATTTTGAGTATTTTTTTTTTTCACAGCATGTGCATACATTTTTGAAATTCGGGTTTTCGTTTGTTCGGCTATATTCTTTTATTTACCCCGCAAGGAAAGTTCTTTTTGCTTAAAATACGAAATAATCGAAACACTTGTTTTGCGTCATATTCCAGCTTCTGGATCGTTCAGACGCTTAATAAATACAACACTAAATAAACACACTCGCCGATCCAGCAGAAAAGGAGGCACATCTATAAGTTTCTATTTCAAAATTCATTTTCTACAGGGGTTGTGCGTATATAAACGAACTCCTCCATCTAAATATTCATATCTCCGATGTACTACATTCCAGACTGAAAAAGAGTAAGTTCTAACAGAAAGAATAATCAGTTAAAATATGTAAATTGAATAAAGTAAAATAATCAATGATATCGCATACTGCTGTAGAATATTTTCCATGTGGCTCTATCCGTACTAATGAGACATATGTGATACCAGGGTGATCAGCAATACCTATCATGCTGGTGACATGTAAGCTGTTGAAGTACAGTGCTCTACCATTGTCTGTCTATATTGAGCTATATCATGACCTGTTTGTGCTACCTGCTGGAAGGGAAATAAAACTCGAATAATATAATGGCTCGAATCGAGGCCCGATAGAAGCACCATCTTCAGAAACACATCTTGGTATGTAGCTGACGAGACAAATACCATTCATATATTCCTCGGCTTCATGATGGTGTCAACATTCCCCATTTGGTTTCAATGATGGTTTGAGCTCAGATTGGTCCTTCTTTAGAATATTTCTCAAAAAGTCTAATGTATGTCCTTTTATAATTGGGTTCTTTTCTAACAACTTCTCACGAATTATCACTCGACCGGACAACTGACAACGGTTATTCAGTAGAATTGATGTCCTTAGCCGAAATGATAGTGGGGCAATCCACTTGCCGTCCGTCGACACAGTTGGTAAGTTCTTTACTTATGTCTAATAGACCTAGCTTCCAATCAGTTGGCGTAGCAACAAACACATCAGTTTTCTCGGTAGCACGAATGTAAACAAACTTCACAAGACAAAATGTACGAACTCCGTTTCAAAGTACATTTGTTTGTCTGAGAGCGATAGATTCATGAACGATGGAATTCCTAGGCACACTCCGCCACTAATAGCCCAAACTGCCAAAGGTTCTCAATTCCCTATGCCAATATCTTACTAAGGAATACAGTCATAGTTTAAAAAAATATTGTGTCATAATTTATCTTTTGTTTAATACGGATTACAGTATTTTATCTCATAAACTTTTTGAAGAATCACTCATACTTAATTTATTGTAGGAAGAAAAAAAAAAATCATACTTATCACAAGAGCATGAGGAGTCCATGGTTGCGAGTTGAACGATTTTTGGTTTTCGATTTTATACCAAACCTTAAAAGGGTGTAGGAATTTATATCTAAAATGATTTCTAACATTTTGAAAAGAAGTAAACTTGTATAATAAGATTTAGTATATTGAGATTTTTTCAAATGTGGCGTATTTCAATTGTGTGCATATGTGTATATCAAAATATTTATTTGTGGTTACCAAACGCAGTGAAAGCTGGTCTCTCTCTTATTTTAGAGTTGCTCTTCTAAAGATAGTTTATGTGTAGGTGCGAAACGTCCCGATATGGGTGAAATATTCCCAGTGCGACGTAGAACTGCTATACCTATCTATCAGAATCCATGACATTTATGATGGCCAGAATGGTGGCTGTATCAGCTTGTAAAACACCATATTTTCCCATAGAGAAGCAAGATACTTTGCGAATATCTTTCAACACTAACCTAGAAAATTATTATAAATTTCATTGAGAAAACCCAGTTAAAATTCCTGACGGGAATAATCATGATAATTTAAAGTAACATCATTTTCTAAAATATATTTGTCAAGTGTTTTACTAAATTCTGCCAGTATAGTTCCTTTATAATTGCTATGAATGTAAGAAAGAATTCCAAGCATAGTTGTCATCATCAGCAATGTGTTAACAAATAACACTTCTAGTTGGTTTCTATTACAGATAGAACATCACGTGAATGTCATCACATACCATTTTGTATTAGTGATTTTCTCCTCAAGTACAAACTGAATATAAGACGGTATGTGGAACGTTTATTCTGGACAAAAAATTTTAGACAAAATGAAATAATGTTGGAGAAACCAATAGATGGAGTAAAGAATTTAGTTCATACACACAAAAACAAAGTGTCACGCAAAACACTGCATTTCGAGAAATAATGCATTCTGATACCATATAAAATGTATTTGATGGTTTCATTATTGGTAATATGTATGAAATAATATATATTATATAGAAATAAGACTTACTTTCTTGTATGTTGCAATCTACCTTTGAAAAGAGGCCACTAACTGATAATCTCCCGGGGGCCTTCAAGTCATTGGTATATATTTTCATTCATCATTTTTGTGTGACCAAAGTGTTTATACATGATTTGTTTTTGTTCACTAGGAAATCGACGTGTCTTAAGGTCAGATGCACTCATTGGAGTTGAAAGTGTTGCTGCTTTACATATTTGTTGTACACTGCCATCCACGTGATTGGGAGAGAGAGTTTTCCATGTTGGAAATTACAGATTGATTATTGCTGTTCGCTGTAACATGGATTCTAACTCCAGGTTCGTATACTTTTCATAGTCTCTCAACAATCTTTTCATAGCCTCCCAACAATCCTCTGGACTTGGCAGTGGCACAAGTCAAAAAAAGTAATTTCTTTAGCCGAGGAAAAGAACGACGTCCATAGCGTTTTAACAAGTTTATCGAACTTTTCTAGTTCACTTATATTATCATCTTACTTTGTAATGACATATAGTGCCATAAAAACGCGCAAATCTCATTAATCAAATGTCTCTTTGAAATTTTCAAACTATGATGCATTTTATGATCATTTACATCATTCCAATCGGTACTCGTCAGACGATCCAAAGACTCGTCTATATCTAACGCATCATCATGATCCTCCCTGCTGTCACTGTGTCTCCTCGCTATTGAAAATATTCCCCATAGAACCATGCCACCAGTTCATAGACATACTGTGTGGTGGCATATTTAATGACTAAAGTAGTGTATCATTCAATTTTTATGAAATCTTATCTTAATACAGTGTTTCCCGACAAATTTATTTCTTGCATTCTCCAGAAGTAGTACCTATTCATGTCCTTGATAGGAATTTTCTTTTTCTCTATAATGTTTCACAGTGATGTAATTAACTTGCATATTAAGCCTGGGGAATTTTAAGGTACAACGAATGGAATATCAAAGAGTGTAATCGAAAAGCAGTTTCACCACTAACGTTATAAACAATTTTTACTTTAAGAAACAACACGCTAAATGAAATGGTGCAGATCCGAAATGATAATCACCGGTTATATGTAGATAAAATAAATAAAATTGGATTGTGTAGTTTTGATGAAAAACGTTACATTAGAGACTGTGGAATAGACTCATTTGCATACTGACATATTCAAATAAGAGATGAGCTCAATAAAAATATTCTTTCTTCTTTGATGCTAGTATGAAATTTACATAGTTTCTATTTACATATGTTTTCTATTAACTGTTTATTTCAAATCGTCAAACAAGTCCTAGTAGGAACCACAGTCCTTATTTTTTGATGAATTAAATCTTCTGTTTGCCTTCCTCAACTTTTGTTTCTTCTTTTATCGGTGGTATATCAAATAAATATTTTGATGAGGATGATTCATCTGGTATATAGATCGGACTTTTCTTAACTGGTGCTGTAGTCTCATAATCAGGTATACTGGTTATTTGACTATCCGTAATCTCATCATCCATAAAATGTTTGTAGCCATTTGATGATCGGCTGAAGTCAAACCACCACCAGGGCCTGTCGTGGTTGACGATAATAAAGTATTTAAACAACCAATTCCAGTTAACTGGCAATCAGGTTTCATCGTAGATGAGAGAATGTTCATAGATGGAAATGTTGATGTTACTTTGCATGGAGCTTCAGATGTCCGTTAGCTATCGCTTACATTTGCCCCTAAAAGTACTTTGTTGCTATTTTCAGGGAAAAACATTATTCACATAATATAAGAATTATTTGTAACTCGGTAGACTTTTGTAAGCTTTCATAGATTCCCTCATGTAAATTCCAGGGTGCTCGTAGTTAAACAAATATGGATACGCCAGTTCAGGGCACATTTTCATATTATCAGTAAAACTTCCCTTGTCTGTTTTATAAGGACATTGATCTGCATATATATAAATGCCCGATTATACATACATGTCAGGAAAGACAAGCAGGCCATTACTATATTTACACTTCAGATGAATAATGTCATAAGGTAAGCTCCTCGCGGCTTTGACAATTTTCAAGTTACAACTTTAAATTAAAATGCTAGGTATTCCTTACATCCAGATATTTCCTATAGTTCCATGGACTTTTGGCTTGATGCAGATGAGGTATGGGGGTGAACCCATGGTTCAACTTTATTGAAAATATTACCGTAGCGATACTGATGAGTTTCCTTGAGTTTCATAGACTTTTGGCTGGACCCAGATGAGGTATGAGGGTGAACCCATGGCTGAAACTAATTGAAAATATTACCCTAGTGATACTGATGAGTTTCCTTGAGTTCCATGGACTTTTGGCTTGATGCAGATGAGGTATAGGGGTGAACCCATGGTTCAACTTTATTGAAAATATTACCGTAGCGATACTGATGAGTTTCCTTGAGTTTCATAGACTTTTGGCTGGACCCAGATGAGGTATGAGGGTGAACCCATGGCTGAAACTAATTGAAAATATTACCCTAGTGATACTGATGAGTTTCCTTGAGTTCCATGGACTTTTGGCTGGATCCATGGCTCAAATTAATTGAATATATTACCCTACCGATAGCGATGAGATTCCTCGAGTTCCATGGACTTTTGGCTGGATGCAGATGAGGTATGGGGGTGAACCCATGGCTCAAATTTATTGAAAATATTACCGTAGCAATACTGATGAGTTTCCTTGAGTTCCATGGACTTTTGGCTTGATGCAGATGAGGTATAGGGGTGAACCCATGGTTCAACTTTATTGAAAATATTACCGTAGCGATACTGATGAGTTTCCTTGAGTTTCATAGACTTTTGGCTGGACCCAGATGAGGTATGAGGGTGAACCCATGGCTGAAACTAATTGAAAATATTACCCTAGTGATACTGATGAGTTTCCTTGAGTTCCATGGACTTTTGGCTGGATCCATGGCTCAAATTAATTGAAAATATTACCCTACCGATAGCGATGAGATTCCTTGAGTTCCATGGACTTTTGGCTTGATGCAGATGAGGTATGGGGGTGAACCCATGGCTCAAATTTATTGAAAATATTACCGTAGCGATACTGATGAGTTTCCTTGAGTTCCACAGACTTTTGGCTGGACCCAGATGAGGTATGAGGGTGAACCCATGGCTCAAATTAATTGCAAATATGACCCTAGCGATACTGATGAGTTTCCTCGAGTTCCATGGACTTTTGGCTTGATGCAGATGAGGTATGGGGGTGAACCCATGGCTCAAATTTATTGAAAATAGTACCGTAGCGATACTGATGAGTTTCCTTGAGTTCCATGGACTTTTGGCCGGATCCAGATGAGGTATGAGGGTGAACCCATGGCTCAAATTAAATGAAAATATCACTCTAACGATACTGATGAGTTTCCTATAGTTCCATGGACTTTTGGCTTGATGCAGATGAGGTATGGGGGAACTCAAGGAAACTCATGAGGAAAACATATTGATTGTAAATATTACCCTAGCGACACTGAGTAGTTCCGTTGAGTTCCACGGACTTTTGGCTGAATCACGATGAGGTATGAGGGTGAACCCATGGCTCACATTAATTGTAAATATTACCGTAATGACACTGAAGAGTTTCGTTGAGATCCTCGGACTTTTGGCTTGATCCAGATAAGGTATGAGAGTGAACCCATGGGAGCTTCGTTGAGTTCCTCCGACTTTTGGCTGGATCCAGCTGAGGTATGAGGGTGAACCCATGGCTCAAATTAATTGTAAAAATTACCGTAGCGACACTGAGGAGATTCGATGAGTTCCACGATGGGGTATGAGGGTGAACCCATGGTTCAAATTAATTGTAAAAATTACCCTAACGACACTGAGGATTTTCATTGAGTTTCACCGACTTTTGGCTTGATTCAGTTGAGGTATGAGGGTGAACCCATGGCTCAAATTTAATTGAAAATATTACCGTAGCAATACTGAAGAGTTTTGTTGAATTTTGGCTAGATGCAGATGAGGTATGAGGGTAATATTCACAATCAATTTGAGCCATGGGTTCACTCTCATACCTCATCTGCATCTAGCCAAAACTCAAGGAAACTCCTCAGTGTCGCTATGGTAAAATTTACAATTAATTTGAGTCATGGGTTCAACTTCATACCTCATGTGGATCCAGCCATTGGAAATAAGACATTTTTGCATATAAGGTCCATCTTCCCTTTTCCCAATAAATATATAAAATATAGGGGAGATAATTCACGCTCTTATTCGCAATTTAATGGCCTTACATGTCCAACATTTTGCGGATCTCAGCTAGAATACTTCTGTTTGACCTTATATGTCCCAAACTGTGACAAATAAGTTAAAGTAGAGTAGTATAACCTTTAGATATCAATATAAGGTGCAACTGGACGTAAAACTGCAAGAAATAAAACTCCTTAGAGAAAATGGTATTTTGTTTTGTGAAAAGTTTACGGACAGACGGACGCCGAGTGATGGCAATAGCTCACACTGACCCTTTGGGTCAGGTGAGCTAAAAATAACTGTTACAGGTTATTATATAGCAAACACACACAAGTCATGCCCCAACTGTTTATTAGAAATCTGTAAAATAATATTCTGAAGCCCGAGTGTTCAAATATCATCTGTGTGCTGCTTCAAAATAGTTACTATAGCTTGTGTCATAACATAAAAACATATCTGACATCTTGATGTGAAAAAATTATGCTTTGTTTCCAACAAAGATCTGACAGTCTACTCAAAGCTTACTCAATTACTGCTTAAAATTCTCTGATATTGCTTTAACCTTGGAAATAATATTTGTACATCAGTTTTCCTAGATATGTACCTATCAATAAAGCAAAATTATAGCACTGGGATAAAACATTCACCTGTCTTAAATGTGATTATCCTCTTAATATTTAGGCAATTTAAGTCACTGTAATGTCTTTCGCCAATATCATGACAAAGCTATGTGAGAAGTCATTTACAAGTTACAAACAAACTCTAGCATGACATACTAGTAACAACACATTAAGGAATGTTTTCTAATGCACAAAGCATAAGACTTGAAACAAAATAAACCAAAATACATTGATAATGCTAAAACCTGAGATTTTTTTAGGTTTTACATCTATTGTATGCTTGATCAACTATAATTTTCAACAACAATAAACATTTCCAGGTTACTGCCCGAAAAAAAATGTAACTAAAAATAGCTAGATTAGCCCACCATCATCAGATGGTCAATCACTGGTTCCTTACAGTAATTGTAAAAGTTGATAATGTATCCAACTAAGGACGAGAACTTTAGACAAATGTCATTTTCATCTTCAAAGTCAAATTCTTTGAGTGATGTGATGTTGATCCTGGATGAATATTTTGATGCAACCATAAAAACTGCACCATACCGGCAGATGAGCATTCCGCCCACACGGCCCATCACACCATCATCCACTGGCAGCATGGACAACATCTCGTGTCGCAGTTGTTCATAGTCGTATTGAATGAATCGGTTCTTCTTCACAGACACAATGAGGATGGCTCGTTTCTGGTTTTCAATGTACACCATATTGTCCACCACTGGAGTATGATAGTGTGAAATGTTTTCACTGGAGCTGCAGCTCGAGTCTTCGAAGCTCATGTCAAGATGGTGGACATTTTCATTTTTTTCCGGTGTGCTCTGCGATGATTGTTCTGATGGTGATGTGTACTCCTCAAAGTATATCAACTTCAGTGTATGCATCTGGTTGTTCGGTAGGGCACCCCCTCCCACATTCATAATGTCTGCTTCTTCGTCTCGAATATACTTATGTAAAAGGCAGTCAACAAAATTCCTGCCTGACGAGTTGCTGAAGCCATCGATGAATGCTCGCTGAATTGACCTCTGTTCAGAGGTGGGCCAAACTTGGTCTGCAATTAAATAAGAAAAGCTCTCTTTAAATATGGCAGTTTTTACACTGTTAGGAATTTATTTTGACAAAACCAAAGGACATGAAAGATTGACCTCTTAATTCCACATTCAAACAAAAAACAAGAGCTCCGCAAAGTGGGGCAAATATATGCCCAAGGGCAAATATACGCCCAATAGCAACAAGAGAATTTGTATGAGAAATATAAAGGGGGATAATTCCGTAATGGGCAGCAACAGAGTTATGGCTCTTGTACATGACACACCTTCCACTGATGGGTAACATTTCTGTAAAATTATTTTGAAATCACTTCATGCATAACAAAGTTACAGATCAGAAGGGGATTTGCATGAGAAATCAGATAAAGGGAGATAATTCAGTAATGGGTACAGATAGAGTTGCGGTCCTTGTACGTTATACACCTTCTATTGTTGTGTAACATTAGTGTAAAATTATTTCAAAATCGCTTCATGCATAATGAAGTTGCAGAGCGGAAGAGAATTTCTACATGAAGTTATAAAAAGGGAGATAATTCAGTGACGGGTAAAGATAGAGTTACGGTTCTTGTATGCGACACACCTTCTATAGTTGGGTAGCAATTCTGTAAAATTATTTTGAAATTGGTTCATGCATAACAAAGTTACAGAGCGGAAGGGAATTTGTTAACGAAATCATATAAAGGGGGATAATTCAGTAATGGGTAAAGATAGAGTTGCGGTTCTTGTATGCGACACACCTTCTATTGTTGCGTAACATTACTGTAAAATTATTTCAAAATCGCTTCATGCATAATGAAGTTACAGAGCGGAAGAGAATTTCTACAAGACGTCAATAAAAGGGGGATAATTCATTAATGGGTAAAGATAGAGTTACGGTTCTTGTACGCGACACACCTTCTATAGTTGGGTAACATTTCTGTAAAATTATTTTGAAATCGGTTCATGTGTAACAAAGTTACAGAGCGGAAGGGAATTTGACGACAGACAGACGGACGGACAGACGGACGACAGGCGCCATAACATAATACGTCCCAACTTTTGGTTGGGCGTATAAAAATGACTTAAACATCAAAACAAGTGGCCTAGCGGCCAAGATAGCTCCGCTCAATATGACCAATATCAAACAATTAATGATGAACTGCAGGCAAAAATGACCAACCTGGATTTTGAACCATCTAGAGTGATCCAATTTCATTGCAAGTAGGCTTAATAGAAAGCTCACATATGACTTCCTATTTATGTTTCATTGAAACATTGTGTCTATCTTGCATACTTTTTGAGGTAGTTCTTGAATTATTCTTAATTTTGTATGATATAGGTAGGAAAAATTATGATACCTGTTGGGGCGGACCATTTTTCTGTTTCACAGTCATATTTGAGCGTCCTTAAAACTTCTTCAAACATGCTGGTGTCGCATGTAGCAGGCTCAATGTGTCTGTGATGCTGGTCAAAGAATTGCTTTACTCTGAAAGTCTTGGTACCTGAAAGTCACAAAAACAAAAGGCATCATGGTCAATATTAGATTACTGGCAAAAGGTCAAATGTCTAAAGGCAAGATATCTACTGGCAAATGGTCGATGTGTCTAATGGCAAATGGTAAAGATATCTACTGGCAAACCTACCTAGACTTGCTAAGGATTTCCAAGTCCTGACTGTTCCGTAGAGCCATGGTTTCTTTGTATTAATTATGTCTGATGGCACGTCAATCTCGAGTTGGATATCAGCCTGCAGTCCAGCTCTGCAACACAAATCGTTTATTGCTTTGCGTCCATCCATTGATAGAAATGGTACCGAGTCTACTATGTAAACATTACCCTAGTGTTAAATCTGCCGACCTATTATTCACGCGTGGCCCCGCGTAGCTCGAGGTCACTAAACTCGGTACCATTTCTATCAATGGATGGCGTCTAAACTATATTATATTCTATAGTTTAGAGTTTCTGAACTACTGCAGTCTTTAAAGGGGCACGTTCAGATTTGGGGAAAAAGTCATTTTCAAAATAAAATCTCCTAAAATCGCCGTTTTCTTGAACCATTAGACGAATATATACAGCAACAAGTTACTGACCACAGCTCAGATATTCATGACCCTGATATATAACCGAAATCTTAGAAAATATAAGCCGAAAAAATAAAGCGTTAGTAACCCACTATTATTAAAATAAGTTATTTCTATCTGGAAATCGGCAATTTCATTGGCTTAGCGATAGATGACGTCCGATACAGCTTATTACACTGGCGTATCTATTTATGCAGTTATACCGGCAACTAAGTGTACTTGTCCGCGTGGCCGAGTGGGCTAAGGCGCTTGCCTTTTAAGTTTTAAATCCAGAGGTCGTGGGTTCAAATCCCACGTCAGGCATATTTTTTTTCTTTTTTTTTTATCTTTTTACTCCTTTGGTGTCCAAATGTCGGGTGATTTAGTTTATAGTTTTGGTATAAAAACCGTTTCCGCACATGTTAAATTTCAATGCAAAAACTGAACGAGCCCCTTTAATAGGGAATAAAACAAACTATAGTGATGCTATGCCATTTTTCAATAAATGTTTGAAAATTATGAAATTCACTTTTTTAGCTTCTCTAAGAAGTTAGAAACACATTGGAAACTCATATGACCCAAAGGTACCATTAATTTTATTTTATGGCCAACTTCCGCTCTCATTAAGTGGGTCAATATTTAATTATGGGCGTTTTTGTGTCCATATTAAATTATAATAAGTTCAGTGCTTTATTTGTAAAAATAAACACATGGGTATGGACAAAATATAGTGTGCTACAAGAACATACTCCACACAAATATTCCCACTCATTGTTATGTTGTTAGGCGCCTGATCAAATGAACGGTGGTAATTAACAAATCAGTATAACGGTAAAATGTCCCAAGTCCCAATGGCAAATGTTCATAATGATGTTAATCATACTCGAGGGCTACCCTTATGAAATCTTCCAAGCGTAAAGTAAACGGAATACATACGTCATTCTGATACTTTTCCGTATGTAATAATGTTCTAATGCAAGAAAATTCCATGCGTAAATCTTAAAATTCCACATGGAACTGAACAGGAATCCGTATGGAAAAAGCCCCTACATTATGCAAATTAGTACGTATGAAATTGCCATAAAATCCATACGGAATAGTTCTATACGTATGGAAAATAATCCACATTACGTATGGAATTCCTCAATGAATTCTCCTTCAAATTCTGTACGTATGGAATTTCTCAATAAATTCCGTACGTATTTCCTTTAAAATTTTTCCTTCTCAAGAGCAAAAATACAAAATTTAAAAACCACTTGAAATTTCCAAATTTAATATTAATTAAATTTGTTAAATTTGTATGCAAAGTATTGTTCAAGTTCATTTTAAAAGTAATTTTCCTCTTAATTTCTCTCTGGCAAAGGCAACTGCCTCAGTTATTCCTTTGTTAATTTCCTTTTCTGTTCTTGGCTGTAGTTGGTATTTTATACAATCTTAAAAGAAATAAGAAAATATAATAAAGATAAGTAGAATTTATCATTTTCAAGATAAGAATATTAATTGATAAAATTCATCAGTCAATAAATTGAATAATTTTCTACTGCATAATACTGATGTGTGCATCTTTACAAAATATTGAAACAACACTCTCATTTACCAGTATCTAAATTACAGTATCAAGTAGAATATTGCTCTCCATATCCATATAAACATAAGGAATATCTTGAAATTGAGAAAAATCTCAAAAGCATATTGATGTGTAATAGTATCAAGTAGAATATTGCTCTCCATATCCATATAAACATAAGGAATATCTTGAAATTGAGAAAAAATCTCAAAAGCATATTGATATATAATACATGCTGTATGAAACATATCAATAAAATTCATACCTCTTAATGCAGATATTTTCATTTCCTTCAATTTTGGCCTCATATCTTCTTTAACAGGAAGAGTAAGTCCTTGGCCTTGTGAAAGCGCCATTTCTTCATTTGTGAATACAAGTGGCATAAGCTACAGTAATAGACTATACCCTGGGTTTTTGTGGACAGTGATATTTCTGTTGCTTTGTTTAAGCTTATTTTCTTCAGAAGAACACCTCGTCCCTCTAGAAGAGGAGCCATCTGAAATGTTATTATAAAAATTGAAATAATAACATGTTAAATATAATCAGCAAGGCAATTACCAGCTTTTTTATTGGATGGAAATTAAAAGTTATCTTCTTTTATTGTTTAATATTTTAAATAGAATTATTATTACTTATGGGTTGTGTTTTTGTGTCCCCAGTGTTAAGCATATAGGGATGAATTTGATGATGTCATTATTGAATAGTGTCTAGTTACCGTTATACTCCCTGAATAGTCAGAGTTTGGAGAAGGAAGAAGTTAGAACTATATTAATGTTAAGCATATTGATTCTACATTTTATATTTCCAAAATTTCAATTCTGTACATTTATATATATCAAGCATAAAGAGCTAACCATTAATAGGTACCCTTTCACATATACTGGTTTCCCATATGAGGTTTGAACCCATGACCTATGTTACCAAATCACCCAGCAGCCATGCATCTGACCTTCTGAGCTAACAAAACTCCATATAAATCTTAACATACTTAAAAACTTTATGCAAATTGGTGACTTAAAAAATGTCATATTATCTTCATTTACACTTACCTCATTTACATTTTGATGCTGTTTTCCTTGTTTCTCAGCATTTGATTCACCAAGCTGTAATGGTTACAATATAAATTCAAAAGATCAGTTTGAAAGTACCAGTAAAATATTAGCAAAATTTTTAAAGATGTATATGCAAATTTTGATAATGATTATTGTGATCCCTCTTATCAACTGATACCCATTTACTCCTACTAGAGTGTTCCTCACCTTAGGTCAAAGGTCAAGGTCACATAATATGGAATGCTCAGACACCAAGCATCATTAAATGTTTTAAAAACTTAATAACTTTAAGAACATTTAACAGTAATAAAGCTTGATAATTAAGTCAGTAGTTAACAATTAATAGGGCCCTGTAAGTTAAAATGTAAGTTCTTTAATTTAAATTGATTTTAAGTCTCTAGAATATGATATTCTAAATTATCCTATACATGTGAAAATTGTATTTTTGTACAAACTATGCAATGGGTTTTGTTTTAATGGTATTCAATATCAGATTTGAAAAAAAAGTTATATAAACGTAACACAATTCAGGACATTTGATCCTGATCCTGTGTGGTGCACATACATTAAAGAATATTCATTGATACATTTACTAACCATTTGACTTTTTTTTTCCTCTGTTTCCTGCCTTTGACCTACCGGTAACTGTCTTGGTGATCTCCTTAGGAAGAAGAAATCTGAATGATTCCAAAACCTTTTATTTAGAACTTTCTGTATTTGAATTGCATTAATTGAATATACATGTACAAATGTTTATACTGACAATCAAATTTTTATAATTTTTTTTTTAAATGTAAGTCCTATAAATAGATTTAGATATTAGACAAGAGACAATTTTGAATGAATCTCAAGTTACTTACCTCCTGAGAACTAATAAGAATGCCACTGTTTATCATGCCGCCCAAATTAATTTCAAATTTTTCCTCTTCCTGTGTTGGATTAGACTTATTCGAGTGTTTCATCTTTAGTTTTAGTAACGATACTATTGTCCTTTTGAGAAATCACATTTTGATAAATCACAGAAACGGACGGATCCTCCATGAAATAGATAATTCCGTATATGATTACCAATCCTATTTTGAATCCAAGATACACACGAAGGTCAGTTGCGATGTTGAAGCCGGACGAGATACAAATTTCGCGCTATTCTAAAGTGAAAGGGGGGGGGGGGGTGTCTTACGTAGAACAGTATTACCTCAATATAGTTGCTTCATGTCTTATTACGATGTATTATTCTTCATTACATGTACGCAAGGCTAAATCAATTTCAAAAACATTAAAACTTTATTATTTTATCAGGAATAAATATCTCTGAACGATAATATTCATCTAATTTGAAATGGAATCGCCGTAGAATTTGGTGAGCGGGCAGCATTGATGGCTAACAGTTGGGGGTCTTATCATTGAGTTTCATATTACAAGGTCGCTATCGCCTGTGCTCATATATCGATCATTTAGCAACACGTTGACCCTTATCGCGGCGAGTACAAATGTACATCAATAGCCGACATACTTGTGATATTGCGCAATTTATTTTATGAAATCGGACGATGACTGAAAAACGCAAACTCAACGAAAAGGAGAAAAAGTTGACCATGAGAGCAAAGGAGAATGATAAGAAGAGGCTAATTCGTATGAAAATATTGAAAGAAGAAGCGAGATCTAGTGAAAATACCTCAATGATAGATGACGATTAGGTCAGAAGAAGTTGACACTGACGAAATGTTTCAGTCTCTCGACTGGTTCAGACAAAATTCTGACAGTGAGTTTATATTCTTGACTTTATTTCTACATGTATACCGATATCATATACTGTAACTGTTAAAAGTTTGGTGTGTGTGTGGGGGGGGGGGGGGGGTCTTATCAGAACGTATGGTACAACGCAAGTATATGCCGTGATACTACATCAAAATATTATGCAATGACTTAGCGTAACCCCCCCCCCCTCCCTTTTTTTTTGTTTCTTAATCACATCATTCCCTTTATACATTTTGTGGCCAAATGAACTAGGTTCAATGCATGCTAGCATCACATATCTATGTCTTGTCCGAATAAAAAGATGTAAAAATAGAAGAAAAAAAAATAATTACAAGTTATAAGCTTATGTTCGCAAGATGTCCTTTGTTTGAATAACTGCCTACATAAACTACAACATGTAATGACAGTGGCGGATCAAGAAGGCAGTCTAGGGATTTTTATTTTTATTTATTTATTTTTTTTTTTTTGCAAGGTGAAAAGGTGGGGAGGGGAGGTCCTAAGTTTTAGAGAAGAACTGCAAAGCCTTTATTAATTTGCAAAATTTAAGGTACCTGGGGGTTTCCCGGGGTTATATTAGGGACTTTATATAAGACCCTGATTATATTAAACTTCAACATTTAAAAATACGTTTTGATCCAGGGTTTTTTTCCACTAAAGTGTAGTAGTCCTGCACATTAATGGAAGAGGAGCACGGTAGAGTTATCTTCCCAAAATGAAACGAAAGTAGGATCTGGAATTCCCGTAACGGACTGATACCGTATAAAATTACTTAGTGTACGGTAGTCCCTGTCAAATGCAAGGGGAAAATGAGACAAGATATAAATAGATATAGTAAAAGGTGCTCTATGTTTAACAATTAATTCTTCCTTTTAAAGCAATTATTTTCTCAGTTATCAATCGAAAATTTGTGTTGTAACGTTCGTTTGTCAGTTTCCCACATAATTAACATTAGGTGGTAACCATTTGTGATTTGGGGTTTACACATCAATATTCCAATCTTATCTATCATGTTAAAGATTCAAGAATGTGTAATAATAATAATCATAATTGCTAAGACTCTATTTTGTGTCTCATCAAGATAGACAATTAAATGTAATTAATAAAAACATGAAAGATAAGAAAAGATGATGATGATGATGATGATGATGATGATGATGATGATGGTGGTGGTGGCGATGATGATGATGAGGAGGAGGAGGAGGAGGATGATAATGATGATGTAGTCCAAAATATCAGACCCAAGCAAGATGCTAAGAACCAGATTTATATTTTATAAAAACACAAAAGTTAAAAAATAATGTGTAAAAATTTCTTTGTTTTTCAATTTTCAGAACTCTAAAGTATTTAATCAAAATGAATCCATGATCAAAAATGTTTCTAATCTTCAAGATCCAAGCATATGTACTTGTTGACTAATTTATTGATCAAACAAGTGATCATGACTTGTTATCTCAAAATCATTTAGTTGAAGAAGAAATTTCCCACATCAGTATGGATTTGCCAGATGGAAGTGATGATGAAAATACATGTACATGTACTTAATTACAACAGATAGAGATTTAGATGATTCATCCTTATTTAAGAAATACCAGGATGATGAATTTGATGATACAGTCTAAAAATAACAACATTCCAGTCCTTTGTCTTAATGAAACTGAATAAATATCTGACCATTGCATAATATTATTCTTCATGTCCTCTGTTTGAAGATTATAAGAATGGATATCTCATGAAAATGATAAAGGATACCGAAAATATTGATAGTCAAGTTATTTTTGGCTTATCATTTGTTAAAAAATATACCAGAACTTAAGCAAAGATGTGTAACTAAACAAATATATGTGTGTATTTTTCCAAACAGAATGTAAGAATGTGATTAGATAATTTGTAAGCAGATAAATTATTCTCATTATTAGTTTTGAGTATTGCTATGTGAAGATGATGATATATTTTAATAATATATCATTTCAGTTTCACTCAAGTGAAAAAATTCCATACGGAATTGGTAATATCAAGAACAAAATGTAAAGTATTCAACTTCCATACGGAAAATTTGGTTAAAGACATTCAAGATTTTAAGTTATCATGTTACGTATGGAATTTAAAATTCCTTTTCGAATTTACGGATGGAATTCTACTTGTTTCTTGCTAGTTTTACGTGTCCGTCTCATATCCATATGGAATCATGTATTTCCGTATGGAAATTTCCCTTTCCGTATGGATTCCTGTTCATTGACGTACGGATTACGGTTGGAAATTTCATACGGGACACAATAATATTTGATTATAGTTAAGCACCTACAGCCTCAAACATTTAGAAAAAAATTATTTTAACTTTTTTTTATTTAATTGATGAATTGAATTTAAAATTACCTAAACATAAAGTTTAGAATTTTGAACCCATTATTTCCATTTAATCCTGTGATTTTAAAACCATATTGTTTTGATCAATGCACAATATTAAAAAATTTGAAGGGTGAAAAGCAAGCGTACAACATATAACTCAAATTGTTAAATTGTATGCAATTTTTTCTTGCAGAATGCAATCAGAGATGGGTATACAGATGGCATAAAAAGGGGATTTTCCTGGATTTTTTCCCAAAAAAAGTAAATTTTGCAACAGTTTCTTTCTTTTAATGCCTCATGATCTATAGATCATGAAATTAGATATTAATATATTGTTCTTTTTTGCTTATTTGTCTGTCCACATCTACATGTATATGTTTGTCTGTCCATTACTTTAACTTATAATGGCCATCATTAACATTTGAACCAATTATGATGATACGTACACATGCACAGCAAACTTCACTTATAAATAAATAATAGGTACTTTTTAGTTGAGACATGTTTAATGCATCAAGGTCAATTATGTTGAGTTCTATATTGACTTTTGTGACTTCAAGGTTTCTACCAGGATCGTGTATATATATGTATCATATATTTTCAGACACCATGATGATGAGAATTCAGGTCTGACAAACCATATAGCCTTGTTTGTCAAAGGATGGGTCAACACAGATGTTGAAGAAAATGTCATACAGTGTGAGTCTCAATTTTTACATTTAGGCAGTTATATACATTCATGCTTCAAACTATTTTACCCATACCACAGGGTGTAGGTTCGAGTCACGGAACAGAAACAGTATACATATTTCGGGTAAATTCCTTCTCTAATTTCCATGGCTGTGTTGCCACAATTGTATACGATTAACTAATTAATGATTAGCTATTAAAGCTTCTTTTTTGTAGAGCTCAGTTGCTCAGTCGGTTTGGTACCAATAGGTCCAGTTAGCTTGAGTGAGTGGCTCCAAGTCCCAGATGGAGAATGAATATAATTGCAACTTAATTGATTTAAAATTTATAATTCATGTAATACAACAAACCTTAATTACAATTCTTATTTGGATTTCATAATTGATGTACTTTTTTTAACTTTTTCATTGGGTGGAATCAAGCGGTACTTCCTTACGAAAAAACAAGAAGCCACCCTGAAGGCAAGGAACAAATTGGAAGAATAGAAGAAAAAAAGGGTGAATTATGAAAGAAAGAAGGAGGTAATACTCAGTTATTATACATGCTAGTCACTTTTGCATTATTTAACCATAGCTGTATTGTGAGTAAAACTTAAATTTTTCCAATAAAATCATTTGAAAATCTATGACACAGGAGATAATTCAATTAATTATTATATTTTGGGACACATTTGGAGGGTATTTTATAAAAATGACAAATAATTCATTAAAAATTTGAATTATACATGATGTTTTGGAAAATGGGAATTATTGCGTCAATGAACAGACAATTTTTTTAAATGTACCATGCATGTATATATAAGATTGCGGCAATAAGAAAATAAAACCTTCATTGTAATTCAAAATTTATGCATATATTTATTTCAGAAAGCAAAGCGAAGAAAACAGGCCCTGGCAGAGTTAGAAAAGAGAGGCTGGGAAAATGAGCTACGGAGAGCTCAGATAAACAACGTCATGAAGGTGGATTTTACATCAAGTGACGAGGAGTGTGATGATGGATTCATCACACATCCACCTTCATGGCAGAGTGAAAAATTTAAAAGAGTTAAAAGTATATTAGATAAGACCTTTTTAGAGATCTGCTCAGTGAAGAGCAGACGCTTGTTACAAAAGCGGAGTGTTGGCTCTGTACACGATAAGTCACCTCCAAATCGGCCAGAAATTCTCCCATGGATGATAAAAAATGATTAATTCTCGAACAACTTGATTAAAGTATATAATTTGGCTCATATAATACTCTAGTATATGATATAACAAGGAAAATGATTATTGTTGTGATATCGAAAATTAATTTTACTGCTGACGAGTTTTTGATTAATTTAAAATTAAACAGTTATATTTTACAATCATCGATCTGTACAGAGCCAAAACTCCATAAAACATTGTAATATTTGTCTTAGAGTATGCTATTTTGCTATTCAATTAATTGTTGCTTTTGTTTAATATGGGTATATTAGTACATTTAGTAGAAACTCAGAAACTTATATTGATTCATATAGTATTATTCATTATAACTTAGTTTGATTTTGTTCTAATTTGAATTTAATTTACAAGTCTCTCATAATGTAATATTTATATATCACTGTAAATCAAAATTATGACAAACATTCATATCACCATTAATTTAAGCCTTTAGAAATATGAAACTGGTTGAATTCAATTTGTTTACAAACATTGCTTGTGCTCAGCTGTTTTTGAATATTCTCCTGTACTTTTTTAATGGGACAATTTTTAAAAAATTAATTATTAATGATATATTTTTGATTAAAACTGTAAGAGTAAAATAATTTTTTGCAAAATCTCAGTTTTTCGAATGTTAAATTTCGTTTGTCATAGTGTATCATCCAACATCCATAACTCGACGTTTGGCGTCCGGCGTCGTAAACTTTTTACATATTCGACTTTTTCTTCAAAACCCCAGATGAAAGGAATTTGATGAAACTTAGTAGATACGAAGTACTCATTAAGTCCCCTACAAATGTTGTTGCTTTTCATCTGGATCCATCAACAGATGGTGCCACCAGTCAAAAAAGTAGGTCAAAGAGGGTACCCTCCTTTGACAAACTACCTCTTAATACTGGGAGCATGCAGCGATAAACCGAATGCATAGGAATATGATCTAGAGGGATGTGGGAAGAAGTATTGTTAATTATTTTTAGTTCCATTCCAAAATCAAATTTTTGACGGTTTTGGTTTTACTTTTTAATAGTCAATGAACTATTCATTGTACTTCTAGGCCAAGCACCAACTTCTATCACGTCAGAGTCAGTTTCAAATTTATTCATGCTTTAACATATATTATGGTTGGTTGGTTGATTGGTGTTTTACGTTGCTTTCAACAATATTTTAGTTATATCGCAACATGGAAGCAGGAGGTTACCAACCTCTTAAACATAGTGGCGCAACCCGGGAATCGAACCCAGATCGTCGGCGCCGCAAGCCAAGCGCTTAACCACTACACCAAGCCTGCCCCTAACATATATTATGACAAACAATTAAGATTTCATACCAATCGTCATGCATTGATGTATTAAATTCTGCATCGTAATAGCGTGAGAATTATAAACTATTCACTGTTTGTAGAAGTTTTCCAAATGAGTCGCAGTATTTTATGATTAGTAAGATATGTACATATAAATAGATTATGTACAATGTATGTACTTATTACAAATTTCCTATGATACTTTGCACCTTAAAGTTTGCTATATTGTATTGATTGAGATAACTGCAACTTTTTTATCCACCACTGGCACTTATGCTATATTTGTTATATTTCATGTAATCTTTATAATGGAGGAATGAATCATGTTAATTATATCTAGTCATTATATACATTTTTAAAAGTAAATCTTTGTTAACATGTATTTCCATTTTTAATTTCAATGAAAAAAACATGTATGACATTTGACTGAAAATTAATATGTATATCTATTGTTTAATATGCTTGCAATTATCTTTTTAAATCTTCACTGTCAACTAGTCATTTTAAAATAATTTGTTTACATGTAATTTAAGTTACCTTATATGTTTTTATTCGTTATTTGTAATGATCAAATCACGAAGTTCGTGAAATATTCAGGTACATGAATATCATATACATGTCTATGAATTTCTTAAATAAATGTTTGAGTTATCCATTATATTGATCTCTTATTGAATGAACATAAAGGTAAAACAATACATAATGAGTGCCAACCGTTAATGAAAATGATGGCTATACATCTGCTGAAATAGTGGAAATTGAGAAAGATCAGAATTATAGTCCCCACAAGGTGACTTTTTCATAAACCAAAAAGTGTGAAAAAGTTCAAATGAAGGCAAAAAAACAGTTGACTGAAGGTGGTATTTTGTGATACCAAAAGGCTACAACTGGTGTAAAAGATGGACGAAAGACAACAAAAGGTGATATTTTGTAATATCATCAGGTACAAACTATACAATGTAGTTTAAAGAAGGTCAAAAGGTACATTAAAGTTGATCTTTCTAATAAGATAAACACTGTGTCTTTGTCTAGTAAAAGATGCTGAAAGATGGAATTTTTCAGTGAAAATATGAAAAAAGTTAGTATTTTAGGTTTTTAAAAAGTGCATAAAAGTGGGCCATTCGTATACATTTTTAGTGCTCAAAAGTTATACAAAATATGGACTTTGTACCTTTCAACAAAAGATGAAAGGAGCAGGAAAGTTGCAAAAAGGCATAAAAAAGTTGGCCATTTTGTTACCTTTTAGATTTACAAAAGTCGTTTTTTCGTGCAGTGATGGTTAGGTTATGCAATTTAATACGTATATACATATATCATATGAGGCATTACAAAACCGATTGATCGAGATCGGGCCCATCCGACCGCCCGTCCAGCTGAAGTAAAGGCCAAAGCTTGTTAGCTTGTGTTTGGCACATTTCCTATCAGATGGCGCATAGAGAAACACGTTCAATATGTAGCCAATTCAAGAAACCAGTTTTCTTACACTAGTGCTTTGTATATATTTTCTATCTTTCTTTTCGTGTTTTTATATTTATGTAAGTGTTTGTATGTGTGTGTCCTGAAGAAGAAGCAGATTGCTTCGAAAATTTGGCAGTTTTTTAATTGTTTTAGTATTGTTATCGCTTACCTGTGCTTTTATATTGACCCTTTTTTTCTCAAGCGATTTGCATTAACCTTCCTTGATGTTGATCCGATACTTATTGTTACAATTTCCTTTTTTTGTGCTTTTATATTATCTATTTACTGTAACTTTGCATCCCTCTGGGATCCGTTCCTATTCAGTGTAACCTTATGTTCGTTTCCTGTATGTGTGTTGTGTGTGTATATCTTTTGTTGTATTCTATTTTTCCTCTTTCCCCTCCCTTTAACCCTTCTAGTGCTTCCCTTTATTGGTGCTTCCTTTTATTTGTCTTCCATTCTTTTCCCTTTTGCTTTTGTAGTTATATTTTCTTTTTCAACTCCGACCCTTATGGCATACAAATCTGACCCCGAGTTCAAAACGCTGAAGTCCTCACACGAGAGGTTTTTGAAAACCAGCCACAGAATTTCCAACTGCTCGACCTACTTAGCCAATAAACAAGTTCCCAAGGGATTCAAAATCAAGCTGCATCCCAACATTGGAAACACCGGTGATAGATTCAACAAGAGATGGGCAGAAATCCTCCATAACTGCTCGCCAAAGCTTCTTGACCTATGTTTAAGTGCTGACCGTAGCAAACTCAGTAGAATTCAAAATACAATCCACAAATCTACTGAGATACTTTCCAACAGACTCAGCAATAATGATTTTATCACCAGTAGACAGATCATCCAACATTACAATACCAAATTGTCCAACCTGCTTCTTCAGAAACAGCAACAGAAATTTGCCCGTGATGGAATTACCTATGTACCATCCACGAATGGCCCACCTAGCGTCCCGCAGAGTTCCGGCAAGTGTAGCCGCAATAGACGTTTTAAACGTCTGGGTAAGCACAGGAGATCTACCCCTAGTGCTCTGTGTGTCGCCCAAGAGGATAAAAGAGAGGTTCTTAATCTCTCTGATTTTCCTCTATCAGATAGCGAGAAGAAGCTTCTATCTAGGGGACTCTCTTTTTGCCCTATTCCAAGAGATAGTAATGAAAGTGCGGTTAGAGAAGACGTTCGTGCCTGTTTTCGACGTCTGCGCATGAAGGAATATTTCAGTCGACGCAACAAAAAACAAGACTCTGGTTCGGATGAGGAGGATTGTGATAGGTTTGAGAACTATAAGCCCAATCCCTTTGCAAAGAAAAGCACGTGGGAACCCGGACCCAGCAAATGTGGAAGATGATGTAGAAAAACTGCTGTGTTCAAACCCGTGTCGTGCCAAAGACGATTAAGATCGGAACGAGAGAAACTGTTTGCAAAGCCTAAAAGACAACGACTCCATAGTCATTAAAAAGGCCGATAAGGGATCTACTGTAGTAGTTTTGATTAGATCCGACTACATTATGGAAGCCAACAAACAACTCTCTTGTTCCTCTTTCTACAAGAGACTCGACATGGACCTTACGTGAATTTGCCAAAATTATAACTTCCGATTTGCTTGAGATGTGTGAGGCAGGTAAGAATGACATGACACAACAGACTACCTTTGTCCTGAAAATCTCAGGTCGGGTCAATTTTACCTGCTACCTAAAATCCACAAGGAAGGCATTCCTGGCCGTCCCATTGTCAGCGCTATCGGCCGCCCCACTGAGAAAATATCGCTGTTTTTAGACTACCACTTGCCTCCTCACGTTGTGCAATCACTTGTGATGATCACTTACAAGCGCGTTGTACATTTGTAATATGTGATTTGTCTATATCTTATAAGACACACTAATATTCATTGATAGTTTTTCAGTCAAAGTTAGCATCTTAAATTATTTATTATAATTCGTTCATACTGTGGTACTATGGTAATTCATATAAATTTATTTACATGTCATATTCGATTACTTTGACTACCTACACCGGTCCTTGTGTTTATTTTTTCCTGTTTGAAGTAATTTCATTCGGAGATAGAAAGTGTTACCATGGCAACCACGCTGTTTACTTTATCAGTTGCCCCGTGTTGCTAAGTAACCAAATTCATTACAAAATGTAGGTGTCATGCTTTATTCAGTAATCATCAAATCTTATTTTTACAGTTAAATTTTGTTGATATGACAACCAAACTCAGTGTTTTGTTTGTGTAATTTCTTTTAAGAGTATTTTATTTGCAGCATTGTTCATATTCTTACTCTATCATTACTTATTATTTTGATTTGTTTAGCCTCGCAATCGCGTGACCAGAGAATAAAGACAGAAAACTTAATTACGTTCTTTCAGAGACCTACGTAACACTGTCTTGTGAAGTTGAATCAAGTCACGAAGAAAAATCAAAAGCCAGTTCACCGCATCTTACAAAATGTGTGTCTACCAGCAACAACCAAAGCACACGCTCAGTACCAAGTTCACAGCTGTTGTAATATTCGGAATCGGAAAACCAACCACATGAAGTGACGTCAGCACATCACGTGAATCCCGCAGATCTTCACCAGTACAGACGTTCATCTCAGCTCTCTTGGCTCGACTTCATAGTAAGTTATATATATACTTAACTACTCGTAGTTGTCTATGTTCAAGAGAATGTCTGTCGAAGTATTGGTTTGGAAACACTGTATTATAAATGATTATATAGCTGATATAAAACAATAATGGCGCTGCAACTAATTTTGAACCCGTTGCATACCGACATTACCACGTAGAGTTCAAATTAGAATTTTTTCCGCCAAACTCAATTTGAGCTGAAAAGTCAGTTTCCGGTAAACAATTTGTTTAATTTGCGGATACAGCTTTCTTGAGGGACAAATATATATCTTGTATATAATTATTTATTATTATTAATTTTTTTTTCTTATTCAAAATTTCAAAATTTGTTATAACCGTGAATGTTTGCCTTGTCTATTCGGAATAAACTACAAGAAATGATATCAAGTTTACATGGGCCTTGCATGTATAGTTTAAGATTATTTAAGTAAATTTTTTATTTTTTTTTTCTTTGTCTATCGTGAAATTTCTAAAATCACTGAACAGTGAAAGATTTGCATTTGTCTGTCAGGATAGTTTACCACATTTTTTGACTGGTTTTTAAAAACTTATCTCCGGTAGGTAGCAAATAGCGGTTTATTTCTTGACACTTTGGGGTGATATATTGTATTATTTTACAATATTTTCTAAGTTTAAAGTGTGATTATTGAAAGAAAACCTCTGAGATGGGTATGATTTCCATGTAATTTAATTTCTGACGTTGGAAAACCTCTGTGGTGGATATTTCTAACCAAGTTTAAGTCGTACCTTTGGTTTAGATACATAAATCTGCCAAAGTTGATTTTCATTGTTGGGAAACCTCTGAGCGGAATAATTGCCTGTCTAAGTTTAAATTCTGATTTAATCGTACAACCTCTAGTTAATTTTGTGATATAATATTTATATCATAGGTAAAGTTGTTTATTGTAAATTAACGTACTTTTGTTAATGATTGATTATATTCCATCAAAAATCAGTCATCTAATTTAAACATATAAAGATATATATAAAGATATATATACCGTCAAGGACTATAGCGGTTTATGCATTATTTGTATATATAATTGATATATACATTTGTTATTTATTAATTCTTACAATACTACTATATTGTTATACTAACCATATTTTGCGGTTAGGTGAGATACTATACCGTTATATATTGTGATTAATATTATTTTATTAATATTATATTGCGTTATTATTGTTTACCGTCATATCATTATGTAAGCGGTTTACTGTATTTAAACGTTAATAATATATAATAATAATGGCAGCAAAACAAGAAAAAGTACAAATTAACTTTGCTAACAAAAATGAATTAATGACCCTCCCTCGTATTGGTGGAAAAATAGCGGATCAAATAATACATCTCCGTAACAAGGTTGGTAATATTGGCATAGAAGAAGAGAAATAAAGTAAACAATAAACGTCGTTATTGGAAGACAGAAATAGTAGAAACAATAGTTCCAGAGAAGAAACTTAAGTTAACTAAATCATCATTATCATCTTCGTCTGATCGCAAGTCGGGGATTTCTGCATGTCCATCATCATTATCCTCGTCTGTTTGTAGATTGGGATCTTCTGCGTGCCCTATCCCTGGCTGTAACACTCGGGATAAGAAACTAAAACGTCATTTTATGTATTATCATCTTCCTAAATTTCTTCAGGAGATATCTGATGTAAAGAATCATCAAACTCACTAGACTTATATAATTTGCGTTTGAACTCTCTCAAGTCCTTGGCACATGCGATTATTGGTCCCGAAGGAACTCTGATGGATCTCATGGATCATGGAGTTCGTCTGAAGTTCCTAATCGCTCTGAGATTCACCCTGAGTTGGAAAAAAAATTATGCACGGATTATGTCTATGTGCTTCCTGGGATGTACCAGAGACGTTTAGCCTTCATCTTTTGAACTCTTAAGCCACCTTATTGCACTGGCGTTGACCTTCCCTCCTGTTGTCAAAGTTATCTGACTGTCAGCGGATATCTTTCCGTAAAAACGTTTTTTTTTTTAAGTAGAAGATCAGGATCTAGACGATGGTATGATCGTGATAGATGAATGCGACCCTTCGGATGAGAACAATAATGATCCTCTTGCTGAAGACCTGCATATCATTCTAAACGTACTGTATCTACGCCACCGGATCATGTCCAAGACGAGAATAAACTGATTCCTGCTTTTGATAGTCATTTCCACTTGGATCGCACGTCTCTGAAATAATGGAAATCAACTGATAAAGTCCCTGAAGATATTGTTTCTCGTCTAAGGGAAAGTCGTTGTTTCCGGTTGAAGTTGATTCAGGCGTTATTATCTTCAGTGAACCTAGATCATATCCAAAGCATCTGAAATTCGCTTCGTCATGGTTCATTTCTGTTGGTGTTCATCCAAAACATATTGGTGAACTTTCAGAGAATAAGTTTAATGCACCGAGTAAATTAATGAGTAATCGTCGTATCTCCGCATTTGGAGAAATAGGTTTAGATCATTCTGTTGCTATCTCCTTATGGGGGCGTCAAGAACATACTTTTCTTCGTGTTTTGTCTATGGCTCGAGTTAACAAGCTTATTGTTTTGCATCTTCGTGATTCTTCTGAAGACAAGTTGGCGCTAGGGGTTAGTTCTCGATGCATGCAACTTATGCATGGAAAAGTCGATTCTCGTCAATATCTCCATAATTCATTGCTTCACTGGAGATTGCGAGCTCTTAAGTCAATGGCTTCGTGACTACCCTAACTCTTACTTTGGCTTCACATCTGCAGTTAAGGGTTTTTCAAAGGAACAGGTTGGTGGATTACTTGCTGTTCCGAAAGATCGCTTGCTTCTGGAAACCGATTCTCCATATTTCTCCAGGTGGGCAAAAGAGGCGAATACTCCAGCATATGTTGGGGATGTTGCCTATCATGTTGCTCGGCATTTACATATGTCTCCCGAGAAGGTTGTTTCTCTAACCAGAGCGAATGGTCTGAATCTATATAAGCTATTTTAATGTCTGGTGTACGAGATAGTTGTATGTATATCAGTATAACTTCAATGTAATATATAAGTTTTAAGGTGGTGGTATAGTTTTAAAATGAAGTTCAATATATATGGCATTTGTGTGTGATATAGTTTTTAATGAGATATGTAGTTAGATAGTGAATATGCAGTATTGTCGTCTCTTTGATTTATAGATTTCTCTTTGGCTTTAGTTTATGGTCAGTTATGTGGTAGGGGTGGTGGCTAATTTCTTTCATTCTTTTCTTCATTCATTTCTTTCATTTTCTACGAGTTTTGGTCTACCCAAGATAAAGTTAAACATATTTGAGGATTTTCAATCCGTAGTTTGCTGCTTTATTTTGTGTTGGTGGAGGCGTCCTCTTTCATCACCCGCATACGGCGTATTCATATCTCAGTTAATACATTATTCCAGAGCATGTTCAAATTACAATGACTTTGTTCTGAGGGCTAGGCGACTTTCAGTAAAGCTGCTCAACCAGGGTTATATATGTGCTAGACTAGCAACGTCACTGAGGAAGTTCTACGGTCGTTACGAGACTCTTATTACTCCATATGATATCTCGTTATCCAGACTTTTAAATGATATTCTGGACTGAGACCGATTCCGATCATTTTACACCGATTTGACATCTTCTATACTAGAAGGTTACCTACATATATAAATACATATGGAATTTACATGATTTGACTCTTTCTACTGGGTATATCTGACGGGTGTTGTTAGCAAGCAGGAGATGCTCACTCTCCCCGGGCGCCTGATCTCGCTCCATCACAGGGGTTCACATATGCTCTTCAAGTAGACATATTTTGTTATTTTCCACTTGTTATTCATTTTCACTAATTTTGTATGTCCTCTGGTTTCATGATTTTTAGACTTATGGTTTGGATTTATGCATCATCTTTACATTCAAACACGGGAGGAGTATGTAACATTCGGGATCAGAAAACCAACCACGTGAAGTGACGTCAGCACACCACGTGAATCCCGCAGCTCTTCCCTTCGTTCCCCAGTACAGACGTTCATCTCAGCTCTGTTGGCTCGACTTCATAGTAAGTTATATATATACTTAACTACTGGTAGTTGTCTATGTTCAAGAAAATGTCTGTCGAAGTATTGGTTTCGGAACACTGTGTTATAAATGATTATTTACTTGATATAATACAATACAGCGGTGCTCACAAGCGGCAGGCTCCGTTTGCGATATTATATTCGTGCACCAAAAATGATCTGAACAAGAGAGATTAAAATACACGGGTCAATGCAAATACGGTAGATGTCGCCACATTAGCGGGTCAAGTTATTAATTCCCAAAAGAGATTATATATTATAGTATTTTATTCATATTAATGATCTTTTTGCAAAAAAGGTGATATTTTCAGACTGCTGCTATTTATTTCTTTAGAGTGAAATGTTTCTCTATCGTAACCCCTAAAGAAGCCCCTGTTAATAAGGCGTGTAGTTTATCGTGACGTGTAATCTAGTTCCATAGCAGATGACCATGTCGCCATAGTGGACGTATGTTACTAACTCTCAAATGTCCCGCTTTTGAAAATTTTAAGAATTATATATCTTAAGAATTATTACTATTGAAGACCCTCTGTTTTCAAAATAGTTCAACTTTTAAGTTCTGGTAATAATACCAAGGAACTTTGTAATTTTGGTAAATTTTTAAAGAATGCTTTTAAAATGAGAAGTACTATAAGTTAAATTTCATAGCTATATATTATACATGTATTATATCTACTATATTCCATATAGAAATTTATATAAGTTTATTGTGATATTTCTATGTATTGCGTTGACCTTGACATTTTATTATAATATTGTTGAGTTTTATATACTGTACAATGTATATCTATAAGCTGTACAGCTTTTGATTAATAAACAATACCATACAACTCTTGCTAGTCGCAGTAATTGAAGCATAACTTTATGTAATTACCTTGTTCACTGCGGAAATTTTATTAACAAGGGGCGACATTAGGACGCCACGCCCGTATCAGCGAGTCGTTCTGTAAAGCTTGAACAACCTGTCCATTATGGCGACATGGTCATTCGTTCCTTTGTTACCGTACAGCGAAAATGCTGCAATTAATGATGCGTTGTTATATTTCACATTAGTTGTTTAGTTGGATAGGGTTTTCTCAAGGTACGAAATCAAGACAAGTAAATTATAGGAGTGGCGTCCCGTATTGTACCTTACGACAAGTTTTGGGTCAATGCAAATACAGTAGATATCGCCACGTTAGTGGGGGCCGATGCTATATACACGACCGTCTTGTATATAGCCACTACCGGCTATATACACGACGGTCGTGTATATAGCCACTGCATAAAGAATTTCTATATACACGATGATCGTGCGAATAGCTGAAACCGCGGAGATACTCTATATACACGACGGTCTTGCGAATAACAAAACTAGGGCAAATATTATTCACACATTAATACATTATGATAAAAAATAACCATAATAAGTATATTATGAAGTTTCAAGTTGTTAATTTTGAGTCCTTGGTATGATAAGAGGGATTTATAGAAGACGACAACGGAGAAGAAATAGTTGGTATTGTAAACGTCCGAGACTTACCGAAGCTCACAAAATTATATTTAGATTTACAAGGTGGAAAGAAGAAAGAGAAACTTGAATGAGCTTGAAGAAAGACCATACCATCCGCGTGCAACTAGCCAATATTGTCTCTGTATACACGACGATCGTGCAAATAGCCAACCAAAACATATAGTCTATATACACGATGATGGTGCAAACAGCCAACAGCATCATATTATATGGTCTATATACACGACGATCGTGCAAATAGCCTACCAAAAAGTATACAGTCTATATACTTTTGTAGGCTATTTGCACGATCGTCGTGTAACACGACGATCGTGCAAATAGCCAACAACATCATATATGGTCTATACACACGACGATCGTGCAAATAGCCAACAACATTATATATATATATATATATATATATATATATATATATATATATATATATATATATATCATGCGCGGATACAGGGGGGGGGATTGTTACCGGGGGTCTGGGTCTGCCCCCACCCCCCCGGCATCCGAAAATTTTACCCCAAAATGTAATATATGGGCATTTTTGGGGTTGGACACTTCTGTTTATTTCTTATCAATTCATAATTCAAATCAATATTTATATTTATTATACAATTTCTATGATTCAATTTCATATCAAGAAATCAAATTACAAAAGTCGAGTTATACTCGAATGGGCTAGTAAACGACATAGCACTTTTCATTTCGTTGGTATCAAGAAGAATCCAAAAGATTTCTGCATGATGATAAGTGATTCCCCGTTTTTATGAAACAACTAAAACATGAATAAAATTAGGACAATAAAAGCCAATCGTGTACATGTAAATATATTTACGTAAAAGGCGCACGCCCATCGTGCATATAGACAAAAACATCCATCCAGGCTATTTACACCATCGTCGTGTATATAGACTGTGATAGACTATATACACGACGGTCGTGTATATAGCCACTACCGGCTATATACACGACCGTCGTGTATATAGCCACTGCCCGTTAGTGGGTCAAAATATTTTTACCGGAAAGATTGTATTTTAGTTTATTATTTTTATCACTGTCCTTTTTTTGCAAAGTAGTTATATCTTTGGACAGCTGTTATTTATTTATTTAATGCGAGATAAAATGACACAGTATTATCAACTATGAATACTATTTATTACACAAAAACAATAATTGAGAATTATTAAAACACTGTACATCACATGGTTTGGAAGTTAACGGCCACAGATAGTGGGAGACCGAAGACTGACCGCCAATTAAGTACACACCTTATGGGCAGGCCAGGTGTCCCTTCGGCACACGAAGGAGACAAAACACCGATCATGCAGAATGAAAAGGCGAGATCACAAGGCCCACCCTTTGATGCCCGATATCTAAACCCCTCCCCGTCTGTAACAGACGGATGAGGCCAGCCACTCCCAATCTGCACGGATTGAGGAGTTTGTCCCCTCTGGCACACAAAGGACGACATGGCAACACTATATTATATCCAGCCTTTTATTGGCACCAACCAGGACCTCCTACTGCACGGCAGGTAGATCCCTAATAATAAACTGGGCTGGATGGGCCTATGGATCTGTGTCGGTCTCCCAGAATCACGCCTGTGACAATCAATGAGATAGCATTCATTAGTAATGCTATATCAAGAAACAAAAATACATGTATAGTTACTAACATAATTACAGAGTGAAAAACTGAATTTATGATTAATCGATAATGTCCAGTAGTCAAAGACAGACAACTATTTTACGGATATAAAAAAAAAACAGTTACAAAGTTCTTGATTAGCCACTGTAAATGGTGTATCCAAAGCACCTTGGTAGTGACCACATCGCATGAGCAATACTCCTTCCTACCTCCTGTGGATGGCTGCAATAGACAAAAACTCACAGCAGAATCAGGCTCTTAAAAAGGAGTGGGTGGGTGGGATTTGTTGCTCGCTCAAAATTATTGCCAGGAGTAAAGCAGTAGACGCTTTGACGTCACATATCATTGTTTCACAAACACCAATCAAACGAGGGCGTCTATCTACCCTCGTATTAACATTAACTTATGGACAACGGGAGGTAACTCTCACTACTTTACTAGCATTAAATCAGATTAACAGATATCACTGTTACTCCCTATTAATGCGAGATAAAATGACACAGTATTATCAACTATGAATACTATTTATTACACAAAAACAATAATTGAGAATTATTAAAACACTGTACATCACATGGTTTGGAAGTTAACGGCCACAGATAGTGGGAGACCGAAGACTGACCGCCAATTAAGTACACACCTTATGGGCAGGCCAGGTGTCCCTTCGGCACACGAAGGAGACAAAACACCGATCATGCAGAATGAAAAGGCGAGATCACAAGGCCCACCCTTTGATGCCCGATATCTAAACCCCTCCCCGTCTGTAACAGACGGATGAGGCCAGCCACTCCCAATGTGCGCGGATTGAGGAGTTTGTCCCCTCTGGCACACAAAGGACGACATGGCAACACTATATTATATCCAGCCTTTTATTGGCACCAACCAGCACCTCCTACTGCACGGCAGGTAGATCCCTAATAATAAACTGGGCTGGATGGGCCTATGGATCTGTGTCGGTCTCCCAGAATCACGCCACATGAGCGAGTCTCTACCCGCTCACCCATCATTTATGGTAAAGGGTATATCGTTTGATTTGAGGTAAGAAATAATTCTAAACCGCTTTTGAATATTTGGAGGAAAACGGAGTTCCCTGCCTCTGATAAATGCGTGCCGTCATGGCGGTACAAGTTGTAGTGTCTTCCTACTATTTTTGGATGACGCAACACCTTTCCTTCCAAATCTAAAATTAATGTTTTAACCTTTGAGTTAATTTGTTTCCTGGATTTTTCTATCATTGCTGGCTTTCGTGCGCCGTGCCAATAACACCTGGGAAGCATCATTGACCACACCAGTGTTAAATTAGGTAAAAGCACATGTAGACGATTCAAACTACTTTCTATATCATTTAATAGGTCAAGTGATTTCTTTGAAGTTAAATCGTTTGATCCTAGATGGATCATGAGAACATTAGGGGGACAGCGTGTCCGAAGTAAGGAGTTAATTTTTGTATCAAATTCTTCCCATATCATACCCGAATAACCAAACCAGGAAATGCTTGCGCCAAGATGTTGAAGACCGAGGGATAAGCCGCCTGGCTGTGACCGAGCGTGAATACTAGCCCAACGGATGATTGAACACCCGATTATCCAGATGATATGTTGACCTAAAACAGTAACTTGTTAATTGCAAGAGTATAAAACAATGTAAGAATCATCAATAATGAATCTATATATATATACATATTGTTACGCACGTAGGCAAAATATTTTAATCAACTGAAAATTGTAGCTGGTTTAAATCATATTTCATTGAGAGGAATGTGAATGTACGAGGAAAAGGCATGCGAAGACCATCTGCCCCATGCTTTGATCGTTTCATCTGAGAAACCTCTTCTCGAAGCTTCGGTTGCCGCGCCTATCCGGAAACTGTGAGATTTATAGCAGTCAACGCTAAGATTACAAAGGGTAATTGCTTTCCGCAACACAGATCTAAATTGATACATAGTCAGGGATTTTCCGTCAAAATGGATGAATAATTGTTTGTTCTGTGAGTGTGGCCGTATACTTAGATAATGACACATTGAGGAATATGGACAGGAGGGGGAAGGGCTAGACGCGCTAATTAGCAGTGTTACCGAATTCCCATGCTGGTCGGTTTTTGATTTCCTGATGCATATTTTTAGCGATTTCGAAATCGGGTTAAGCTGAATGTCTGTTACTTGTAATGGTCGATCAGAATCAGAATTCGCGCTAGGGGAAGCAAATTCACTTACTCTTAAAAAACCAAAAAATGCTAACGAAAATGCCGTTTTGAAAAGAGACGCTTCGTATGTCGACGAACAAATAACTTGGAGCGTTGAAATTAATTTATCAAGCAGGGGTAGGGTGATTGGAGCCCTGACATCGCGTGTTCTGCCCCCTCTTTTGATACCTTCAAGTACTTTTGAAACAATGAACGCCTTTGTGTTATCTGGCAATCCACGTAATTTATGAAAGTAGCTTAATGCACTTAGATAGGTTGAAATTGTAGACACGGAGAGTTTTCTTATTGAAAGATATGCTAGGAAATGCATCAACTGCTCCACACTAATCGGCCATGTACTTTTGAGCTTGTATTGGTCTAGAAAGGTATTGAAGAGGTTTTTGGAGCCATTGAGTTGTGAAGGAGGCATGATGCTCGTGTTGTTAAAAACTCCATATTTCGTGAGGGATGGGTGTGGGATGCTGGTCTGCAGTGGGTGCTAGTTGACGAAATCTCTGCCACTGACAACGAGAAATAGAATCAGCTATGTCGTTATGGATACCCGGGATATGTTCTGCCCGTATCATTATGTTTTGAGTCAGGGTACAAATCACAAGGCGCCGAAGTAGACGCATAACCTGTTTATCTTTAGAAGATTTTTTTAATATTTGAACGACTGCGGAGTTGTCAACGTGAAATAACACTTTTTGGTTGGCTAAATGTTGACCCCATATTATTAACGCAGTAAGTACTGGAAATAACTCGAGAAAGGTTATGTTATTTAACAGACCCTCATCGAACCAGGCGGAAGGCCATTTTTCATGAGCCCAATGGCCTTGGAAATAAATCCCAAAACCTTTCCCGTTCCCACCTGCGCTGTCCGTAAAAAATTCAAGTTTGTTGCAGCTTAACCAGAAGCGACTCTGCATTACTGTCACCCCATGGTAGTTTACGAGGAATTCAAGCCATGCTTTAAGATCCTCCTTCATTGAGGCCGAGACCCGTATTCTATGATGGGGTTGGTTCGCCCTGGGATGATGCGTCGATTAGCCTTCGCATGAAGGCCCTGCCCGGGGCTACAACTTGACATGCAAAATTAAGGGAGCCAAGCAAAGATTGTAATTCTCTTAGAGTAACTTTTTTGATAAAATCAGTAATATTTTTTCTTTCAGTTCTGAGAGCTTTGCTGGCGGAAGTTTCATTGTCATATTGATGGTGTTAAATTCCACGCCAAGGAATGCGAGATTCGTGGTTGGACCTTCGGTTTTTGTAACACGAAGTGTTTACACTGTTATTGACCCGGGTCATTTGCGCTGCCATATTGGGATTCACAAATATGCACATTAATTCATACACTCAGTGACATAGTAACATGATTATGTGCATTAAATTTTGCAAATATTCATGAACATTTGATACTTCTGGTATGCTAATAACTACATATTCAGCAAATTATTTAGGAAGATGTATGGAAAGTCTATACCAGAGCTGAACAAACACGATGATTATTTTTGAAACTAGCTGGCATGGAACCTATGTTTTCATTCAGTCGTTGATTACTACGCACTGATCGCACATTTTCGGGTCTTTCCGTCAGCCCTAGCCAACCACAATAACAACATGCTTTGGATGACGTTATGCCGAAAAATTGATGTTTTACTTGATTAAATTGGGACAGCAGACTGTATAAGTTATTTTTTTTGCCTTTCCGTATTGTAAACATTCTGCGTAAGTTTCACCAGAGCTGGGTGTAAACGTGAAATTGCCCCCCAAACTCCACGTTGCTAAGGGACGAAGAGCGTCATGCATAAAATTCTTCCGAGAAACGAATTGATACTTAGTGCACCGTCATAAGAAGTTTCTTCGGTTTCATATTCTTAAAATTCCATGATTAAATTATTAATCACAAATTGATTCATACATGAGTGACTTGACATCGCATCGTAAACAGCTGAACAGGCAAATTTGCTCCGGCGCGGCGAGATGAAATAACATGATGGAAAGCATGTTGCACGGTGGTACGCATGCATGTTATGTACGTTGTGAGTTTTGTTGGTTTAACTTGATTGTAATAATTGTGCACGTGAATGGTAGAACTTGCAAATTGTCCTTGGTATGAGATTTAAGATGGACGTTAAGAGCAGTGAAACGAAGTTGGTTCAGACAGAATTTTTGATAGTTGGAGTCAGAGGCAATGTGGACAAAGAGTAGGTATAATGATTTATTATGTATTAATAAATTTGCGGACGGTATATCGTGGTTATACATGTTTCACTACTGGGTCCAAAAACCCCTGAGAATCCCGTTTTTCACTGCAAAACTCTGCAACACCCTGAAAAACTCTGAAAAACACTGAAGTCTGCCTGAAAAACACTGAAAAACTCTGACAGCCCTGATAAACACTGAAAAACTCTGAAGTCTACCCTGAAAAACTCTGAAAAACACTGACGACCCTGAAAAACTCTGCAAAACTCTGAAAAACTCTGACGCCACTGAAAAACTCTGCAAAACTCTGAAAAACTCTGAAAAACACTGACACCCGCTGCGATGCCCTCCGGCCGTGCGATCGCGGCCTCGCGTACTTCTATACGGTCCCTTCTATAAGCCCTATTAGCATTAATGTATATAAAATGTTATGCGTTGTGAATTAGAAAAAAAAAGGAAGAGAAAATAAATAAAACATATCTCGCATTTTTGTACGGTGTTTTGAAGTGAAATTATTTTAACGAATCTCTAAATTTAATTTTACTGATGCATTATTCAAAACCAAACAAACCCAGCAGAGGCGTATTACAATACAAAGGCTTTTCTTATCGAGATTTATATATACATTTGTATTTCCAAATGAAAATGTATGTACATATATTCCTAGTAAATATCACTGTTTCATAGTGAAGAAAAAATAAAAAAAACATATATAAAAAAGAAGCTCCAGAACTATAAATTAGTGAATAAATAATAAATTATTGAATAATAAATCAAAAAGTGAATAAATAAATGAATAAATGAATGAATGAATAAATAAATAAATAAATAAATAAATAAATAATATTTGAATGTGACCAGTACCTATAAATTTTATACGAAAAGCGAATTTCATACACCAGTACTGACAGCAAATCGACCACAAAGAAAATCGCTTGTCATTCATTTTAAATAACACAATGCATTCTATTCCAATTCTGTTGCAACATTTATAGAGCCTATACCCATATATTTTCATGTGACGACCTTTAGGTTTAAACACCCCTTCTCACACACACACACGCGCAATACTTTTTTCTCTATCAATACTTTTCACACAAAATTAAGACACACAAATTTAACCTTTGTTCTTATTATAACAGCGTAATATAACAAAGTTCAAAGCACAATAACTTTCTTTAACTGAAAATTTTACGTGTCTACGTGTTGCTCTTTCATTCCAATGACATACGTAAATTTTGTCCTATAAAATATTTCAGTGATTAAATATTTACTCGGTATTCAATAATGTTGCTTGAAATAGCATCAAATAAGTTTCAATATATCAGTGTAACAACGTATCTGCCGTTTGTTATATCACTACCTACTTAATCTACATCATGTAACTCTATATAATAAAATGATTTTATCTAACAGCACCCCCCGCCCTTTTCAATGGGAGACTGTGCCCTCCCCCCCCCCCCCCTTTTCTTTCAAAAATTTCTAGATCCGCCCGCCTATGACGTATTGCAACAATGTATCCAGTAAGGGTCATGTATAGCAATGGCGAATACAAGGGCGCTCGCCTAACAGCACTCCCCCCCTTTTCAATGGGAGACTGTGCCCTCCCCCTCCCCTTTTTTCTTTCAAAAATTTCTAGATCCGCCTATGAACAGTATCTCCCTTATTTCGTATTGTAACAATGTATCCAAATACAAGGGCGCTCGCTCTGTTGACTGGGACATAGAAGTCTTACATAAAAATACCCTGTCCTGTCAAAACTAGCAAAGTATTTGACCTTTATTTTCAAAATGACATATAAATTCAAGTAAACGGTGTCATATTTAGAGCAGATACCTCGATCTGCCCCAACCTATGGATCCAAATCGTATGTTTAAATCATATAGTATATTTAAATTGAGACCACTCGGGCGCGCCCCCCCCCCCCCCCCCCCCCCCCCCCCCCACCCCCCCCACACACACACACGCCCCTTCTCTCCCTTATATATATATATATAATATATATACATGACCCTTACTGGATATATATAATACCTAGAATATCTTCATTAGAAAGTAACGGCACACGCATGGAATCTGAAATTGCTTTATTTTAATCCGACATGTCCATGTCTTTGTTTTTTTTTTTTACCTTTATTCTACATGTCATCAGTACTCTATTACGTAATAAACATCCGGTTGTTTAACTCGGTAAATATCGATCGTAATCTCATATAGTTTGTTACCTATCATGCTGTAAATTGGGACTCGAAATTAACAGTACCTTGGTGTGTATGAGGGGACAAAACATATTTAGTAACAGGTTGAAACATATCCAGTTGATGCATTTCAATGTTAATTTTGTGTTATTGGCAAAATTAAAGTGTCATTTTAACAGCGACTTATAAAGTTTAGGACAAAAACTGATTTTCAATCTTCAGAAGTGAAATAATTTGTTTTACACACGATCATTTATTTATTTTTATGTTATAAACTAAACTACATCAATTATTTAAGTTCAATTTCTTCCGCATTTCCTCTGATAATAGCAATATTATAGAATACATGCAAAATGTGAGATTTGTAAAGCTGTGATATAAAGTGCTATTCTGTTCCATTAATTTACATACGGATTAAATAAGTAGCTGCGTTACGGCCTGTAGCGAGAAGGAAATACGCATACCCAAAGCCATGATCGTTCACTCAAGTTGGACACTGTTTAAAAAAAAAAGGGGGGGGGTGGTAGAATTAAATTAACGCAACTTCACAGCGTTTTATCGGTGAATGGCCGCTAATTTATGAAGAATGCAATATTTATTTATCAATATTAATCATGAATGCCTTTAAACTCGAAAGAGAGTGGGGAGCGGCCTTAAGGTCGTAACATAACGATATTTGGGTGGATTCTTTACACAGATTGGAAAAGATGTAAAAATAAACATCAATCATTATGTGTTATTAAAATGATTGATAAGGATATATAGAATTAATTGTTTCTTTTTTTCTGTATTTATTTATCTATTTACAATTAAAACTATGCGTTTTCTGTAAACTTCGTCTGTCGATTTTAAAAAATCTTATTATTTTTATTAAATTTATTTTGATGTATTTTTTTCGTACGGAAAAATTTAATGTTCTTATTATAAATAAATAGATGAATTAATAATTAAATAAATAGATAAATAATAAATAAATATGAAAATAAATAAATAAATGAAGTCCGCCTAGGAAGGCCGCTGGCCGGTTTGTTACAGTACGGAAAAATAGTGCTTTTATTATAAATAAATAAATAAATAAATAAATAAATTTTAAAATGTCTTGTTCTATATTTTGTACTTATTTCCCATTCCCTTAATGCACCTCTATAAAACAACGATGTTAAGTAACATGCTACTGCTGTAGTTACACTATTTGTTCGTTCGTTTGTTTGTTTGTTTCATTCTTCTTTCTTTCTTTAAGTCGATCAATAAAACAAGTGACATCGCGCTGGAAAGTCCTGTGTCAATAAAATAGTTTTTGCTAAGTACGTAATTCATGTGATTTATTAAAACTGCAAATGTAAAGATCATCTTACAAACGTAAGTCAGAATAGCAACAATATCTAAGTAATTTTATCTATAAAAAACGTTAAAGTAAGTCCTTGACAAATGGTAAAAAGATGCGGTTTTTTTTTCTTATTCCCCGCTTATAAATTCATCACATTTAATACTTATTAAAGATCATATATAGATAACAGCGAACCATTTCAAGGGCTTATATTATAAAAGGGACCGTATAGAAGTACGCGAGGCCGCGATCGCACGGCCGGAGGGCATCGCAGCGGGTGTCAGGGTTTTTCAGAGTTTTTCAGTGGCGTCAGAGTTTTGCAGAGTTTTTCAGGGTCGTCAGAGTTTTTCAGAGTTTTTCAGGGTAGACTTCAGAGTTTTTCAGTGTTTATCAGGGCTGTCAGAGTTTTTCAGTGTTTTTCAGGCAGACTTCAGTGTTTTTCAGAGTTTTTCAGGGTGTTGCAGAGTTTTGCAGTGAAAAACGGGATTCTCAGGGGTTTTTGGACCCAGTAGTGTTTGAACGCTAATGTGTGGACCAATCAGAATTATCAAAACAAAACAAGTGAATTAGAATGTCTTTTTAACATTACTTTTTGTCCCCTGCTTTTGTGAAAGCAAGGGGACATTACATCACATAATACTCATTCCTCCAACTGTCAGTCTGTCACAAAAACTTTAACCTGGGCTATATCTTTTGATCCAGTAGGGGTACATCTTCACATGTAGATTCCTTGTGATGAGACTTTTCATTTAAGATAATTACTTTTGACATCTTAGAATTCTTTGAATTCACTTGTTTATCTTGACAGTTGTATATCCTCAGGAACACCCTCATCTGATTACAACCCCCTCCGAATTACAAACATGGATTCACCATATCTTCTCTGTCTTTGTACAATCCACAGCAAATGATCTGAGCAAGGACAGTTTTAGATCACCTTCACATAGTTTTTTATGATCTTGTGCTATAGGCCTGACATCCGCAACTGGAAAACTCAGTTTTGGACAAACTACAAATGCTACAAGTAGCAAACATCTTGGGATATCACTTGATGGCATGCTTTGGATGCTGCATGTGACAATTTTTCGGTTTGACTGGCATAGTTAGCCTTTTAGTGTACCTCGATTCTGGACAAGCTACATGCAAATACCAAACTTACACTAATTAATTATTCATCTTGCAGACTCGAAAACATCTTTCAAGCTGTACCTGACATACTTTTGGACACCCGCTTTTTGTGAAAGTGTGGGGACATGAAATCTTATTTGTCCATCCGTCTCTGTCTGTCTGTCACAAAAACTTTAACCTTGGTCATAATATAGGGCCATTATATCTGGCATGTTTGTGCCTAGTTGCAATACCTTTCCTGTATCTGTAGACATGCACAACAATGACAATGTCACGGATCACTGTACCCTTACTGTTAGAGCGTCAAAAGCAGGGGACCACAATTCTCTGAATTTGCTTGTTTCATTTGAGTCATTTTGGTATCCTGTTTTGGGCACATTAGTATCACAGTTATGGACAGTACAAGTACCAAAGTTGCACAAATGATTCATCTATGGGATGCACACTAGAGTACCTGGTTCGATTGCTTCATGTGACAGCGATTTGGTTAACCTATTGGGGGTACCTCAGTTTGCGACAAACTAGAAAAAATAAAAGCCTTCTGACTTGGCCGTATGCCAAGCCACCTCGACTAAACAGTGTGTGAAAATGGTTCTTCTTGGGATGCTGACTTGAATGCAAGCTTTGTATAACTATTCCCACTTCAATTTTGTTTCATTAAAAGAAAATTGATTAAAATAACTCAATAATGATTCAAGTGTCATTTTGAATTTGTGCTGTTAATTGTGAGAATGAAACTAGTCCTGAATTAAGGGGGTAGTCTGGTGAAGTAGTGAGAAGAATTAAAATCTACAACTGGCTATTTCATGCATATTCTATAAGAACAGATAGAAGTAGATTAAATAATAAAAAAATGTATCATGTTATGGAGCAAATTATTGTACTAGAAATCAATGCAGATTAACACTGTGTCATGTCTGTTTAATAGAGAAATGTCATTTTAGAGCAGTTTATACTTTTTTTTTGTTCACAAATATGACACAGAAAAGTATGGGTTTTTTATTTTGGTAGATAAACTTATGAATTTATACTGATTGATTGAAAAAATAACTAGGATTAGGGAAAGCTCTGACAACTTACGAAGCCTTTCATAGTGGCTATAGTAACTAAACAAACCTACTAAAATGATGACAATTTCACAAGAAGTACACTTATTTGAAAATTTCTGAAATCTGCATCACTGTGATGTTACACTGTAATGTGCAATGGTCTGTCATAAGTCAAAACAACATAAAATTACAATAGGTAATGGAACATTTTACAAAGAAATTTGGTAGATATTACACACAACCCCCCCCCCCCCCCATTTTGCTATCACCTCATTTGTGTGTAATATATATTGAATGAAATATTTCCTTTTCATGTTTAAGAAAGGAATTGATTTGTATACATATAAGCTTCAAATGACATTTCAAATTAAAACTATATTTAGATTCGATATAATCAAAATATATAAACACATTAATGCCCTCCCCCCTTTTAGGACGATGGAGGCTATTTGGAAAACAAGTACATATATTTCCTTAAAAATTCTGCCTTTGTGGCACATATATAACTACTTCAATGAATATGTCGGTAACAACATCGCAGTATTATTTAAAAGTTTAAAATATCTTCTTTTTAATGATAAGTAAATCATGCCTCTACTGTGGACAAGTCCGAAGATATAATGGCTCAAAGACACCATACTTTTCAACAGACAGTATATACAGCAGGAGCGACGACATCACATCATTAAGATGTAACGTTTCAATGACATCATCCTCTACTGCATGACGTAAATCTGCAGCCCTTTTCAAATATGTTAGCACTCTGAGGGTTAAAAATAAAAACCCTCTCTTGTTCATTAAATTTAGGTTTGATTGTTTCAAGATAATTAAATATACTGGCCTTCGCTTTTAGTTGACTATCTTGTGCTTTTTTGGGGTGGAGGGTTGAAATATTTTACTTTTCCCATTTCGTATTTGCCGGCATAGAGATCTATATCAGCATTGTCGATTGCTAGAGCAACGGAAACCGGTATGTCGTAAACAAGTTTTGGTGAATAGAATAACTCTAAAAACGGTTTTCTTCAATATCACATGATAATTTACAAACACATGCATAATAGACAAATTATTGAATATTACTTCTGTATTTTCTATCACGACTAAAAATGTTACATCATCGTGACAGTACGAGTTACCTCCCGTTGGGCAGATTACCTTTAGGCGTAAATCGCTCACCAGACTAAGTCCTTGATACTATTGATAAAATGATTTCCTCTTGATCTTCATATGAGTGTTACTCAGGACCTTCAGTCCTTTGATTTCGTGAGCGATCGGCACGCCTAACAACTGACAAACTTGCTCAAAAGTTTGCATCAATGTCCGACATTGAGTCGAATCAGGATGCCCACTAAATAAATAGTCATCAAGATAGTGAATGATAGTTGCCGAGCGAGATGGATTTTTCTTTTCTACCAACCAATGAATAAATGATGAGAATTTTTCAAAAAGAGAGCAGCTAATTGAGGCACCAAAAGGCAAACATTTGTCAAAATAATAACGCCCTTCGAACGAAAACCCCAACAGTTCGAAATCCTCCGGTCTTACCGGCAATAATCGGAATGCAGACTTGATGTCGGCCTTCCCAAGTAGCGCCCCCCTTCCCAGGGTCTGAATCATTGCAACTGCTTCGTCAATGCTAGAGTAATGTACTGTGCAATACTTTTCAGGTATAAAATAATTTACCGACGAGTTTTCAGGATATGACAGATGATGTATTAGCCTGAAATCACCTCCCTTTTTTGGTTTAGACCCAAGGGGGATATACGCAATGTGGGGATAGGTATTTCTTTAAATGGACCGGCTACTCTACCTGCCCTTACTTCCTTTTGAATTTTTTCACGTGCAATTTCAGAGGCCTTGTGTATACTCGTCAGATTTTTATGAGAAAAAAATGAATGCGTGGGCCGCAATACTGTAAAGAAAATCCGAATTTGAAACCATTCAATAGTAAATCTGCAGTGTGATTGTCTGAATAATCGGAAAGGAGTGCCGATAAGTTTTTTATTATTATTGGCGAAAATCCGATTTTAAATGTGCTGTCCTGATGTATTGAATTGTGGTTTAGTATTATTGCATTTGAATTCTGGGTGATTGGATCCGCACTTGCTGCACTTGTGCGGAAAGGTGCATCTTGGAAAAGTACATTTTCCGCGATTGAAACCCGGCAAGTTTTGGTGGTATGTTCGGGCCCTTTTGAGTGAAATTCCTCTCTGGAATTCGACGAGGAATTTTATTTTGCTTCACTTCGAAAGCTAGTCATGCAAAGCAACCAGAGCTCGGTATCCACTATTCCCCATGATGTGTGGGGATAGTTCGCTCTTTTAAGACGAAATTGTTCGTCATACTTCACCCATGCGGACGGTGAAGGTGCCTTACTTGCTGCGAGTCTGATGTCGCGCATGTATTTTAGCATCTCCTGGATGCGTGTTGGGTGTTTTTCTAAATAAATACCCATAAAAATCATGAATGCGGAAGTCCATGTGTGTATGTTATACAATGGCTTATTTAAATTATGTTTTTGTAAAGTAAGTTTTCCGTCTTTGAAAGTAATTTCCTACTCGACTCCAATTCAGAGTTTAGATCCCGGGCGGACTTTAACAGAATAGGAAGGTCTACGAATTTCCCGTCCCAAATTTGTTCCCTAAGCTTAATAGGTACATGATCACCCACTTTATCGAAAAAACTAGGTAGCATCGGAGGGTTACTGTCCACATGATCCGACTGTAGGTGATTATTTGGTTGAGCATGCAATAGCGGGAACAAAGAATTGTTACCTTCCTGAACTGGTGGCTCCCCTGGCGTAGGTGTAAAGTGTATAGGTAAGGGTTCTCCAGATGAAAAAGGTTGTCCTGATGGAGGCAATAGAGGGTAGGTAGTAGAATTAGGAATATACGTTGAAGTTGCCGGGACGTCAGAGGTTGCCAGGTTGTCCGTTGGTAAGGATGTGTCCAAAGGAGTGGGACTTCCGACTGTCTGGGTGGGTGGGTTTCTTAGTCTTGAGGGCCTGGATTTTGAGATATGGCGCCTATTTGGTTCATCAACTTTTTCCGAGAATCTGGCCGGGCGGTGTCTTTTTCTGGAACCAGCGATAGAGCGGGAGTTCCTTGGCGTACTTTTCCCATGGTGAATAAGCACTATATTTGTCTAAATGTTTTTTCCGCTATAAAGTTCTTCTAACAGCAAAAAATTTAAAGAATAAATCTCCGAGTCAAAAGATTTGTTGCTCGCTCAAAATTATTGCCAGGAGTGAAGCAGTAGACGCTTTGACGTCACATATCATTGTTTCACAAACACCAATCAAACGAGGGCGTCTATCTACCCTCGTATTAACATTAACTTATGGACAACGGGAGGTAACTCTCACTACTTTACTAGCATTAAATCAGATTAACAGATATCACTGTTACTCCCTATTAAGGGGCAACTGGAAATTTTTCAAAGCCCAATTCGAATTTTACGAAATCGCAACAGGTCTCGATAAGAAGGATGAAGCTATTCGTATTGCCACACTTCTTACAATCATGGGCAAAGACTGCTTTCAAGTCTATCAAAATCTGAACCTATCTGCAGATGATAGAAAGAACCCGGAGAACATTCTTAAGGCACTTACTGACCACTTCGAACCAAAGGCCAATGTTATTTATGAACGTTATGTGTTCAACACAGCTGATCAACTGCCTACCGAGTCTGTAGACGATTATATTTGTAGACTTCGAGAATTAAGCAGATCATGCCAACATGGTGAGATGGCAGATCAACTCATACGTGATCGTTTAGTCTTAGGCACAAAAGACAATTCAGTAAGAGCTCGTATGTTAAGAGTATCTGACCTCACGCTTACCTCTGCCATTGATATGGGTCGCACCAGCGAACGTACGTCACAGCAGTTACAAAAGCTTACACCCTTGGTTACTTCTAATGAACCAGCTCAACAGTCTGTCAACTATACGTCAAAGTCACAAAAGGGTTCAAAATTTAAGAAAAGAGACAAGACTGGTGAATCAAAGGAAAAAAGGAAATCACGTCAAAACACAGTGAAGAAGTGTAAGTACTGTGGTGGAAGTCATGAAAAGAACAGAAACAAATGTCCAGCCTTTGGTCAAACATGTGGCAAGTGCAAAAAGGCAAACCATTTTACACAAATGTGTCAGGCTAATAAAAACATAGTTCGTCACGTGAATGCATCCAGCGATAATCATGCATCATGGAGCGATGAATCTAGCTCAGAAGAGTGTTTCCGTGTCACAAACAAAAAAGGGAAACAATGGTTCAGTAGAGTCAACATGTCTTGTCAAGGATACAGCCGCGACATAATTTGTCAGTTAGATACGGGTGCGTCATGCATCGTAATGGGATATTTGCAATATGCACGTCTCGTTGAAAATGGTGATCTGCCGATTACTCCTACAAAAACTAAACTCGAATTATATGGAGGTAATGCATTCTTGCAACCAATGGGCACCGTAAATATTGATTGCCAAGTCCGTGATCGCACGGAAAAGCTCAAGTTCTATATTACTGACACTACTCAAACCACGTTGTTGTCCGCAGAAGCTTGCGAACTCCTTGATTTGCTCTCGGTAAGTGTCGTGCATCACGTTGATGTAACTGCCGCAAACGAGTCAGCGCCTCTCTCTAAGGCTGACATGTTGCATGATTATGGCGATGTATTCGAAGGCTTAGGAAACCTACCAGGCGAATATGACATTGAACTCGATCCTACGGCTAAACCGGTACAGCATTTACCGCGCCGTGTTCCTCAAGCCATGAAGGAGGACATACGTGTCAAACTTGACGAACTCACTAAGCGTGGTATCGTCACCAAAGTTTCAGGATCCACCGATTGGATCAACAGCATGGTCGCAGTCAAAAAAGGTTCGAAACGCATATGTATCGACCCGAAGGAACTGAATCAGGCGATCAAGAGACCGCATTATCCTATGCCAGTATTGGACGATATACTGCCAAAACTAGCTGATGCCAAAGTATTCACTGTCCTTGACCTTAAAGAAGGGTTTTGGCACGTCAAATTATCAGAGAAGAGCAGTTATCTTACTACTTTTTGGACACCTTTCGGCAGATACCGCTGGCTACGCATGCCTTTCGGCATTTCTTCCGCGCCTTTAGAATTCCAGCGACGCCAACACGAGGCGGTAGAAGGCCTCAGAGGCACCGAAAGCCTCATTGATGACATTCTAGTATATGGCAAAGGCCAGACTATCGATGAAGCTATCGCGGATCATGACCGTAACCTTGAAGCCTTTTAGAACGTGCGCGTGGGGCAGGCTTAAAATTGAATAGAGACAAGCTCAAATTGCGCCAATCCGAAGTGAAGTATATGGGTCAAATCCTTACTCCTTACGGCATTCGACCTGATCCTGAAAAGGTAAAGGCCATTACGGATATGCCACGACCGACCAATGTGAAAGCAGTTCATCGTTTCATAGGTATGGTTACCTATCTATCTAAATACCTACCGCATTTATCCGAAACTTGTGAACCTCTGCGACGTCTTACAGACAAAGATGCTGTGTGGTCTTGGCATTCGCACCAAGAGGACGCATTTCAAAACATCAAACGCCTTGTTAGTATTCAGCCGTTACTCAAGTATTATAACCTTAATGAAGAAGTCACCATACAGTGCGATGCTAGCGATGTAGGCCTCGGCGCGACACTGATGCAAAATGGCCTCCCGATCGCTTATGCCTCTTGTGCACTATCGCAGTGTGAACAGAGATACGCACAGATCGAAAAAGAATGTTTAGCGATCGTCTACGCATGTGAAATTTTCGATCAGTACATATTCGGTCGCGAAGTCGTAACAGTTCAATCTGATCACAAACCCTTGGAAGTTATCTTCAAAAAGTCGCTTCTCAACGCTCCTAAGCGACTTCAGCGAATGTTATTACGCCTCCAACGATATAACTTGCGAGTAGTGTATACAAAGGGGAGTGAACTCTTCATAGCCGATACGCTATCACGTGCCAGTCTTCCGTCGAACGATACCCAGCTGTCACACAATGAATATATCTTCAGCATTGGTCGAGATATAGCCGCAGTTGATGAATCTGAATGGGTTCCGAATGTTTCACGGCAAAGACTTACTCAGATACAAGACCTTACCAACAAGGATGAAATCCTTCAGACTCTTAAGACTATTATTTTCATTGGATGGCCAGAATGTCGCGAACTAGTTCCTATAGCAATACGTCCATATTGGAATGCACGCGATGGACTTACAGTACAAGATGGCATTATATATCGCAGCAACCGTGTTGTCATACCAAAGCAACTTCGATCGGAAATGCTTACGCGAATTCACTCTAGCCATTTGGGCATTGAAGCTTGCCTGCGTAAAGCAAGGGATTTTCTCTATTGGCCGAACATGAACAATGACATCAAAGACTACATTAGCCAATGCAGTACATGCAGTGAACTGCAGAAGAGCCAGCAGAAAGAACCGCTTATAACCCACGAAATACCAGACCATCCTTGGTCTAAAGTAGGTGTCGACCTGTTTACTTACCGCTCTAGCGAAGTCCTCGTTACTGTTGACTACTACTCAGATTATGTGGAAATTGACTTTTTACCAGATACTACCGCGTCTACGGTCATCAATTGTCTTCAGCAACACTTTTCACGTCACGGAGTACCAGAAGTTGTAATATCAGACAATGGGCCACAATTTCGCAGTGCCGAATTTAACTCATTCAGCCCCAATCCCGACTATACTCGTGGTATTTCTTATGCACTCATTGGCCGATCCCGTCTGTACTCGTGGTTTTGTTTACATCCGTGAATGGCCGACCACGACTATACTCGTGGTTTTACCTTGATGTAAAAGAGAGGCTGATTGGTTGAATAGGGCTGTCAGATAGAATATCGGGGATTATCAGCCAATAGAAAAAGAGTTTATAAAGTGTTTTAGACATCAATAAATTTGATCACGTGTGTATCATGTTTCACATGTGTGAAGTTTTTGTGTTCATTCATACACGACGATCAAAACAATGGCGGATTCGAGTGATAGTGAAAGCGAGTTTGAAGGGTTTGAATTAAAGGACATAGAAGAAGCTGAACATCGATATTTAGCGAAATTAGTGGAATTAGATGATATTGAATCAGATATAGACATTTCTGACGTTTCGGATGATGAGAATTATCGTATGTTGGACTCGGAATCGAGCGACGACGACACGGTGCTGGCTGACATTGCACGCTGGACGGAAAACGTACGGCCTACTAGAATCAAGTCATTTACTGGCCCCACACCCGGACCAACAACAGAAATGGATAGTGAAAAGACAGAATTAGATTTTTTAAACTTAATTTGGCCGGAATGTATGTTTGAGGAGATCGCAAACCAGACGAACTTGTACGCTGCCAAATGCCAGGAAGTCAAACAAAACGCGACTTGGTATGATACAAATGCTGAAGAGGTGAAGGCATTCTTTGGGTCCATGGTAATCCTAGGAGTTTTACCAGCACCTGCCCAGGATATGTACTGGATGAAAGACCGTATGTTCCACCTATCAAATCTGGAGACGAAGTTTAGCCGGACACGATTTGAGAACATTCAGAGATACCTACATGTGGCAGATACGTCAAATAATCCGCCAAAAAATCAACCTGGACATGACAAATTGGCTCATATACTGCTTTCTTAATGAGCTCCTCATGAATATTCATGTTGTAACGAAAACGAGGCTATCGGGTTATCGCTTGCATGTTTACAAACATGGCGGAAGTACAGAAAGCGTCATTGGCGACCAATTCCTCTCGAGACCTGCAGATTGTTCCCAAAGGTATAGCCTTCAGTTTTGTGGAAAATGCCGTACAATCTTCCTCTAAAAGCCTTGGAACAAAAGAGATGGGCAAAGGATATAAATATTTTAGCGAGAAGTATATCTTCGACGTTAGAGGTAAGCGTAATTTTTCTTAATTAAAATGACGTTCAGTTTCGCTAGTCTCGGTACTGAGTAGGCCTACGCCACTGGCACTACAGTAAAGGAATAATAAAATTAGGAAGGGAATTTTTAGTTGCATGCAAAATGGCAGAGCATATACTGATAACGATTATGTAGCTCATTTTACATTTTACGAATACTCGTGACAGAGATCCTGCACCTTGTAGTCTGCTGTGGGTTTAAAATAGATTAGTATTATTGAATCCAGGTAATTAATAAAAATTTAAATCATTCCAATGCCAAGATACCGTGGCTCAGTCAGTTGAGCATCGGATTTTAAACTAGCGTGTTTGTGCTGTGTACAGGTTCAAATCCTGTGAGTTTTTTTCTCAACAATTTTTTTTTTCATTTTTTTTTAATTCAAATAACAGACCCTGTGATTTAAATGAGATGAACTAGTATCCGAGCAAAAACAGAAAACAAATTGCTAAAATTTAAATATATTTATGTATATATTGTGTTCAAACTCTGTCATCTCGGTTGTTTTTAGGATATGTGCATGGTTCGAATCATAAACGGATACAAATGTACAGATAGGTGAAATTATTAATTTTAAGTGCATTGTTCTGACTGCAGCATATATTTGTGCTTGATCTACATATAAGACTATATTTGAATGCATATAGGTATATTATGTTTCTTATATTGTATTTTCAGTGCATCAGATAGATGAGGGTTGCATGATACGTGCCAAGTCTTATCGTTCACAGAGGAAAAATGAAGCGCCACATGATATTGAGGTAAGTTGCGAGTCTTGGATTTGACATACATGTAAAACACTCATTTTTGAGCTGTTCTGTGTCTTTAAAAGTGCACCAGGTGAATGGAAAGCATGACAAATCTATAGCAAATGAGATAGTGATGGATCGTGGAATTGGCTTTGATACATGTATCTCAATTTTCAATGCAAAAATTCTTTGAAGTATAACGCTCAACTTGAGTACACTTCATATTGGAAGAAGAAGAAGTCTGAATTTTTATACATTTATCATCTTGCCTGTTAAAAGTTTAATATTTTTAAATGTTGTTGCAGATTGTCATCCACAGTGGTCCATCATTTGATAGAAATGCCAGTAAATGCTCTTGTGCTATAGGCTGTAGTGGATGTTGTGGGCATATTGCCGGACTGTTATATACCGTAGCACATATGAAGACAGCAGGAATGTCAGCTATCCCATGTGATGTGGCAAAAACATCTCTTCCACAAACATGGCACATTCCAAGAGGGGAGAAGATTGCTGGATCTGTAGCAAATGACATCAAGCTACAAGGATACGACTCCAAATGTCCACAGAGACAGACCAGAGGATTACTATCAACACTTTACAACCCAATTCCATCAGGTTTGGAGAAGTTGGATGTGGAAAAATTGTTTGAGGATGTATCCAATATCGACAAATCTTGCTTATTCCTGTCGAATGTGTGCATTACAACTCAAACGGAGGATGTTGAAACAAAATTTGGCAGATTCCCTAAAGGCTCTACACTTGCCATTCAACAGCAACTGCGAAGTGACTATGTTATCAATATTTTAGATGCCAGCAATTTTCCAAATATTCCTATGCAAAATTATATGATAAATAAATTACAAGTAGTCTTAGAACACAACAAAATGATACAGTTTAATTCAATTGAAGTCACAGAGAGGGAATCCCATGAAATTGAGGAAAGCACACGTCTCCAATCCAATGATCCAAAATGGCATAGAATAAGGAGGGATAGAATAACAGCATCAGTGGCAGGGGAAATAATAAAAAGAAGAAAAGGTAAAATAAGTCATTACTTAATTGAAACTCTAAGACTAAACTGATTTACTATTAATTGTACAATGTACATGAACACTGTATGTCTGGCATCAAGCAGATGGCGCCTCCAAATAAGTACAATAATCGTGATTTGACGTTAAACAAAGCAATCAATGCAAATACTGGCAAAACAAGGCCCTAAAACTAATACAAGGGGAGATAACACAAATGTACACCTTGATATTGTATGAAATTGACTAGTCTTTGGCTAGTGTCACCACGATGAAATTTTTAGATCAAGTACTCAACAACACACTGTAAAGATGCACTAATAAATTGCTTCTCTTAATTATTGTTTTAGGTTTGAAGTAAATGTATGATATATATGTATTTTCATGAGAAATTAATTATTTTCCAGAATATGAACCACTAATTAATAGACTTCGGTCTACAAGGAAAGTGATGACATCTAACATGCGTCGTGGAATTGCTTGTGAACCTATTGCAGCAAATGCCTATGTTGAAGTAAGGAAATACTAATTTTGAATTGCTGAAACATTCCCACATGATTGAATTTACAGATCTTTTTTGCTATATCACTAAGACATTGTTTTGATTCTGTAGTTATTATGTTTCTGTGATTAATTAATATCCTATATAATATCCTATATCTTTATATTATCATTACAGGTATAAGTTTGCTTTGAAGTTTAAATTGATAACAATTCATTTTAAACTTGTCTTCATTTCAGATGATGAATAGCGAAATTAACATATATCCGTGTGGTTTGGTGGTAAGCCCTTGGTCTCCATGGTTGGCTGCATCTCCAGATCGGAAAGTGTTTTGCCCCTCGTTGGTTCCAAAGCATGGCCTGTTGGAAATCAAATGCCCTGTTAATATCTTATCAGAATGCCAGTACCTCATTAAGGATCAGAATGGTTTCAAATTAAAAGAAACACACAACTATTTCTACCAGATAATGATGCAGATGGCAGTGACAGGGATGGAATGGTGTCATTTCTTTGTGTGGACACCAGATGAGAACCACTTAGAACTTGTTAGATTTAATATGGATGTTTGGCAAAATATGAAAGATAAGCTTGATGATTTCTTTTTCTATCATTATTTGAATTGATAAAATGCTGTCTGTCACATGTATTACATGCTTTATTAACAGTTAAGATAGCCCATACAAACATAGAAACTATATGTCAGTATAACAAAATCACTTAACTTTTTTGCACAAATATCAGAAAGATAACTAACATAGGCATATTTTAACTCTCCACTTTTACAAATAAAATAGGTAATAAGTAATATGCTTCTTATAAAGTATATGATAAACATTTATTTCTTTAATTATTAATGTTCAGATCTTATGTCAATTAAGATATGAAAAATTAGTGGTAATTATATATATATATGTTCTTCTACAACACTATTTTTCATCAATGTTATTATCAAAGGAAGTCAAGTTAGAATATGTCTTAACCTGAAAAATCTATTTAAACCAATCTTTAACAAGGGGCCCTTTAAACAGGGTCAGTAGATTTGCCACAGTCCACAACTGGTTTATCGTACCTACCATAGATAAAGGTATAACATTATCAAATAAATGATACTCCTTAACCCGACGTATGTGCCTCTCAATGTGGATCCTCAGTTTCGCAATTATTTGTGTTTGTTCTACCTCTTGCTTTGAAAACTGACCCTGACCCATGAGAAATGGTGGAGTGTTGACAGAAACTCCAGTACCTTCTAAAACCTTATGCAACACAAAGCCTTTGTCAGCCATGATGGAATCTCCTCTCTCTAGAAGGTCTATCAAACCACTGAGCTTTGTTATTTCGACATCAGACATCGAACCTGTGTAAAGGTTCGATACAAAGCTCAGAGCACCATGAGGGGCTATACCAACTAAACCTTTCCAGGTATAAGAACTCTTATAATTAGAGTAACACTTAGAACCTAATGCCAAAGAGGAGGGTCTCTCTGTTTTGATTTCAGTACAATCAATTATAACCCGGGTGTTTGGATATATGAACTTGAAACAGTTTGGCATTTTTTCATCTATTTGTTGTCTACTTGGCCAAATCTTTATGCTTCCTAATGCAAAATATAACAAATTTGCCCAAGTAATTATTTTTCTACTAATAGTTGACAGATGACAATTAAATCTAACAGCAAGATCTTGCTCCATCAAACCACATTTCAATCTGCATAAAAACATGAAGAACTCATCGATCAATAGCATGTTTCGTTGCCTTCCAACAATGGTATGCTCCTTCATTGAGTCGTAAGCTTTATAATAATAGCTTTGCAAGGAATTTGCTGCTGGTTTAACATAGTCAAACACTGCAGTAAGCATAGCTAAAGAAACAAACCCAGTGTAAAAGAGAATCATGGAATTATCACTAGAAAACCTTTGAACTCCAAATCTCTCTATTTCCACCTTATTCTTCAATCTTTGAATTTCTTCCTCCCTCATCCTGAGTAGGTCTTCAAGTTCATCTATCCGGGCATTCTTTCTCTGTATTTCTTCTGTGTTGCTGGTAAAAAATAGGATTAATGATAAAAAGATATTATTACAACAAATTAAACAAAATGTGTTTGTAAAACATGATTGCCCCCGGTAATTACAAAGTCCAACTAGGCACATTCTGAAATGTAGGTCAAGGTCATAAGGTCATTAACCTTGGTATTCTTTGAAAGATTTCATCAGCTCAGTATACATGATAAAGATGAAGTCTCAAACAATGTGTCAAACGATATAAAGGTCAAGGTCACAAAGTCAATAAATTTGGTGTCATTTGAAAGGTTTTCATTATTGGGTGTGGATGTCATATGAATTCTTTATCATGTGGTGTTTAATCTATTGCATTTTGTATAAGCATAACTGAATGACGGACGTACAGACTGATGAAATAAATGCTGTCCCTATCCGCATATGGATATACTCACATACGATCAAGATGATCCAGCATCCGACTGTCCAGCAGTAGATGATCATGTTGTGAGTTAAATCATCCAAGATAGCTATTAACAATGACAAAATGATGATCATTTTACCAATTTGTCAATTGCATAACCATTTTGAGAATGATTCATATTCATTAATCTAATTCTAAACCAGGAAAAAAATTCCCTGAAAAGAAAAGAAAAGAAACTTAAAAAATAAAATGAGAATTTTTTCATAAGTTATAACTTCTTGCATAACAAAGTGACTAGTGTCAATTACCACTGTGAGGTATCAGATTCTTCACAGGCTATATCTTCTACGTCGTCACCATGGCAAGTGACATCAGCCAATGCCCACCTTGCTTTTTTCTCGGGTAACGGATGTTTAATTATATCCCTCCTTGCAATGGCTTCATTGGTCCAGTTAAATATTGAGGGGACACTGTCTGATTTTAAAGTTTTTCTAACCGGTGTCCATTTAAAATCAGAACTTTTGAAATGTTGAGAACACACAACTGTATGCTCACTTATCTACAATATTAACATGAAGTGTTACATACATCAATTTGATGACTATTCAAAAACAAATTTTCAAAAAAAATTTCAACAACGACAGACCCCAATTTTTTAAGCATCTGACAGTAAATACACATATCTTTATGGCCCAAATTGTCTAAGGAATTTATTTTTTGTATATGCATTGCTGTTGTACATGTATATTGTATAAGTATTAATATGCTGTTGTATATGCCCAAAAGGGTTACATGTCTTATTGATATAAATGAATTTATGATAATCATCAATGTTTTGTAATTATTAATATATCAAACATGGACATGCAAATAATTTGGGAGGAAGTGTTCAGTGGCAGATCCAGAAGCTCATCTGGGGATATTTTTATCATAGGCGACTGGTTAAATTTTTAAATCATACATTTTCAAGAAGTTGAGCAAATTTCACATAAATTTAATATATTTTTCCCACCTTCAGACCCCCCTCCCATCTTAACCCCTGGATCTGCCACTGCTGATGAATAAGATACATCAAGTCTTCAAGTATATAAACTATGTAAGACATTATGGCCAAAATAAAAATATGCTTGAAAAATTAAAAAAAAAAAACCCAAAACACCAGAGTATCAGCTGTTATCTTACATGTAGTCTAAGCTTATCCTGCAGATACATTCTTTAAAAATTTAAATAATAATAAAAAAAATCGACCTACTGCCCCTATTTCAAATCATGAGGTGACCAGAAACGAACATATTTTTTATTTGGCCTAAATAGTTTGCCTTTTCCAATCTGTTGACTTATTAATTAGAACTTTAATATCAATGGAGTGAGAAAATACAAGAATCGATCTTTATCAACATCATATGTTTGAAACCTTAAGTTGACCTTTTGCTTGATGAAGGTAAAGTACAACCAACATAACCAACACTGGCAAATTCAATATCATATTCTGAGGCACTTCACTTTTGGGCAATAATTATAAAACTAAAAGCAATGTAAGACAAACAAATTATGTAACATGCAACTATAAGGTTAAAAATAGCTAACACACATGTTGGATGATGTCAATAAACAATTGAATTGAATACCAGTCTATGTTGCATGTTGTGCCAGTCCCCTTTCCCCAGGCCCAGTGCCCCTCCCCCTTCTTGTAGGTATTAACAGTAACGAAATCATTAAATTTAAGATATCTACGAGTACGATCCTTGCATTCTTGATTATATGCAGATAATAATTATTAATAATAATAGACTAAATGAAGGTCTGAGTTGTAGTACTCTAAACTTTATGTCCGTGCATCACATGTCGTCATGATTCAGTCATACATGACATGTGCAAAAACTGAGATCGCAAACGCAAAGAATCAATAAATTAATTGTATACAACCTTAAAATATGGACCCGGGTCCCTCCTTATGGCATGGATCCATGCTCTCCTTAATTCCAAATTTGACGGAAATTTATGAAACGTTAGGCCTAGGTGTAGTTGGCGTTTTCCATTGCCATTACAATGAGGTACACAACAATGTTTGGCGGTCGCCATCTTGTTCTGGAACCACCTATAGCCTCGTTTTCGTTTTAGAGGCGCGTTTTATGAATATTTATTGAGAACCGAGTATTAGACCTCTTTTAGTAAAAATCAAAGACACTATAAGAGATCAATATAACTGCCACAAAGAAGTCGCAATCGATGAGGCTATGGTTGGTTTTTCTGGTAGACTGGGGTTCAAACAGTATGTCCCCCTAAAGCCAACCAAACGAGGAATTAAAATTTGGGTGCGCGCAGATCCAAGCAACGGTTACCTGAATGACTTTCAGGTATATACTGGTAAAGCTGCAGGAGCACCTGAAAAGGACCTGGGAGCCAGAGTGGTCCTTGACCTTATGAGACCGCTATTTGGCCTAGGACATCACGTTTATTGTGATAGTTTCTTTACTTCACCGGACCTATTTTTACGCCTTTGGGGACAGGATACTTACGCTTGTGGAACAGTCCGAATGAACCGTAAAGGTCTGCCCCAAGGCTTGGACAAAATCAAACTCAAAGAGCAGGGTCAATATGAAGTTAGACAAAAAGGGGACCTTAGTGTAACTGTGTGGAGGGACAAGAAAAACATTGTTCTGTTGTCAACTAATTGTGGTAGTGATGCCGACAAAGTTCTGCGTAAACAGAAAGATGGAACCGTGAAAGAAGTGCCGTGTCCACAGGTTGTAAAGCTATACAACATGTATATGAATGGAGTAGATCATGCAGACCAGCTAAGATCAACTTACAATACTGCCAGGAAATCACTGAAGTGGTGGAAGTACCTTCTGTTTTTTTTTTATATGACATCTCTATTGTCAATGCTTTTATATTGATGCGGGAATCTAAAAACCATGAACTGAGAACAAAAAACAACAAAAAAAGACAAAGAACTCAGTTGGAATTTAGAATGAAACTGGCCCATTTAATGCTGGATGGTTTTGAGGGCAAAAGAAAGAGAACATCAGAAGTACAGGAACCGCCCAGACGAAATACATGCCATTGGCCCACTGTTATGCCAAAGAAAAAAACATGCAAAATGTGTACTGTAAATAAAAAAAGGAGTGAACCAATCACAGGATGTGAACAATGTAACATTAATTTATGCACACCATGCTTCAAAGAGTGGCATAAAATGAAATTTCCTGATTTATTTTAGAAATATAGTGAAAAAATGTAAATAAAAACACTAAACTTTTGTTTTTCATGACATTGTAAATAATGAAAAAAAAAATTTTTTTCAATAAATTTTATATGTGTGTGTAGGAAATTTTATCTTCTATTTGATGTGAAAGTTTCATTGGAAAATACCTAGGATTAATCATTTTATGAAGGTAAATGTAAACATAGCATGCTGTAAACAAAAATTTGCTGCTGGAGATAAATTGCAGCTGGGGCACATGTGCTGATAAGAGCTGCTGCAGTGCTGGGGCTTAATGTACACAGTGTGTATGGGGCTGAATGAGTTAACGTTTTTGCTACCGAATGGGAATTCGAACACTCAACCAGCTCACCGTACCATAGTCAGAGTAATGGAAAAGCTGAATCAGCTGTTAAAATCATCAAGACTATGCTTAAGAAAGCAAAACGCAGTGGCCGCAACATTTGGAAAAGCTTGCTTGATTGGAGTAACACACCGACCGTATCCATGGGGTCCACTCCCGTACAGCGACTGATGTCTCGCCGCACTCGACATTCGTTACCGCTGTCGAAATCGCTACTTCAACCGCACGTTATCGAAAACGTTCCGCAGATGTTGAAGGAAAAGCGCAGAAAAGCCAAGATGCTTTACGACACTAATTCAAAGGAATTACCAAACCTCGTGCCTGGAGATACCATTCGCATGAAAGCGCTACCTGATGACACATCTAAAAAATGGCGCTATGGTACTTGGGTTCAGGAAGTTTCACAACGTTCGTACATCGTCGATGTCGATAACAAGAAGTACCGAAGGAACCGACGATATCTTCGTTCTACAAAGGAACCGATTGATCGTAACACAGATTTGGATTCTATCACACCGCCAGATGACATGCCACAACCAGAAACTCAGAGTCCGCAAAGATGCGTAACCCCGGTGAAACCGTGTGAAAGTCAAAAAAGTGTGAAAAAATCAAATGTGTCTGCTAGTGCTCCGAAAAGCAGCACATCAGTGAAATCCACAAGGTCCCAAAAAGTGTGTTTGCCTTCAAAATATGATGATTTTGTGTTAACCTGAAATAATTTGTCATTTGTGTGCACATGTACTCTGGTGTTTCATGATTTCAATTATAATGTCTTGAGGTGCAAGATAGATTTTATTTAAAAAAAAAAAAAAAAAAAAAAATTAATCCATAATGTTTTTCTTTCAGGATTGTATTGACATTTTACTATAATTTCTTAACATTATAGACATTCCCATCAAGCGAAATATCACAAGACTATACATGTGTTTATTTGATGATCAGTTCATAAATGTTTTTCTCCAAAGAAAGGGAGATGTTACAATATATGTAAAGCACTTTCCATATTTGGTATTGTCTATATATGCATTATGTGTACTACGTCATAACTTGATGTATATGATAATAAATCTATAACATAACAAATACTTTGTAGATATAAACTTCAAAGTCCCTTAAATGTAAGGTATTTATCACAGCAGAGAACCTTCTGCTCAAAACACATTTGACCGCAAATGAAATATGTGCTTAAACGTTTTAATTGAAAGAGCTCCCCGGGATCCGCCCCTGGTGTGTTTCATTTAGTGTCGGGTTATACCTGGTCAATTACCACTCTAATATTTAATATTAGAATCTTGAATCCTCTCTCACTTTATGCTACTGGTATTTCCTTTAAAGTATGTGTAACACGTGTGACCTAGAATTACGTTGACTGTATTGGGCTATTGCAAATACATCCAGATGTCGCTAACTGCTGAGGTCAGAGGACACTAATGGGATATAAGGAGAATGCTATATAGACACTGTAAATCCTATACTCTTAGTGTATAATTCATTCCAATTAAGACTTTTAAAGGTTTCTATCATTAGAAGGAGCTTTATTTATGCATTTACTATATCTACAACACGTTGCAATAATATTTATAGTACTGGATTCCCCATAGGACCCTCTCTATGGTTAGAAATGTATTTTTACTTCTAAGGGTGTGTAATGTATTTGATACATAGTGCCGAGAGCCTTTACATATGTTGATTAAATTCACCAAAGACATTACAGGTGCCGTTATAGATTAGAAATAGGGAACAACACGAACAAGCCTGTTTTTTTTTTGTATTTTTGCTGATTCTAATCTATAATATCACCTTGCACTAAGATTGCGGATCACAACAAATGGAAACATGTTTTTCGTGTCGCTCCTGATGGGCCGATGCTATTCGCACATGTACGTAAACCGGTCGTGTAAATAGCTGAAGTAGTATGCAATGGCTATATACACGACGGTCGTGTATCTAAAGTGATACAGTATGGCTATATACACGACGGTCGTGTACCACCTAAAGTGATATGGCTATTTACACAACGGTCGTGTACCTAAAGTGATATGGCAATATACACGAAGGTCGTGTACTTAAAGTGTTATAGTATGGCTATATACACGACGGTTGTGTACCACGTAAAGTGATGTGGCTATTTACACGACGTGTCATGGTGTACCTAAGAGACTCCCTGTTGAGGCCCGGCCTTGTGCCCAAACGAATACTTAGGAAGTTTAATACAGAAACTTGGTGTCCTTTATACCCGGTATACGCGACAATTGTAACAAAAACTTTGAAAAGATTGTATTTCGACGTATCAAAGGTAAAGTCGGTAACAAATTAATTGTTTATTTGTCCATTTACAAGAAGTTACACTATTGTACATAGGAGGTTCTATAAATTGTTGAAAAGGGGGAGGGGTTTGCAGTCTCCCATGACAAATGTTTTGCACTATCGGTTTGGAAAGGGAGCGGGGGGGGGGGGGGGGGGGCCGCAAACTGGTCAAAAATGACCGTTTGGGGGGGGTATAAGTTAGGTACAGGCTGTATACCCGTCTTGTACTAACTACAATGAACATAAGTAACACTACGATCGTGTAAATAGCCATATGACTAGGTACACGACGGTCGTGTCACGGTGTACCAGACACCATGTCTAGGTCCCTCGTGCGCAAACGAATGCTTGGGAAGTTTGACACAGAAACTTTGTGTCCTACATATATGCGTACATTGTAACATAAACGTAGGTGAGCTTGTATTTCAACGTAACAAATGTAAAGCCGGCAAACAAATAATTTTTATTTGGCTATTTTCAAGAAGCTACACCCGTGTACCTAAAATGATGTGCTGAATAAGAGAGATTGGAAGTGGGGGAGAGTGTTATTGAAGCTCATTGCCCTATTTCTAGGTGCTGTGTCACACGTGTTACCTGCTGGAAAAGCAGTTATACTCCAATAATATAATTGGTCAAATCGGGGCTCGATAGAAGCATCTTCAGAAACGCATTTTGGTATGTAGCTGACGAGACGAATACCATTTACATATTCCTCGGCTTCATGATGGTATATCCTGAATATAGGTATGTGCCAACATTCCCCATTTGGTTTCAGTGATGGTGTGAGCTCAGCTTGGCCCTTCTCTAGAATATTTCTCCAAAAGTCTAATGCATTTCCTCTTATAGTTGGGTTCTTTTCTAACAACTTATCAAGAATTATCACTCGACCGAACAACTGAGAACGGTTATTTGGTAGAATTGATGTCATTGTCGAAAATGATCGTGGGGCGATCCACTTGCCATCGACAGAGTTGGCAAGTTCCTAGCTTCCCATCCATTGGCGTAGCAACAAAAACATCAATTTTCTCGGTAGCACGAATGTACGAAGTCTGAAAGTACATTTGTTTTTCTGAGAGCAATAGCTCTATGGACAAGGGAACTTCCTAGGCACACTCCGCCAATAATAGTTCAACCTGAGCTATATGTTCTGAAGAATGTGTGCTAAAATCATGCCACTATCTTACAAAGGAATGCAGTTACGGTTTTAAAAAATTGTCATGATTTATATTTTATATAATACGGATTACATTTAACTTTTGAATTAAATAATTTATTGTAGGAAGAAAAAAACAATACTTATCACAAGAGCATGAGGAGGCCATGGTTGAGAGTTGGACGAGTTCTGGTTTTCGATTTTATACCAAACTTTATAAGGGTGTAGGAATTCATATATAAGATGATTTCTAAAATTTGGAAAAGGTAAACTTGCATAATAAAATTTAGTATATTGAGATAATAGTTTTTTTTTTCAATCGTTTAATTGTGTACACATATGCATATTAATATGTATTTGAAGTTACCAAATGCAGTGAAAGCTGGTCTTTCTCTAATATTCGAGTTCACATACCACATCTATTAGTGATTATATCCTCAAGTGCAAACTGAATACAGGACGGTGTGTAGAACGTTTAATCTGGAAAAAAAATTAGACAAAATGAAAGAGATAATGTTGGAGAGACCAATAGAAGGAAGAAAGAATTTAGTTCATACACACAAAAACATAGTGTCGCACAAAACACTGCATTTCAATAATAATACATTCTAATACCATATGAAATGTATTTGATGGTTTCATAATTGGTAATATATATGAAATAATATAAATTATATAAAAATAAGACTTACTTTCTTGTATGGTACCAACTAACATAAGAATAAACTTGTGGAAACTGTTTTGCCATGATATTTTTGTGCTGCATTAATATGTATATCTGTCACCACTTCCGCCAGAATGGACCAGGGTGGTAAATGAATCTGCCGCTCGGAGCTCCTTATATATCCTAGCGCCGTTATGCCACACGGGTTCAATAAAGGTCACTCTCGACCAGGTCTGCTCTTACTATATACTATAAGAATCCAAGATGGCGACCGGCAAAAACTGTTGTCTGCGTTGTGATTGATGCTGAATATTTTAGAATGATACATAGATACTTTAACTTAAGAATGATACTACAGTCAGGGAGTGGAGATTAAACGGGGTAAGTTTGTTGTAGGAGAAGGTGAAGGAAGATGACTGAAAAAAATGGCTGAAAATGATGACTTACTGACTGACTGAAACGAAGAAACTGAAACAAATCAGACCAACAGAAAAAAAAAACTGAAAGAAAAATGTAATCTGGCTGTGGAAAGATTATGGCTCGCTGAAAATAAATACAATCCTCATTAAGGCTCAGATCTGTAACGTCTGGTGGCTCCAATACATCCGTTTGCGTCCATCTCACTCGTGTTAAAGTCCGGATCAAATGGCATGAACTTGGTTAGCATCATGGCCATCATGTTCTGGTAAAACTTATCCCAGCCTGTGTAGTGAACCGACGGTCGTATGAAAAAAGAACAATAAGGTTTGAACCATATGTCGCCTGAAATCGTGGATTGGATAGCATGGTTCCCCTTCACTCGCCTGGTCAAGTAGAAATCCTTTCCGTCCCGGCTCTGCAACAGGGAACAGCCAACTATCCTGAAAATTTTACCTTGTAGTCGCATCAGGATTAATATAAAGGTGTCCGTGTGAAAGTTGCGACTGTCCGTGTCATTCCCACTTTCCTGGAGAACGACTGCATAGGATGTATCTATGTAGTAACTCTCGTATAGATTGGAAGACACAAACTCCAACGCATTTTCGACAGGGCCAAGCTTCTTGACATTTGGTAGCCTCCCAAGCAATCGTACCTCGCGTCCATCTAGACCAAAGTCCGTCTGAAAAGGAGACCCATACTTACCAGGAGGAACGACGGAATCCCTCACGCAATCCTGCAGGCGCCTGACGAAAGAGTGACCGATGACGTCCATCTTTCCCATATCCTTAGCTACACGCTACTTAAATACAAAATTTTACTTAAACTGGAAAAAGAAATGTGTGCAATTATTTGAAATAAAAATACTATCAAATATAATATGTAGAACGTCAAAATGGTTTTCACCAAAGGAGTAAGATACAATCGATATAAATGATATGCGATGTAGATTGGTAGGTCCTTGTAAAATTCATATTTTATGCATAGTTTTAGAATTTTTATCCAAAGAAATGCTTTTTAAAATGTTATCCAATGATATACGTTGTAAATATTTCCAACCATATCATTTGTGAACGTTGCCCAATAAGAAATGCTTTAAATTGTTCAATGCAATTACACCTCTCTCTCGTTCAATAGGGCAGTAATTAGTTAATTGCACATCAGAAATCACTTTGAAGTGTCCAACATCAGACAACATAAATTATACTATTAATTATATCTTAATTGCATTTTTGAAATTCTGTAAAGAGATGTAATTACTGAATTACACATAAAAAGTTATAATTAGTATATATTATAATAATTTCTCTCTCTACAAATAAATAAAGAACCTATGTACATATAATATGTACGTATATAAACATATGTATACCAAACAGATGATTTCGGGTTCTTGGTCGAACATTAGTGTTAGAATTAAGTTTGCAATCCGGGCAGAACATGTATTTCTACAGCATTAGCCAGCATTCCCATTCGTATGTGAGACCATTTGTTTGCCTTCATAGAAAAAGTTCTTGGGTGGGCACTTGCTTATGGAGGGTAGTGTATATAAGGGCCGTGACCAGACAGTGTTTAACTGTACAATCGATATTCCCTTCATATCTATAGTTTAATATTTTCAGTGTTATTGAATAACAATATCGTTTAAATATTAAGAAACCCGCTGCACTCGTTTAAGCATGTAAACATGAGGTCTGTACATCCTTCCGGAGATTCTCCTCTTAGAGACCCAGAATTCCAAAGAACAAGTAGAAACATGTGGGAGACGCTTGATCCCTATTTCTTGAGTGTAGAATTGGATTGTTATTTTCTTCGAAAAGCCACATGGAGGAATGTCAATAGCTTTGAAAACGTTGTGGAAACCATCCCATCTATAATACAAATAAAATATAAAACATATTAATTACTTTACCTTTGTTGTTACTTTTAAAGTTTGCGTAAACTTTTTTTTTTAATTTCACACACACACGCACATCCCCTCTCTCATCAAATACAATAATATCGGATCTGTTGTCTCGAGGATACAAGTATCACAAACTTGGAAAAACTTTTGAAACATTTCACAGATTTAATTCAATACATTAATCTAAAACCGTAATATATATAGTTAACTTTCTAAGACTTCCAAATGAAGGTGTATAAGGACAATTCTTCATATCTTTAACTTCTACTGTTATACCACTATATGAATGAATGAGTCATTGTTTAATTACAGTGAACCGAAGTTTTATTAACCAACCAATGTATCTCTTGTCACCAGCGGGCGACGCGATGCTGCATGCATGCATTTCTTTATAATTCAAAGTGGCTCAGACTGTCAGATATGTTTGAATGATTATTCCTCTTTTTAACAATGAACACGAAATGTAATACATAATTTTATTTGCGTAATGAGATTACATAAATCAATCAGCCTTATTAGGTCCCCTATTGACAATGTCACTGGCTTTTCTATGTACAGCCTACATCTAGATCTACTCGGATCTATATTCATCAATTGATACATAAACTAAATCTGTACATATGCGTAAAATCTGTGACTCATATCATAATAGATATACAAAATGTAATTACGTTGTCAGCCTCCATTTTTTTTATTCAATCGGGAGTGGTCCTTCTTTTGTTAAGCAAATTTTTCTAATCCCCTGTTCATGCTGCTTTAACTGCTCTTGATGGAATTATGATGGAAAAAAGGTGTTTATTATTATTGCACATCCAAAAAGTAATCAAAAGGCGAATACCGTGCATCACTCGCACTATCCAGCTCACTGAAAGGCATGTCTGTAACGCGTTCCTCTTGTTGTTTATCCATACTCGCGATTATGTATATATATATATATAGGTATAATTTGATTAGAACCGGATTCGCTTTGGCCTTTTTCTGATGATTGCACGGGTTATTTTCAGACCACAAGTCGTCATCGAGCCTGTCCTAGATCTCTTGCTTATGAAAAACACTCTACGGGAGATGAAATGCTTGATATAGTGAAGTTAACTTCAGGCATCATCCGAAGAAAAATCCTCATAGTCACACAAAGAGCTAGACTTTGCTTAGCTGCTGCTTGTGACATGGTATTGAAATCGGTTATCTTCGAAAACATTTAAGGCCTTTCGCTCCTGACTTGTTTGAATACATTGCGCGACTCGATTTGTCATAAAATAGAACGTAATGTCGTGGGTGATTAAAGGTTACGTTTTATATAAAATATATTCTTTCTTTACAAAACGAACGAATTTTTCAAAAAAAATTCAATCATTGTCTAAAAAATAAAAGGAAACAAACTAGAGCTTACCTGTTGCCGACGCAACAGGGCGGGTTTTCCTCTTTCGATTAAAAGAAGGAACGAAAGAACAAAGAATATAAGAAAGTTTAATATGAGAGTTTCTTTTGTAAATTTTAATCAATCTCATAAAACGCAACTTGTACGTCGTCTGTCTCTCTACTTAGGAAAAAAGCTGCCGACCACGTTAGCCAATGGAAAAGGACAGTCGTACCTTTTGTTCCATTGTTACCACTCCAGACGACGTGGACTTTGGGGAGCACCCCCCTCCCAATAACAATTTATATTTACTTAAAGCAATACATTTCGTCGATTACCTATGTTTATTTTATTTATTTATTTCCCTTTTTGTGTGTCTGAATTTGTTTTGTTTTGTTGTTTTTATCTTTTTTCTTTCTGGATCATCCTGCGATTTATAGTTGCACGATATTTTTTTCAATGTTTAAGCTGTACTCCCCATGTTCGCTAACGAGCAACTTATCACGTGATCTAATTCGGAAGCCAAATGCGTTTTTATTAAAATCTCCTGGTACAAATGTATTCTTATTTCCTCTTTAGAATAGAAGAGTAATTTTGGAAGCAGAAAAGGGGTGCTTTCATTGTATAAACTGGACTCCTATACACAGCCGCATGTATAAAGATGTTTTCTCTTCAGCATTCGAAGACACAGCGTTGTTGATTATTTTGTCGTTTTCGTAATATCTTTCTAGAATAGGGTTTCCAACTTTCTTAATTCTAAAATGCACTATGTAATTTCTTTTTTAATATGAGACATATGTTCAGCGAGGACAGAATGTATGTTCCATATTTGAAACAACTTAATGTTCGTGTGAAAGTGCTAGCTTTGTTGGGAGAAAACTGTTCATACTACTGTGTCTGTATTCATATTTCTTAGTAGAAGGCGAACAGCTTGGTCGCGACTGTAGTAGGTACGTATAATTGATGGCGTTGCATCTACATCCCCTGATATATATACATGATCAATTGTTGTACCATCGTCTGTTGTAGGGATATCAACAATTTGCTTAAAACCCACGCAGTGTCAAAAAGTTTTTCAAAGTGTTGTCATTTCTATTTGCGTTTAGATTAAAATCTCCCAGTACCATGGTTCCTTTCTTGCCTTTGCCTATTTCGGTTAATAAGTTTTGGAAGCTGACAAGGAAGGCTTTCATTGTAAAGGCTGGACGTCTATATATTACAGCAAGAACATAATTTCTGTCATCATCTGTAATCACAATCGTTTCTATGTTCCTTCTTTCGGTTTGTATCTCATGAAACATTTGCCTTTTCCGGATATAAATGCCAACATCTCCTCCACGAGAGTTCTTGAGTTTTGTGGTTAATTCGTCGTCACATGTGTATGACTGCATTCTTGTTCGGTGGTGGAAGTCATAATTTTTGCAGTTTTAATGCATCTAGTGCTTTGTCGTTATGTAACCATGTTTCAGTGAGGCATATAATGTCAGAGTTGTGAAATCTTGTATCTGCTTTCAGCTCTGGCATATTGTGTCTAATACTCTGCACATTGAACAAAATTACTTCTTTTGTGACTCGAATGTCGTCTATCCGTTCTGCGTTATCGTTGTATAATTTTGGCATCTTTTCCATGGCTTCTGCTATATCTCCGTCAGCGTATATTCTGGACAATAGTGTGTCGACGTTGTTTGTGTTTATGTACAATCCGTCTTTCTTAGTAACTCTACTCAATGACACGTATGCTTGACCAGGACAGAATACATGATCCAAATTTACAACTTCATTTGTTGTCTTTCCTTGAACTTGGTGAGCAGTGCAGGCCCATGCAAGCTTAAGTGAAAACTGGTGCCTAACGATATTTCCTTTTGTTTTATCATCTTCGACTCTTTCTATACGAACTATGTTTCCATTTGTTGATTTTATACCGGTGTTAGATAGTAGTTTTCCCCCTAGCCATTTTCCCCCCGGAAAAAAGGCTACATAGTAGACTTTCCCCCGGGAAAAAATGGCTATATAGTAGTTTTTCCCCCGAGGGAAATTTGGCTATATATATAAAAACTACTATATAGTGGATTTTCCCCCCAATGTGACATTCCGGATTTTCTTTTCACACATACATGTAAGTAAATCCAGCTTGTTACAGAGAGATCTCAATTTTTTATAAGGAGATATATCCAATAAATTTAGAGATATCTCATTTTCTTAAGTAGAAATGTCTTCAATTTTAATCTCTTTTCCAAATACAAATGTATATATTTAGAACAGGGATTTATATACTAGAATTTCTTTCGAGATATCTTTATTTAATCCAAGAAATCTTGTTGTGGCTGTTGATTTACTGTAGTGGGGATAGATGATGTTTGCCCCCCTCCTACCTTTTCCTGCATAGCATCATCCTTCAACAACATCTCTAAGATGGTCTCAAAGTCGATATTGGTATTTAAACTCATCTTTAATACGTAAATCTTGATTCGAAAAATCTCGATTCAAAACTGGCGCTTCTCTAGAAAAAATCTTATTATTTATACTGAAAAAAGGGTGTTTCCTTACACGTCCGCAAAAATGAGAATATTTCAAGACTTTGTTTAGGTTACCAAAAAAGGTGTTTCCTTACACGTCCGCAATTACAGTAAAATATTTCAAGACTTTGTCTTAGTACACTTAGGTTACCAAAAAGGTGTTTCCTTACACGTCCGCGTTTTATGGTAGATTGAATTTAAATTGTTTGTTTTACATTAGAATGTTTATGTTACCAAAAAGGTGTCTCCTTACACGTCCGCGTTTACATTAGTATATATACTTCAGAATATGTTCTAGTACTTTACCTGAAAAAAATTTATTTTTTCGACAACATGGAAGCGAGTATCAGAATCACGATTGATTGGGAGAGAAGGTTGATCCACACCATCCATGAGCCGGCCATAGGCCGTGTTATCTTACGAGATAGAGAGTCGGGCGATGATATCAAAATTGAGCCACAAGTACCACTCAACGCCACGGTCGTGAAAAGAGAACCCGAGGAAGAAAGACAAGATCATCCACCCGGTAGGAGAAGAACACCACCCTGCCGGGTGGGTCACTTGGTAGATAGACTCCTCAATACTACAACTAGACGAAGTGAGAGGAGAAAGGCACGTCGCCATTGCCCCTTATGCTGGTAAGGGACAGCAACGAAAAAAAAAAACAGCCCTTTTAAGGGCTAACCAATTCTTTAGAAAAGTAAACTCAAGGTTAACAAGTACAATTTCCACATTCAATCCAAGGTCAAGGACACTTTTTGAACTCATCTTTAACCTACTATAGTACGTTTAGGTCAACTCAGTACATACTATAGTACGTTTAGGTCAACTCAGTACACTCAGGGGTCAAATGAGTGCAAAATGCAATATCGGGGATCGTTACACTACTAATATATCTTATGGTGTCAGATGTATAATGAACCCTCTTTAAATCTCCATAGATATAACGTTTAACTTTAAAGTTAATATATCATTCTGAAGCCTTCTATAAAAGAAAGGATTTTCTACATATAAAATTATTCCACTGACATAGGGGTAGTTGAAATTTCTATTGAACCCTGTGGGAGGTACCTATGTTTTGCTTATATTTCTTCAAAAAGGACAAAATTTATAAATACCCCCGGTGAAAAGCTCAGTAATATCTTTAGTCATCAGGACTCGTGAATAAAAGAAAAGTTTACCCATCGCAATTTCTGCATTTTGAGTTTTTTATATTTTCAACAATGGAAATTTACTATAACATCGAACCAAAATGCAAAGTATATATGTTGATGTTTCATTTATTTAGGCTTATTATTCAGGAAATATCTTAATTAGATACCTCTTTCTCGGCAACTTCGACTTGACTGCTTTGCTACAGAAAAGACTCGGGGTTATAAAACTTCTTGAAATGATAAAAATAGTCATAATAATGTATACCGATATGGATATGCACCATACATTCAAAGTGTTTTGAGATATCTGGCAAGTCGCGCAATTATGAAGAAATGCTTAAAAATGCATTTAATTAGGAATTCAAAATATTTGTTGATATGCTTATTCATTATACAGTGAATAGTGATATAAAGGGTATATTGAGGTATTGAATTACAGTATAACCAAATATCATTATTGCGGAGTAAGTGAATGAAAGCATTTGACTAGAATATCAAAATGTATATTGGTATGGAAATGCAATATATAATGGATATTTAAGAAGTATTACGAGGTATCTCCAGAATTCACAAAAATCATTATTGTAGAGTAAAAGATAAGAAGCTGCATAAAATCACATAGAATTACATTTGAAAATCAAAATGTATATTGATATGGTAATACACGAAATATTGAATGTTAATGAAGTTTTTATCGGAAAATATTTCTGAAGTTCAAGTGATACCAAGTGGCATATGTTGGAAAAAATCTTAAAACTCATATATTTGCGTATGACAAGAAATCTAAAGGTTACATTGGATATGCACATACATCAGAACCCTGAATATTGCATTGCTTGCAGAGTATGGCAATGGTAAATGGGCATTATTTAATACAAAATAATCAGATGGTACAGTAAATTACGATTTGAGTATTCTTATAAAACATGTATACCAAACTAGCCAAAACTAAACTTGGTGCATGTGTTTCCTAAACATCCATGGATGAATGACTATAGTCCCCCTTTTTTTTTCCTAGGAAATACAATTTGTATGTGTACTAATGTATACAGTTTATATATATACAATCCATCATTGATTTTTCAAATTGTTCTCTGTATACACCCCCGAATATTTCCTCAAATGACCTCCCCTATTCGGCCCTTCAAGTACTGGTATATAAAAATGTGATCCTCCTGAAGCATTCAAAGTCTGAATGCAGCACCCCTGAGTAACTGAAATGAAGCCTCCCCTACCCTCTCCCCAAGTGAAATTGCTAACTACTCTACTATTGGGTTTTCTTTTAGTTTGAAACTGAAGAAGTTGTTAGCTAAATGTATAGTTTAAAGAGTCTTTTGAGAAACCATCATCATGTTTTAAATTTTCAATTTTTTTTGGGGGGGGGGGAGGGGGAAACTTCCGAAACCCCTTTCCCCGCCTAGAGCCATGGAAAGTAGAGATATAATGATATACCACAAAACGATATACACGATATGGGAGCCACAATATGATACATGATATGGGAGCCACAATATGATACATGATACGGTGGTGAACTACAAGGATATGGCAACGATATGCCATTACCATTGACTATAAAATTAAATTTCAGTCAATATGATAAATACAGATGTTAAAAAAAACTTTAACCTTAGTCATGCTGGGCCCGGAATATTCCGGGTTCGAATGCACACGTTGTGAGCTGAACCTGGAATATTCCGGGCAACAACTAGAGCGATTGTAGCTTATTTTAAAGTCGTATTTTAGCCCTCCAATCGTTGTACACATAACAAAAAATCATTTCCATATATGGAGATAAAATTCCTCTCCCACAAAATTTCCATGACGTCATCTTTAATTTGATTCGTCCGTATATTTAGACCTGAGAAGAGGTGAGAAAAATATTAACATTCATTGACAAGACGGCGGGATTTTTACCACAACACGAAACTTTTTTTTCAATGAGATCTTTCGAAATGATGATAGCGATGAGGTTTTGAAGATTTAATGCTGAAGACGTAATAGAAGACCGTCTAGAAGTAGACGATCAGCCAGATTTTATGAAGAATTGGTGTGATGGCAAGTGACCACGTGTTGACATCGGATTTACAGGTGTACCGGGACTGAATTTAAACATGTCCGACGACAAACGATCTCCATTGGATTTTCTGAAATTATTTATCAATGACGATGATTGTCAGACAATGGCAGATGAAACTAATCGATATGCAGAGCAGTACTTACAACAAAACGCCTGTAATCTGAAACGCACGTCACGTTGTCGTAGCTGGAAAGCCACAACGATGGAGGGGATGAGGGTGTTCTTCGGACTAATAATAGCGATGGGCCTCATAGTCCATAGTTTGATGTATAAGAATACCGGACTACATCCGACGTGAATTCAACTCCATTCTTTCAATCAGTGATGAACATGGACAGTTTTTGGCTGTTGATGATTTTTTCACCTGGCCGATAACACCTTGCAGACACGACGAGGAACCTCCGGCTTTGATCCACTATACAAACTAGGACAGTTGTATAAGAATATTGTGCATCGTCTTGGGTTACTATATACACCAGGCCAGCATATATCTGTAGACGAAGGAATGATTCCGTGGCATGGGAACTTATCGTTTCGCGCATACAACCGCGACAAATCAAAGAAGTATTGAATAAAGGCCTACATGATATGCGACTCTTTCAATGGATATTGTTCGCGTTTCAAGCTATATACAGGGAAATCGGAGGTGCCCACGAGTGAAAATGGTGCAACTTTATGATTTTATGATGGATATGAGAGGTTATTATAGCAATGGATATATTTTGTACATGGGTAACTACTACAGTTCCGCAAAATTATATAAGGATTTATTTACGCTAGGGTGTGGGGCCACAGGTACAACGTATCAAGGATAAGAAAGTGGAGAAGGGGGACCTGTTTGCGGTGGAAGCGCGTAATATTCCACGTTTTGTCGCTCTCCGTATTATGCGCTTACCTGTGCTACAAGTCCGTGACCGACAAACCCGTATTACACAGAGTGTTTCGAAAACAACTAGTAGAACATTAAATTAGTTCTGTCAACAAGGGAAATGTGCCAGGACTTTGGAGAAAATCGTGTGAACGTCCGACTACCGCCGCTGAACCAATAATGCAGTTACACGGCCAGCATTTTCCAGCACGGCTGGAATACTTTGGGAAGAAAAAGACTGCTTCCCGTGCGTGTGTTGTGTGTTCGGTGGCTGAACGCCGTCTTCTTGAAAGGTCAGGTGGAAAGAGGAAACGTGCCGCGAAAGAATCGTTACCAGTGTGATTCGTGCAAGACCGCCCTATGTATCGATCCATGTTTCAAACTTTACCATACATACAAGGATTACATTGGTGCTTATATATCGCGTCGCGCAGCTAGGAGGAAGACGAGTGATACCTGGACAGGTGTACAAACTTTGTGTTGTGCAGTTAATGTTATTTTGACAATAAGTTCGGAATGTATTGACTATTCAAATTACACTGTTATTTATTATATTTATTACCTTCCCCCGTGGGGTCCCCGGGGTGATAAGAATAGGACCTCCGTATCCTCTTGCGTGTCGTATGAGGCGCTCATACTCTCAACACTCTACTTTGGCCCTTACTTCTGCTAGACGGGCGGTCGGATGGGCCCGATCTCGATCAATCGGCTTTGTCATGCCGAGCCCTCGTAATTCATGTAGAAGTATTCATTCACTAGAGATTTCTATCTCTCTATATATTTGTAATACGTTACCTTGTTTACATTACTTAGTTATAGATATGTACATATTGAATGCGAGAAGGCGGTGGCTTATGGGTCAATCGGGTATGAATGTAGAGTATTCGCATGATAAGGACTGTATTGTTGTTTTCTCGTTTGGTACACGAGAATACATGATATTCAGCCTAATGTGTTTCTTTGCTTTATATTCCGAGTATCCTCTCGCAGTCATTCCAGTGCATTGCTGTCGGAGATCCACAGTGTATTGCCAGGTCCTTGTTGACACTCCTTGGAGGGTGGGTGGCTGCGAGAATGAATCACAACTTTTCTCATGGATTCTACACAAACACCACACCAAACAATTACCAAACGTAAGCGTTTAGCTGACACAATAGAGAACGCTCCTCAACAACAAGATGACGACTGGTCAAGGTATTTAGTTATATCTGCTGAGGACTACGCTTTATCGAAAGCTTCTCCATTCTTAGTGGATAAGACTATACAGTCTATTGCTGGAACTGTTAAAAACGTCACTAAACAACGTAACGGCAATCTCGTAGTCGAATGTGCATCAAAACAACAATCCTTGAACTTACAAACGTGTGATCATATCGGTGAAATACCCGTTAAAGTATTACCGCATTCCATTCTCAATACTAGTAGAGGTATACTCAGGGACAAGGACCGAAATTTACATTTGTTGGCTGATGATGTTATTCTTGATGGTCTAAAGAATCAAAAGGTTATAGCTGTAAAACGCTTTATCATTAAGCGTGACGGTAAGGAGATTAAATCTCATCCTTTCTTCTGACGTTTAGTACGCCTACTGTACCTACAAAAATTAAACTAGGTTACGTTTTGGCCAACGTAGAGCAGTATTATCCTTCTCCTCTGCGTTGTTTTTGTTCTCTTAAGTTTGGACACACAAGAGGACACTGTAAAAACCATCAGACATGCGACCGATGTGGTCACACTGGACCTTCTTACGAAGATGATCACTTTGATGAACCATGTGATTCTTCTATTGTGCAGTGTATTAACTGCAAAGGTAATCATAAATCTACCTCAAAAGATTGTCCAGCATACAAGAAAGAAGTTGAAATCATTAAAATAAAAGTAGACAAACGTATTCCCTATCCTGAGGCCAGAAATATTTATAATAGCCAACAACTGCGTTCTTGCGCATCACAGAGTTACGCTAATGTTCTTAGTTCCAAGAAAACTGTATCTGTAGCTTGTCAAACCGAAATTACAGGATTGCAAAAAGATCTTGATAATGCATCTGGTTTCTCTAAGACGTCACGATCATCTTCTAAGCCGCCATCGTTGTCAAAGTCATCATCTTCATCACAGACAACACCAGTTGTAAATACAAAATTATCTCCAGTTAAACAAAATAACAAACAGAATAAACCACAGAGTAAAACGAAGTCTATCAAACGTATTCCCAGCACAAGTTCTGCAGTAGTTGTCAGCAACAAATTTGATGCACTTGAGGTAGAAATAGGGATTCAAATACACCTCCGATAGATACAGATACTTCATATAATTCAGATACCCTTGTTAAAAACTCCTTATCTCTTTCTAGGGATCGCAGTGTATCCCCAGGCAAAAGGGGTCGAAAAACTTCTCTTCCTAGATTAAAAACAACATGAATCGTTTTGATTCTATAATCCAGTGGAACTGTAGAGGTTTAAAAACAAATATAAATGAAATACATCTTCTTGATCAGCAATATTAGCCAGCAGTATTTTGTCTTCAGGAGACACATCTAAAAGATACCGATACCCTCAAATTAAAGAATTTTGCAAAATATGATATTTATAGTTCAGATGACAGAGCCAAAGGTGGTTCATCTATTCTAGTTCGAAATTCCATTTTACACAGTTCTTTGCGACTAAATACCAATTTTCAAGCTGTTGCTGTCCGTATCACGTTACAGAAAACTATCACGTTTTGTTCTATATACATTCCTCCAAGTGTTAACTTCAATTCCGCAGAGCTAGATAATCTTATTGATCAGTTACCAAAACCTTTCATTTTATTGGGAGACTTTAATGCTCACAATCAAATTTGGGGTAGTGACCATACAGATACTAAAGGTAAAAAAATTGAAGACCTTATATCAAAACACAATTTATGTATCTTTAATGATGGGTCTAATACATACTTACATCCAGGACATGGAACGTATTCTTCAATAGATCTTACAATAAGTGATCCTTCCCTTTTAACAGATTTTGTTTGGTCGGTACACGATGATCTATGTGGAAGTGACCACTTTCCACTTGTATTAAAGAGTATTATATCTTCTAATGATAATTATATTCCACAATGGAAGCTTAACAAAGCCGACTGGAACCAATTCCAATCGGACTGTCTTACTAATCTAAATTCAGTGAACTTTTCAGAAGAAGCTGATCCTATACTTACTTTTACACATACTCTGGTTGAAATTTGTGAACAGAATATTCCAAAAACCTCTGCAGTTCCAAAACACAAACATAACCCATGGTTTGATGATGATTGTAAAAATGTCATCAAAGAACGTAAAAGGGCTGAAAAACTATATAAAAGACATCCCTTGAATACAAATCTAAATAATGTACGCAAAACTAGAGCTATTGCGAAGCGTACTATTAACCATTGTAAACGATTGTCATGGAGAAAATATGTCTCTAAAATAAACACACGAACTCCTACTAATAAAGTATGGAAAATGATAAAGAAGATAAAAGGAAAAGATACTTCCAAAAATGTTAAACATCTGCAATATAATTCTCATGTTTTAACATCTAAAAATGATATAGCTAACTGTTTAGGTCGCACTTTTTCTAAAAACTCCTCATCAGATAACTGCCTTCCAAAATTTAAACGTATAAAACAGAAAAGCGAAAAAATACAACTTAATTTTAAATCTTCTAACAATGAAGATTATAACCAGAAATTTTCCATTGATGAATTGATTACATCCTTGGAAAAATCAAATGACACTGCTGTAGGTCCAGACGATATTCACTATCAGATTATAAAGCATCTTCCCATTCAATCTTTAAACATTTTGCTCGATATTTTTAATCGTATTTGGAGTTCTGGAGATTTTCCAGATTCCTGGAAAGATACTATAATAATTCCTATTCCAAAACCTGGAAAAGATAACACTGATCCAATTAATTATCGGCCTATATCACTTACTAGCTGTGTTTGTAAAACATTAGAAAGAATGATAAATGAGAGACTTATTTGGTTCCTAGAGCATAATAATCTTATCATTTCTATTCAGTGCGGTTTTAGGAAGCAAAGGAGTACAGCTGATCATCTTGTTCGTTTAGAAACATATATTCGGGATGCATTTATTACTAAAGAACATGTTGTTTCTATATTCTTTGATCTGGAAAAGGCATACGATACCACTTGGAAGTATGGCATATTAAAAGACTTAAATACCATGGGTTTACGTGGCAATTTGCCAATTTTTATTTCGAATTTTCTTAAAAATAGACATTTTAATGTTCGTCTAGGAGCACATACTTCCAATACATTCGAGCAGGAAATGGGTGTTCCCCAAGGAAGTATTCTCTCTGTTACCCTTTTCAATATTAAAATTAATAGCTTGGCAGAAGTTTTGAAAAATGACATTGACGGATCATTATATGTTGATGACTTTCTTATTTGTTGTCGTGGAAAAAATATGAATCTGATAGAGCGAAAATTGCAGCTTTGCTTAAATAATATATATAAATGGTCTGTGGAGAACGGTTTTAAATTTTCTAAAAATAAAACCTCGTGTGTACATTTTTGTCAGATGAAACGTATACATAATGACCCTGAGCTTTTCTTAGATGGAGACCAAATAAAAGTAGTCAAAGAAGTGAAGTTCCTTGGAATTATATTTGATAATCGTTTATCTTTTTTACCACATATTAAATATTTGAAACTTAGGTGTATTAAAACCTTGGATATTTTAAAAGTTTTATCTAGTACGGAATGGGGTGCTGAAAGTACAACCTTGCTTCAGCTTTATAGATCGCTGGTCCGATCAAAGCTGGACTATGGTTGTATTGTTTATGGTTCGGCCAGAAAGTCTTTTTTACAGCTTCTGGACACCATACATCACCAAGGCTTACGATTAAGTCTTGGTGCTTTCAGGACCTCACCTGTGCAGAGTTTATATGCTGAGGCAGGCGAACCATCTTTAAAAGAGAGAAGACTTAAACTTACCTTGCAATACATAACGAAACTATATTCAAATCCATTAAATCCTCCTTTTGACTGTGTATTTCAACCTAAACATGAAGTTTTATACAATAATAAACAAAATTGTATTAAAAATATTGGTTTACGTATTAGACCCCATATTGTACAGGCTGGCATAACATTATCTGATATAACAAATTATGAAATACCTTCTTCACCGCCTTGGCTGATGAGAAAACCTACAGTTATACTCACATTATCAGATCACAAGAAAATAAATACTAATTCCATTAAATATCAACAACTCCTTTCAGAAATCACGTCTTCATATTCAAGTCATAAATTATATTTTACGGATGGTTCTAAGGTTGATGATAGAGTCGCCGCTGCTGCAGTAACTGATAAAGATATATCTTTATCAATTCGTTTACCAAATAATGCTTCTATATTTACAGCAGAATCGAAAGCTATACTTCTATCACTTGTTCATGTTGAACAGAATAAAATTTCTAAAAGCATAATATTCTCAGATTCTTTGTCGTGTCTCCAAGCTATAAAACATCGTAATGTTAACAATCCGTATATATTGAGGATACTGGAGAAGATAGATTTTCTTATCTCTAAGAAATTTGACATTGTATTTTGTTGGGTGCCTGGCCATACGGGCCTTGTAGGTAATGATAAAGCTGACAAAGCAGCGAAGGATGGTTTAAATAATTCAAATGTTGTAGGAAAAATACCTTATACTGATTTTAAGATTTCAATATCAAATTATATCGATACTTTATCTCAGGAAGCCTGGGATCTTGAAAATAATAATAAGCTTCACGAGGTCAAACCAATATTTAAAAATAAAATACATTATTTTCATGACTGTCGAAAAGATGAAGTTGTTATTAGTAGACTCCGCATTGGACACTCTTGGATCACGCACTCTTACCTGTTAAAGGAAGAACCCCCTCCAGAGTGTATCCCTTGCGGATGTCTACTTAGTGTAAAACACATTTTACTTGATTGTGCAGATACTGCACATATTAGAATTAATTATTTTTCTGCAGATAATATGAAAGAGCTATTTGAGAGGGTCAATATAACGAACATAATAGAATTTTTAAAAGAAGTAAATTTGTATAATAAAATATAGTATATTGAATGGTTATATATATATATATATGTATTTCTTATCGTGGTGTCGATGTGTAATATGAATTTGTAAAATGATTTTAGTATCATTTTTATTTGTATATATTATATACATTAAAAGCTGGTCTTTTTTCACTTATTTTAAGTTATTTGTATTTATATAATGTTAATATGAGCATTGTAATCGTCGCCATATGGGTGCAATATTCCCGGTGCGACGTTAAACAACATATAATAATAATAATAATTTCAAAAACTTTAACCTTGACTATATATTCTACACAAAAGGGTGTAGAGCTTTGAAACTTAGCATATAGATACTTTTAGATGACACCTTTCATACTTTGCGTAAGGGACAAGGAAATCGCATTCTTGTGATCATCATTTACAACATCTGCGACTAGACAAGCCTTGTCGTAGATTGCCAATCGTGGACACCTGGGTGGAATTCCCTTCTGTTATTTTCATGTTTATCATGTACTCTGTACATGATGAGCGATATTGTGATATATAAAATGCATCAGTCTTAATTTATTTAGGAATTGAATGTTCAAGGAATTCTTGCGCGTTCAATTCTTATATTTGTCATTGGAACATTTTGATTGATAAATTCATATTTTACTTATGTTGTATTACGAAAAGTTGCCTGGGATCGAATCGTGAGTCACAGCCTGACGTCATGATAGACATCTATACGCAAGTAAACGACAATTTTTACAATGAAATAATAGAAGAAAATAGCATACTATGGTAAATATATAAAAAGAAAGACTTGTAAATAAATACATAAAACAAAAAATAAATAAACACATACAGGCACAAACAAAACACTTAACAGTATTTAGAAACACATTAACCATAACACCATCGGTTTGATCCACAGGCTATTACTATAGTACATTTGTATTTCAAATGTTATCTGACTAATACAGAACGAACGTGTATAATTTCCAAACCGTTACGTAAGGGGGAAAAAACTACTATGGGGGAAAGACTACTATATAGTAGTTTTTCCGCCATGGGGGAAAAACTACTATATAGCCATTTTTCCGGGGGGAAAAACTATTATATAACACCGGCTTTTTTTCCCACGTTTTCATCGTCAAATTTTACGTCTATGGTATCTATGTTTTCGCTGATTTTGCCGCAATTGTTAACTATTGTACCAACAGCCCCATTTCCTAACCCATCAGCTACGTCGATATTTCTTGTCAGCATTGTGCGTCTCTTGCAAGAAGAAGTTGTGAAGGAATTATATCTGATCCATTCGTATTACATGGTGTCTGTAGTGCTTCTAGCTTTCCACTTGTTTTGTCTTTTCTGAAATCCCTTGCTTTAACCTCAATTGGATCTTTGCACCGTTTTCATTAGCATGTCATTATTGTAGGCATTTACATCCTTGTTTCTTGAAAATACATGTAGACTTCCCTCCGGTCCCTCTCTGATACAGTCCTTGAGTATCATGACTGCATTGTTTGATAGAGACATGTTTCGTGTACTTGTTCTTAGTTCGTTCAGTACATTGGCGAATGATATATCTTCTTTCTGCCTCATCACTTCATCAAGTTGAACTATTTTGAATAAGTCATTCCAGTAGTCTACAGGGTAAGCACCACTTTCATTATAGAGGCGTTCGCTGTTAACTTGTTTCACATGTGAGAGCTGATAGAAATCACCTACTGCTAGTACACATACGCCTCCAAACGGTTTCTGGATTCGCTCTATTTGGACGAGTCTTTCATGAATGTAGTACAGGAGTCTCTTGTACAACATTGATACTTCATCTATCACTAGAATTTCTAAATGTTCAAATTTAGCACGTAAAGGACTCGATGCTTGTTCTCTCAGTGGATCATATGTATCATAAGGTATGTGTAGCGCAATCAGATGATGTTCCAGACTATTTAGCACATTCAATTCCTCTGGTATTTCTTCTAATTGCATGTTATTGGTTGCTGATTCAGCAGCGATAGAACCACTTACTAATTTTCTATGACAAGTTTTGCATATCCACAAGCCTGATTTTGGACAACCATTTGGGTTACATGCTTTCTCACACCCATGGGGTTATCTTTTTGCAAAACATTCTTTTGTTGTATGCCCTTCATTTGTCAAACATTTCTCATATGTATCTGCATTGCATTGTTGAACTTGATTTTTAAATAAAAGTCTCTGACAAGAAGCACATGCATAAACAGGACCTTGAGACACTTTTTCATGGAATGAAGTTGTGAGGCATTATATTTTGCTATTTTTGTATTTTCATGCGATGGATTGCCGTCTCTGTTTGCATTTTGTGAATGTCAGGTTTATTTCTCTTGCCATTCGAATAGTTTTCTTTCGTTTCAGCAATTTTACACATTAGCTGGGTTATGTTGGAGTGCATGTCTTAAAATGACTGGGGTGAAATTAGAACTACTTACTGATGTTGAACAATTCCAAATGATAGAAAAGGGTATGCGTGGTGGTATAGCAATGATTACTACAAGATATGCTGAAGCAAATAATAAAGATATTCTAGAAACATATGATAAATCAAAGCCAAGTCAATATCTAGGTTACTTCGATATGAATAATTTATATGGTGGTGCGATGGTTGAACCTTTACCAGTTGGAGACTTTCGATGGCTAACACCAAGTGAAATCAAATCACTGGATATTTCCTCACTTAAGTCTAATTCAAAAACGGGATATATATTAGAAGTGTCTTTAGCATATCCATGTCATTTACAAAAATGTCATTCAGATTATCCCCTTGCTCCAACAAGTCTTCAGATAAAAGTGGACGACCTATCTCCTTATAACAGAAAGCTATACGACATCTGTAGAACAACCGAAATCGATCAAGAAACGAATGTTTCTACAAAGCTGGTTCCAACGTTACGAGACAAAAATGAATACGTGGTGCACTACAGAAATGTACAATACTACCTCAAACAAGGATTGGTTCTGAAGAAAATCCATTGAGTATTAGCCTTTACAGAAGAGCAATGATTGAAACCATACATTGATTATAACACTAATATGAGGAAAAGAGCTACGAACAAGTTTGATGTCCAACTACATAAATCTTTCAATAATATTGTCTTCGGGCAAGTTAGTTATGCTTCAAACATTTATAATAATCAACCTCTCTCAAGTCTTTTAAAATACAAAAGTATACAAACAAATTGGTATAAGCATGTATTTGGGGTTTTTTTTCTAGGAAAACAATAGAGAATACACGTCTTCATATGAGCTTTAAATTAGCCAAGACCAAGAAAGGACTCCTACGCTTGACCAGTAAGCTGAGCTTTGAGAGAATGACCATTTTTGATGAGCATCTAGTGGGTGTAAAGAATCATCGAATGAAACTTTTATTGAATAAACCGATATACACGGGCATGTGTGTATTGGACCTTTCAAAATTATTCATGTATCAGTTTCACTATGACTACATCAAAGTGAAATATGAGGACAAGGCACGTCTACTCATGACAGACACAGACTCTGTGTTTTACAGTATAGAAACAGAAGATTTGTACAAAGATATTCAACAATGCATGGGACTGTTTGACACATCAGACTATCCATAGGATCACTTTTTGTATTCAGAGACCAACAAAAAAGTTGTAAAATGAAAGATGAAACAAATGGTAAGTTTCGTATACCACATTGCAATATAATGACAATGCAATTCCAGATTGAAAATACAATTGAGATGGATACCCTTCTTCTCTATTTTCTTCTATTAAACATTATAATTTGTTGTTATAACGACATGTCATGACGATAGTTACTTCTGTATTTTACATTATAGTCATAAAAGATAATGACTGATGAGTATCAGTTTAATTTTATTCAGGTGATCCAGTAACGACCTTCGTTGGATTGAGAGCCAAAATGTACTCTTTTCAAACCAAACATGGAATGAGTGTACGCAAAGCTAAAGGTGAGGGATCAGGACATTGACCATCAAGCTTACATCGACTGCTTGTTCAAAAAAGAGAAAAATCGTCAATGTGATGGAGAGCATCAGAAGCGATAAACACATACTATATTTTAAAAGCCATCAACAAAGTGACATTATCTCCTTATGATGACAAACGCTGGGTGTGTGACGATGGCACAAATACTTATGCATATGGACCTTTCTTCTATTCATTCAAGCATATATATATATATATATATATATATATATATATATATATATATATATAACACAAAAATTTAAATATATATATATATATAAAACACAAAAATATAAATATGTCGACTAGCCCGTAGTGCCTATATAGCCAACCTTTATTTCTGCTTTACACAATTACATATTTTGTTTGTGAGTGACAAATAGAGATAAAAACATATTATTGAAAAAAAAAACTGAATTTCTAATGTCAAAATAAGTTGTACCTGATATAATGTTGACAAAATTTAATAAATCATTTTCAAATGTTTTTTCAAAAGTTCTGTATACGTGAGAACATATAATATATATCATCTCAAGACATAGATGTATAAAGCTTTAGTACAATAATCACAAGGTGGAATATAAAACAATAGTTTTGACAAGCATATGACCATGAACCAAAAACATGTTTTATAATTTCACATAGTCACCAAATAAAAAAAAAATGCGAATATCAAAAACTTAACCCTTTCAACTCCTTCCCTTATAACTTTCTCTAGTTACCCCATGGAAACACTTCTTCACCCCTTTCAAATATGTTTTCTACATATATATTTATTTATATATAAAGCTTCGCATTTTTTTTTTAAATCAGACAAAGTAATTTTATCCTTGGATAAATTACTAAAATTGATATGAATTTAATGAAAAGTTTTTGAAAAAGGATATTTCTACTTTGTCTAATTCTTATCAGAACCTAACACCATGGCAGAGGAGCTGTATGAAGAACCCTTTCTGTTTGAGCTGGAAGTTTCTCGCCAAAGAACTGAGAATACCAGGAGTAATTCCGTTGCATAGATTTGACATATATGTGTTCATGATATTGAATGAACTTTTTAAATTTGTAAAAAGAGTGGTGATACTCTAGGGGGTACATTAAACGTATCAATACAAAATCGTACATTTTATTGAAATTGTAGACTCGGAAAGAGTAAATCAAAGATATGAATTTCAATACATGATTGAATATAACACGCCATGGTATATAGTGAAAAAAAACTTTTTACACAGATATTAAGATAATCCATTAGTATAATAAAATCTAACAACACATCTTTAGAGGCGGGAAGTTTTACACGTTTCTTTAGACTTTTATTGATAATTTTGAAAGTATCGTAATCCGTGATGTGTGAAAGAGTGATAAAAAATCTTTCTATACTAAAAAATTAACAACGGTAGAGAATTTAAAGAAAAAAGGATTGATTGGAATAGATTTATTTTGAAATGTAAATTGTGCCATCACCTCGTCAAATATGTTTATCTACAATATATTTAATGAATGATATATGTCTTGAGATGTTTTACAAAAAAATCTACAAAACATCTATGTCATCATCGTCCTTTATCAGTTGTACTTTTTTCTTGCGAGGAGATGTTATTCGCAACTGTAAAGGAAAGGGAAAAGAGAACTGTAAGCACTTTAATTTTTTAAAAGCGATAAATTTTGTAAAATTGCATTAATTATAGATTGGGTGTAATCAAAATTAAACTTACATTGGGAAGTTCTCCTTCCTCCTCTTCAACGTGTCTTCTTTTGGTATGAAACTGTAAAGAAAAAAAGTTAATAAGGAAAGAAAGAAGATCTATAAAATGAGAAAAAAAATACACAATAAACCATGTAGATACGTAAGAAAAAAAAAAACCGACCAAAGATGGAATAGGTGGTACCTCCCCCTTTCCTGTCTCCTCCACCTTTTTATTCCGTCTTCTATTTTATAGTATATACGAAAAAGCCCCTCCAGGGCCTCTTTCATTAGGGAAACTTGCTTCCCCTGACGATTATCTGGAAATAAAAGTGCAATATTAACTGTTCTACACTTATTCATATTTTGTATGATAATTTAAAGAAATAAGGAAATGACTTTACTATTGCATTTTTCTTTGATCGCAAGATTTAAAAAAAAATCACATACCTTGCAAATGTACCCAGGCACGTCCTTGGAAGAAACTGAGTGTACAGTTGTAACTGTAGGCAGCTGCGTTGCCTGCAGTCGTTACATTTATGCCTTCGGCGGCGTAAATTTCTTCATTCCTTTTAGAGACGGTCTCCATTTTTTTTCTTAATTTATATTAACTGACATGGTGGTGGTGATGGTGGTAAGCGTTTTATACCAAAGTATTGAAGAAAATTACTTTTTATACATCCACTCTCCATGATGAACTCATGTTGACATCAAAACAAATTTGAAACTTTTATTTTTCACGATACCAGAGTTCATATTGAGGGTAGTTTTCAGCATGAAAAGATGTAGGTGATGTAAGTTTGGGGTAAGAGTGTCTGTATGACCACACAGACTTTAGTTAGTGTCTGTATGACCACACAGACTTTAGTTCTGAGTCAACTACTGAAGATACCTGATAATGGAACAATAGGAAACCTGTTTTGGTACATGAACTTGTTTTCTACTAAAGGTCATCTTAAGGTTGGTTATTATCTATAATTGTTGAATTCGATGGGAAAAACGGGGGGGGGGGAGCTTATAAACACAAGTGGAAAATCACAATAATTATTTTCAAGTACATATATAACACTTTAAATTCAATTCTGTGTATATTTATATGATATTTCTGTGTTTCAGTCTATCATTCTACCTTAATTTCACACCTCTGTCAATGAACTCTTATTTCAATATTTCACAACCTCGTAATTGCTCATCTCAGTATGTAATGTCAATCTTTTTTTTTTTCGGAAAGACCCATTCTAATTAAGTAAACAACGTTGAGGTGAGTGTCCTCAGAATCATATTTGTGCTCTAAACTAACTACACTACTAAACTAAGATTTAGAGTATCACAATAACATTAAAATTTCTCCCTTACGGTCCAAGCATGATTTTACTTTGATTTAAATGATTTACGTGAGGCTTAATTTTATCTTAAAATTGTAGACTAAATTTATGCGTCAAGATTACAGTGAAAATTTAAATTTATTTCAAAATTTCACATTCCCATTCTAAAGTACCACAATACGATGTTTTAATTAATGTTTGCAACCTTGACGTCAGGTGACTTTTCCCATATAAATTTCTATTACATGTTTGAGTAAACAACTTTGAGGTGAATGTTCTTCAATAAATTTGGATATGGATTATGCGAAAAAAATATATTGAAAAATGATGACTCTCAATAAGATTTGCCCCTAAAAATATCGAATAAATGTCAAGATAACAAATAAAGCTAAGTTGAAATATATCATACCTATGCATAGATAATTTACAATTGAGTGTTTGAAATGTAAAGATAATGTAGACACTTCTGAATATAGTACTAATATTTCTGTATTCTTTGCACGAAAACAAAAAAATTCGGGATCGTTAGTTCTACTGCAGTACTGTATAAAAACGTGTGTTCTCCAAGTTCGCTGAAGTTTACAACTCATTTATTGACACTTGTGTGTAGTGTGCAGAGCATAAACTTAAACAATGTTTGCAGTATAAATGGCAAATGTGAATGGAAGGGTGCAGGGTTGTACTCTGGAGGATGTGCGATTCCAAATAAACATTTGACATTCGATAGATTTTTTTGTGAGTGCTGGTACGACAACTGTGTTGGATCTGCGATGTAGAAAAACCACTTTATTAACTATAGAGAACACCGATGCACAATCCTGCGATATCATCTTGCCACCACTACATCGCAAAATGAATGTGATGCTAGGACGTCGAATATGTGTAAGTAAATATAAACTAGTTTTTCTTCTTCCTCTTCACGTTCGAGTGCTAATACCATTGATGTAATTATTGCACTATTGCATGGCATAGAAGGATGAACAACACCCTACTAACTTGTGTAGTTTGCATATATATACATACTTGTACACTATGTTAGTAAATTATCATATCGATAATATTTTTTATGAATCTTTGAGGGATCAGGTTATCAACTCGGACAGCACAACTGGTTGAGTCTCTGTCTAAAGTTCAGAGGTCTTGTGTTCGAATCCCAATCCGACTACTCATCTCTCCCTCCCATCTGTTACAAATCTATTATGATAGAATCACTCATGACTCAATTGACCTGACAAATGATAATTGTATTTTCCAAAAGGTGCCGAATGTAATGTATATGTACAACACTCCATCAGTATCGATCGACAAACTCGTTACCAATGATGTCATTCCTACAGCAGACGGCGTGGAACGATCATCTACACATCATGATTCAGTAAGCTCTTTATATTTTGTACCTCCTTTCTTAAAGAATCTGATGGTATCCATTCTTATTATCCAATGGAACAAAACCAAGTAAAACAGCATTAGATCTACGTAAAACCTATTTAGTAAGGTGTTGAACTGCTTGTAACTAACACTGTTGTGGTATTATACTCGCTGTAAATGACTAAACACACATTTTGTATTTCAGATTCTATTGTAATGCTTTATTTCATTACATGAACATAGGTAAAATGTGTGTGGGGTAGCTAGACACTACAACATTAAAGTCCTCAACGTATGCATAAAAATGAGCTGTTTCAATGCATGTAGTAATTATAGGTTCTCCTACATATTTCAGAATCTGAAGACATCAGAAAGCAGTACTGGAGTGGGTGAAAAGAGCATGACTATACTTCTAAGTAAATATAGTTCTTTATCAATCTATGTACTAGCATTTTTATTGCTTTTTAGTGATATGCATATTATCAATAATACTGATATTGTATAAATGTCTTAATAAAAAGATACGCAGGAATGAGAGCAGCATATACACTGGCATAACTCTATCTTTGATGGATTCAGAGAGATATTTAAGACCGATTGAACCTGTTTATGATGAAGTTGCCTTATAGATATATTTTTTTCTATATTGTAGTTGTGTTTATCATCATATCAACAATATCATCTGAAGCAACTATAGTAGTATGCACTACGCAGTATATGAAAAAAAAAAGAAAAAACAATATTATTCATTTACGGCAATATTCTTTATAATCCATTTCTAGTATAATTGTTGCATGCTAAATTGTAACCCTGCTTCAGCACCTTTCTCTATAAATAGATTAGAAGTAGAATGCATATGTGAATGTATAAAACTAAAAATATTGAAAATATTTTCTCTGAAAATAAGTGGGTTAAAAGCTTTGCTGGTAGAAAGTGTGTAGTGCATCATAAACACATCTTGTTATTTTAACTTTTTATAATATTGATTGATTGCTTGATTTTTGTTTTACGTCACACCGCGAATATTTCACGTATATGGTGACGGCATCTGCCTGATGCGGGGCATACAAATTTTGTCCTTTGCAGCGGACCCACCCGAAGCATACCACGACACGGGGCCTCGGTTTTTACTGTCTCATCCGAAAGACAGAACACCGGCATGACCAGAGCGGGACTCGAACCCCGGCCTCCCGATCAGGAGTCCAACGCGATACCACTAGGCCACGCCGGCTTAATTTTTTTTGTATAATAATTTAAATTCCTAACCATATACATTCACATTATTTATGTAAGTTTGAACATATTTGCTCTTAAAATTATTTTGCTATATTACGCTTTCAGCTTCCTCATTCATTACAACATCATTGACCGTGTTGAGTATCTGTACAGCATCCATCATCATGATAACTCGTTGTATTCGTAAAAGACGAGCTGTAAGAAAGTCGCAACTACCTTACACAGTATCCAGGATAAGACCACATTTTGATGCCATGCATAACATAATTGACAACCTTGACAGTGAACTTTAGTGGTAATTCTTTGGTTCTCTCTTCTTACAGGTATTGCAACTTTGGTAGTGGCATTCGTTACAACAGTTAGAAATATCATTGCAAGTGTACAACAAATCTTTGATCATATTTATAATTTTGTAATGCAAGTAAAAGTAACACTGAGAAAAATCAAATCCAAATTAGCAAGAAATGATGGTGCAAACATAAGTAATGTAAGAAGGTCAGACAGGGTAAAAAGAAGACCATCAAGATATGGGTATGAGTAATTTATGGTGATAAAATGTTAGACAGATATTACATCATATACATGCAATTTATCTATTGCTTGTGTTTACTAAATATGAACATAAAGCACCAATTGCACGTATGCTTATGAACCTTCCTTGTAGTAACTTTCCTCCATATGATTGCAAAGAGTAGACTTGTCTGATATAATGCATGTGTTGCTTACAAATATGACTGCTTATTATAAATCTTAGAAAGGAGAGAGGTTTTTTTATTTTTTACTACACCATTTTTATGGTAGGTATATGTTAAATGAAATGACAAAGTATATCTGTTCGTGTTTCCCAACTTTCCTCATATACATACATGCTTCCTGTGATTTTATTTAATTTTGTCAATTTTTGTAAGTGTTGTGCTTCTTTGAATAGTAAGGTATATATACATGTAGTTTTAAAAACTTTTTTCATTTGTGCTTTGAAGGTTGAATTTCATAACATGTCATTGCAAGTGTAAAATATAGCACACGATTTTCATGTAATACCTCTTTTGAAATGGTGTTTCAATGTTAGATTATAGAGAGTTTTGTTATTTCTTTATTGACTTTATAATTCCTTTATGTGCTAAATGCTTGTAAATATTTGTACTGAATCGATATCAACATATCAAACAATATGTCAGCTGTTTTCTACATCAAATGCATTTATGAATGTATCAAATGCATGTTAATGATTTTCAAATTTTGTTTTATTAGTTTTTTTATACATCATTCTATTCAGAACAATTATAAAAGTGTCGTTCATGTAGATTTACATTGTTTCTTTTTTGTTTATTTTGGTATTAAGATATAATACTAAAATTATGTCAAATGCTTTTACATGTGATTTTATGTTTTTCCTTGCCAAATGCATGTATATTTTATACTTATTTGTTAATAAAAATTTTTGATTTGATATATTGTTTTGTCCTGTATATTAATTGGTACATGTATGCATGATAGCTGTGTTGATATAATTCACTCTCAATACCTAGGTATTACTTTTATCAGGCATTAAATTAGTCAACCTTGAAGGATTGTAATGCTTTTAGGTAATTATGTCACTGGAAACATGTCATCAAACTCATTGTATGGAAAAATGTATTCAGTGTCGTATAACCTTTTGTGAGTAATCAGATAGCTTATTCATAAAGAAATATAAACATAAAGGTGTGATCTAAGATAGTAATATGATTCACTCAAATTACATGAGCTATCAATTACTATGATGTGGGATGGTCTTAAATTAAAATGAGTTTAGTGCCATCCTATGTAAACCTATAGGAACTATTGAGTTCATTAACATATTTGTATACAATTCCATTTAGAAAGGGGTGTAGTCTAATTTTATAATGAGTTTGGTGCCATCCTATATAAACCTATAGGAACTATCGAGTTCATTAACATATTTGTATACAATTCTATTGAGAAAGGGGTGTAGTCTAATTTTATAATGAGTTTGGTGCCATCCTATATAGACTTATAGGAACTATCAAGTTCATTAACATATTTGTAATGGAAGTATATGAGTAAAGAAGAAAGGGGTGTAGTTTAATTCTATAATGAGTTTTGAGCCATCCTATATAAACCATTAGGAGCCATCATATTCATTTACATATTTGTATGTAAGTGTATGAAGAAGGGGTGTGGTTTAATATTAAATGTGTGTTGTGCCATCCTATATAAACACATGGGAACCACCATACTCATTTACATATTTGTTTGAAAGTCAATGTAGGAAAGGGGTGTGGCTTAATATTAAAACTGTGCTAGAATCAGCATTTTATTACTACTTCTTTCCAAAAAGTGTCTCTTCGACCTTGAGACCGGAAAAGGATGGACATTCAACACAACACTCATCGCTGAAGGTCTTGTAAAAATATTTCGTCTGGGAATGTTCAGCAACAAGGGCAGGGATTCGCGACATGATCAATGTAGAACTATGTACTTAGCACTATAAAGCAGTTGTGAAACTGAATGCCGGACTAGTGCTACATCCTCCTTTTATTGCTGTATTCTTAGAAAATTGACCAGTGAAACTGTGAAATACTCGGCATCCAATGAAATGAGCTCACGGTACAAAATGTCCAATGAAATAATCTGTTACAAAATAACCGATTAAATTTCTTAGCTTGGCATGTCATTTTCTGTGCATATAGTCATTATCATACTTGCGGTATATTTGATCCTCTTTCACAGCTTGTGTGTCGTGTATACGGCAAATCAATTCAATTAATAAAATATACTGACCTGCTGGTTTATCAGATCAATTAGGAGATTCAGTTTGACTAATTGATATTTTCCACAGGATAAATGATTCGGAGGATTAACAGTCTGTATTATTTACCATTGAGAGAGGTAATCAACCGACATTTATAAAGATCAATTATATTCGCGATCGCACTCCAATTAATTGCAACGTATGGTGTATTGTCATGTAAATGGAGACATCTAGATTAAGATAGGATATAATATTGCAAATTTGGTGACATAACCTATAAAATTAAGGAATTACTGGGCGATTACAATCTCAGCTCGGATTATCATAACATTGTTTAAAATGTTCAAACTTGGATAATGTCCTCACATGTAACTATATATCAGAAAATATCATTCCAAATTTGACGTCAATGCAAATAAAACTAAGGAAAAAGTGGGCGATTAAATTTTCAACTCGGCTCTCGGCTTGGACTACCAGTTTTAGTGACTTGATAATCAGAAAATCATAAATTATCGTAACAATGTTCAACATTTTCAAATTTTGATAATATCAGTACATTGCAATGTTTATCAGAATATATTATTCTTAATTTTATGTGAATCCATTGATAATGAAGGAGATGATCGGCAACTAAAATCTCAACTCGGCTCCCAACTACCACTTTTAGTGACATGAAAATAAGAACATAGAGAATAATTATAAGAATACTAAAAATTTTCAAACTTTGACAATGTCAATATATTTTTACATATATTTGAATGTGTTATTTCAAATATGGTGTCAGTCCATGCCAAATTAAGGAAGTTATGGGCGATTTAATTCTCAACTCGGCTTTTCTTCAACTCGGACTCGGACTACCACTTTTAGTGACAGCCTAAAATGACGGATATAGCACTTCTGTGACGTGCAGCCCCTTTTAACGGGGGAGATATAAGTCCACAATTTGAACTGAGCTTCCTGCTCAAACATTGACTGGTGGGAACCCCAGAATATCAGCTAGGGAACTGAGCTAAACTGATTGGAATAAATGATTATTTAATATATACAAAAATCACTAATGAATGAATAAGATAAACAAGAAGTTCCTATCTGGGCTCCTATTTACATAAAAAGTATATACATTAAAAGTACTCAAAGAAATACTGTGAGCGGTACTTTCTGGCTCAGGAACAGTGGCTCACTCCGGCTCAGTAACAGTGGCTCACTCCGGCTCAGTAACAGTGGCTCACTCCGGCCCAGTAACAGTGGCTCACTCCCGCTCAGTAACAGTGGCTCACTCCGGCTCAGTAACAGTCGCTCACTCTGGCTCAGTAACAGTGGCTCACTCCGGCTCAGTAACAATAGCTCACTCTGGTATCTATAGTATCGACAGGGGTTATGGTTAGATTTCCGAGTATGGGAACCCAGCCCGCTTTTAGAAGGTAGCAAAGGTTCATTCGGTTATGTCTTACCTATTCCCGTTAATATTTCTAGAAAGGCGTGTTTGCTGTTCTGAGACTAGACCTCGACTAGCTCGCATTCAGAAATCCGCTTGTTTATATAACCGCTGAATGAATTTGATTGGCCGGAATCCCTAATTTCGGATTGGCTAACAGTAGTGGTAATTTCAATCCGTTTTCTCGATCAGTATAACGCTCAACTTTTGAGTACACTTCGTATTGGAAGAAGAAGAAGAAGAGTAATTTAGCTGGAATTAACTCTGACATTAAGAATTCTTATAATGTTATTCAAAATGGAAGGTACCTATAGGAAATGTGTAACAAGAATAATTTAGGCTATACTATTCTACTCACTGAATTAACTTGTGTATGATTGATATATGATTACTCAGTCAACAACAATATAACTTATATACAACGACAAATATATACAACGACTACGAAATCCAGTATAGGTTTCTCAGAATACTATATAAAATAATGTCTGGTGTAGTGTTTTCGTCACACTTCCAACACCGAGGCAGTTATGAATCCAGGCGTCTTTGTTATACAGTCCACGCCGTTGTCTCTGCTTTTTTTTTAAACATTTAAATAATCATAATCATGTGTATACCTGGAATTTATATCATTGTTACCTGGAGTTGATGAATTTTGGGCTAATGCAAATATATCCAGGTGTCGTTAACACTTCGTGGTCAAAGGCTAGTTTTGGGAAATGAGAAAATATGCTATCGATCCCGTTAAATACTGTATTACTCTATTATACCATAGTAATAATTGTGATAGCAATACGTTTATTAGGTATACCAGTGCTCTATATACCTTTACTATACGTACATCCCGCTGTGGTAATATTTGTATAACTGAAGTCCCCATACGTCCCTCTCTTTGTTTGGCGAGAAAGGTATTTTACTTTAAAGGGGCATACTTTGTTTTTGATATTTAGTCAGTAAGGCACGTCGTTTAGATATACCATATTAGCACATAACTAGAGATAACTAGAAACAACTTGAATTAATAGTCCAGTTCCTGTGATTGACTGATCATCGCCATGCATGGCCGTAGGAACCGGGGGGGGGGGGGGTCTCCTCCCCCTTTCTTGGCCGATCATAGGTTATCTATTTTACTAATTTTTTCATTCCATTATTTTACAAGCAATTGATTTGCAGTCCTATAAGTTGTATTGCAGCACTTCTGACTTTATATATACTACAAGTAATTTTCATTGAACAAATATAGGCACAATTTCCCGTTCCTCTTCATATCAAAATGGCATTATATAAGTAGTTGTATATGGGGATTTTTAATCATCGATCTGATGCATGACAACACTTTATACTATATAGAAATAAGAAGGGTCATTCTAGAGCGAAAGCTGGATTACAAGGGTTACCTTCTAGTAGTATATCTGTCCGTATAGGGGTTTGTGGGGGTTTATTTTATTTGTTTATACTGATAAGAATAGATAAGAACAAGAGAAATGTGACGTCATGGGAATTTCCCAGAATACCGTACAATAGTACATATTGTAGAACCAAACATAAGATGTCCGTATAGGGGTATGATACGTCATGGAAATTCCCAGAACACCCTACAAGAGTACATGTTGTAGAACCAAACAGAAGATGTCCGTATAGGGGTATGATACGTCATGGAAATTCCCAGAACACCCTACAAGAGTACATGTTGTAGAACCAAACATAAGATATTCGTATAGGGGTATGATACGTCATGGAAATTCCCAGAACACACTACAAGAGTACATGTTGTAGAACCAAACATAAGATGTCCGTATAGGGGTATTATACGTCACAGGGTATTATACGTCACAAGGTCGATACATATTCCAGTATAAAACATTTCGAAAGTGGTATATAGGTTTAATTATTTTGATAACATTTATACCAGAAGAAGCGTATCAAAATGTCTTCTATGTATGAAATAGTAATAAGAGATAAGGACATCCTCTGTCGAGTTATGTTGGTGGCTAAAGTCATAGATGTATTATTACAGTATGGCATTCTGTCTACGGACCAAAAGAAAAAGATATTAAACGAAAATTCCGCATTGGATCAGGCGACAGCATTGATAAACGAATTAGCTTGGTGTCGACCCGCAGTTTTGGCGCATTTCATACATGCGCTTCGACTTCATAGGATATTCCATATGTTTGAAACTTTCGTTAGACAGATGTCCAAACCCGTATTCGACTCCAGCATTCAATCGAATCAACTTTGTCAATTAGACATAGGGAAAGGCTTCTATCTAACGGTAATTCAAAACAAGAACATTGCGTTTCATTTAAGAAAGTATCATCGATACACAGAAAAAGGAAAGCTTTATCCGACACAGATCGGTGTCGTCCTGTCCGTCTACGACTGGATTACTTTGAATTTATTGCAAGAGGAAATTGATGAAGTTTTTCAACGACGAGATACTTTGACATCCGAACGTCGTTGGCCACTCAGTTTCAACGTGATGATTTCGATCAATAACAAATATCCTACTGTCGACATACGCAAATACATGACGACAGAGGATCAAGGCTATGTAGCAACAAGACTGACTGAACATCGGGATGATTTGATACCAACAAAGAGAGGTATCCCACTAAATGACAGAATGTGGAACAATTTGAAATCGTGTATGATCGTAATGAATGATTTTATAAAATCAGATCAATATGACTGTATATGTAATAGTACCTGAGTAAAATATTTACACTCGTTTCATATGTAATAATACCTGAGTAAAAAAATTTACACTCGGTTTGTTCTATTTGATGATATTATATCAATCATGTCTTATTCTCGTGTAATAAAGCTAAGAATTGTAAATAAATAAAATAAATGAATGTTTGAAAGTTCGCATTCTTTGTTTTCTGTTGATAATATGTAAATTCAATTCATCACATACTGTAAGATATAAACTGGTGCACGACTCGGTGGTAGAATTTTACGTTAAAAACGGAGAAGGTATTTAATTGATACTTTGGCAAAGGAAAGAACAAACATAGATGAAATTTAATGTATATGTTCTATTTGATCATTTGTAAAATCAACTGGTTATCAAATAAGTTACGGTATAGAAAAGTAATGTATGATATTGACATTTGACTTTATTATCTTCTCAGTTAAGGTTCGTGGAATCTGGACTTGCGACCGATACACCTGTTATACGAAAACAGTGTAACTTAATTGTATGGTTAAAGAAAATATCTTTGGTACGATAAAGATAAAAATGACCAAAAACTCAAAACACACTTTTCTGGACTTCTTCAAAGAACTTCTCATCAATTATTATTAAAATGATAAGGAATTATCACACACTTAAGCTAACCAGTTTTCGAATAATAGATGAGTCATGAGTTTGACTACCACGTGAGGTCATATCCAAAGTGTTGGATAAAAACAAATGTAATATTGTAAAATTTGCTACTCATTGTTTCGGATGACTTCAACACAAACATGTAAATATCGGTATCATACATCAATTAGCATATAGTAACCATGGAATAACTTAAAACAATAGATTGATATTTTCTTTCTACTTACGGTTAATGTTTAAATCCATACTAAATCCGTTCGACTATCGCCTTAATAATAATATCCACACCATCAAGTAAGTAAATAAATAGATTCAATTTAAAACACTTTTATACAATTTTATATATTTTATTTTTATAATTTTACAAATTATTTTTTCTTTTTTTTTTGCTTCCATCTGAAACCGAAAAAAAAAAATGCATTATTAAATTTTTTTCAAAATTATATACAAACTATGTTAGATAAAAGTTAAAATTATACACACATAGTGAAACGAGAGAAAAAGAAACCTGAAAAAATTACCTGTCGAAGCACCTTCTCCCCATTTTCGTTTCCTAAATAAAAGAAATATATTTTGTTATTTCCTATTTTCATTTTTCCGTTATAGCAAACAAATTAAGAACATGACCATTTTTACCCTTATCATTTAGAATTAAATAAATCTATACTTCATAAGTGAAACTTTAATATAAATGTTATTTCTACTAAAATCAAAACCATTGAAAGACAGTAAATAAATTAAATTAAAAAGAAGACTTTGAAAAATAGAAGTATATACTTACGTTTTTTTTCTGTTCTTTATTCTGTTTAAGTGAAAAAATAATAAAAGATGTACATGTATCAATTTCGTATATTATCATTTAAATAAAGTAAAAAACGAAAAAAGTACCGACGGGTTAAATCATAAATTTCGATTAAAGATATAATCACTTACGTTTTGGCGGGTACCCGATTCATCGCTAAATGATAATAATAATAATAATAATAACTTTTGATAACTCTAAATCTGACTTCTCAAACTTATTTAACGTTTTACTAGCAACTAGATTATTTATGGAAGAATAATAAAACAACGTTTATATGACAAGAAAAAAAAAGGTCATAATGTTGTATTTAAATAAAAAATACTTACGATGACACCGCTATAGGGCTGAAAAAGGTTATAATTTAAATGATAAATTTAATATGGACAAAATAAAATAGTTTTACATTTCATCATAGAAACATTCAAATACACAGAATACATACAAAATACACTGACTTATAAAATAATTATTTTAATATAATATATAGAATATGCATACCTTATTGGCAGAACACCTGACATAGGTGAACTACAATAAAATATAAAACGATTTGGCTTTTAGATTGTTACTATATCATCATTAGTTAAAATGATAATATTATTTTATTTAAAAAGTATTTACACTTACAATGCATGATTATGAGTAAATATGACTTACCTAAACAAACCCCGCCACCACCAAGGGCTAAAGGTTTCAGACCTTAAAATATATATAAATATATATATTCATTGATATATACAAGAATACATATATATGTAAAAATAATAAAATATATAATCTAAGTCAGCATTGTTGTAATAACATTAATCGTACATACCTTAAGGATCCTGGGGTGCTGAAAATAAAGTAAAAAATTGTATTAATTGATAAAAATCACCAAACATAAGACCCTTTATAATTTATGGATTTCTTATTAATATAATTCAAAAGATATAATATATAATGATACCAACATACATTAAATCATAAAATATTTAATTACTTACAGCAGTTGTGCACGAGGTGTTCGATACCTCGGCGATTCTACCGACGGCGGTGGTTGCTGCTGTTGTTGTTGTTCCGGCTGTTGATGTTCCTCCTGTTGTTGGTGCGGTTGATGCGTTCCGCATCGAAGGAGATCTAAAGATCTCGTTACATCGACGAGAAACGCTTGTGTTACGTTGATGTAACAGCATCTACGGGGGAGGGGGGGGGGAGTAGTCATTTTAAAAAAAAAACATAGTTAGTTAACCTTTTAATAAATCATTTAACTTTTTATCCTTTTATTTGAAATACTAAATATATATTACACCTTTTATCTTTAATACTTTCGTATACTACTGTAGAAAAAAAAAACTACTTACTTCTCGCACACACAAGTATGTGGATTCATGATGAACAGATTTATGCGAGAAATTTTTCGATTTATATACCCGTTCATCTTCTGATCTTACCTGGGGGATGTGGTTACCCGGTTTCTGAATCTACTTGAGAATGTGGATGACAAGTTTCTGAATTTACTTTAGGGGTGGTTGTCACGTTTTAAACTTTTGAACTTACTTGGTTGGTGATAAATATGAGAATTAGAAAAATCTCACGGGAACACGGATAATGTACTTTAATACTGACTATCTATACATATGTATTTGAAGAATTATATTGAACTCTATCATATCTAGATGAATGTGTTATTCGTGGTAAGGTAAAAAAAAATGCCAGCAACTGTTCTATTAATTTAGAAACGTCCGATCAGTTCGGTCGCCACATTCCAAATGACTTGATATATCTGATGTAAAGTCAATCGCGTATGTACACACGATAAGTGAAGACACCGCTTTAAAATCTGACACGTGTATATAATCTATATAAACACTATGAATAAATCAAAGGACTGAAAGCCCTAAGAGCCGGCTAGCTTGAGAGCTATGATGAGAATTCCCGACCTTGTCATACATATTCGCAAGAGTTGTCAGGAAGACAACATAGCTCGCTATGTGGGGGAATATTTGTAAATTGCAACAATTAAGTAAAGAAGGTCAAAGAATCACAGTCAAGGTCACGAGGTCTGGTACCAACTGAAGTCTTGGCACAAGGAATAAACTTAAACATCACAGTCCTACCTCTTACTGTTTAAAAGATATGACCAAGATTAAAGTTTTTCGGAAGCAAGTCAAACTTCAAGGTTAAGGTCAATTATTTTTGTACCAGTGGAAAGGTCTTGTCACAAAGGATACACATGTGAAATATTAAAGCTCTACCTAAAAGTGAGCTAAAACAGGGTATCTGTAAACAGGTGCAAAATAAGCCCGCATTATTGAAATACTTGTTAACAGAATCCTTACTTTTCCACTTTAAAACTGCAGTGACCTAGACAGCATAAACCTGGGTCAAGGTCATACCGGTATTCATAGGAAAGCCTGGGACTATAACCCCAGGAGGTTTGATGTAATTCAGTGTAACAGCTGCAGATAAACAACCTGGACACAAAATCAGTACCACTGTCCACTGCGACCTTGGAGGAATGGCCCTGTGGCAAGGTCATAGCAGTCAGGTGTAATGAGATATATTCAGGTTTAATATCACTCCACATTATGACTGGAAATGTAAAATGCTTGGATACAACTTTTCTACAATTTACGTTAAGGTAAACAGGCTCATCACTGGGAGCTTGAATGAAAGTACGAATATTCTGTCAAATTGCAGAGACATGTCAGATTACTTTCTTGTGTTATAACAAAGATCAGTTTCAACACAAAGACTGACAGACAGATGGAGACATACGACAATGGCTTACATCAACCTTCAGCTCTAGTAAGCTTAAAAGGAGAAACAAGAAAGTCGATATAAGTAACCTCAGCATAAGAACTTTGAAACCATTATGAAGGATTGATCATTTACATCGTATGTTCTCTATCTACCCATTCATAATCTTTTTTCTGTTCACATCACTGTATTGCTATTGTTGAACGGTGGGGAATACTGAGAGTGTTGCTGCAAATCCTAAAACACTGTTACAGCTGAATTATATGTAGTCAGAGAGAACAAGAACTTTTTTTTAACAAAAAAGTGTATTTAATATGAAACAATACATACATGTATAAAAAATATATTCTACCAAACAAAAGATACATGTACATGTATATAAAATACAAAAGCACCATCAAGAATTCAACATATTAAAGACAAGTTGGTTACTGCAGTGATCATGAAGAAAAATTTGGCTTGAGTATTTGACAAAGGATTAATCATAACAAGAGGCCCAAATGGGCCTATATCGCTCACCTGAGTACCTTGACCTTTGAGAAAGTATAAGTAGGAGGGAACACTCTACACTGAAATTATTTAATCATCACAAATGTCAACTAGATCATCAGCCAAGCAGAATAAATTATTGATAGATACTTCCATTGGGTAGATGGTTTTGATGATATTACTCGTCTCTGTAAGCTTCAGACCTGAATCAGTTTGTAAAATGACAGAAATCTATTTTAACTTACTTTTACCTCTGGTAACACCATCTGTTGAGAGATACTTTTACTAGAGGTCATAAATATTTCATTCTTACCCAGTTTCATCAGAATCCTTCAAACCTTCACAAAGAAGAAAATGTAGATATCCAACCCCCTTTTTTTATAAAAAAAGATGTCTTTGATGTCTAAAAGTTAAGATTTTCAAAACAAATTACAGTATCAAATTATAATATGAGGATCAAAATAAATTAAGTCCCTTGTTTTTGCAATGAAATTTCTAAGTCCAAAAAGAAAAAGATGTTTTGATGTCTAAAAGTTAAGATTTTCACAAAAAATAACATTATCTGACTGTAACGATTCTATAAAAAAAAAATAAAAAAAAAAATTGCCCCCGATGGGGATTGAACCCACAACCCTCAGATTCCTTTGAACCTTTCCTTACTACATCAAAATCTTAAAATTTCATAAAGGATCTAAAAATTAAGATATTGATGAAATATTTTCACTGCGGCATTTTTTGGGTCTAGATATGGTTTATTTAAACCAATTTACAGTATCAAATTATATTATGAGGAGCAAAAATGAGTTAAGTCCCTTGTTTTTGCAATGATGCATGACAGCTAGGTGATTCGGTACCATAGGTCGTGGGTTCGAGTCCCAGACGGGGAACGAATATAAGTGAAATATAGGGTGCCTTGTTAACTGTAGTATCTTTGTGCTTTATATATATATATATATATATATATATATATATATATATATATATATATATATATATATATAACACTATTCTACTTCCTTCTTCAATATCTATATTTGATTTAGTAATAATACTTCGTTTCAGAAAACAATATTATAATGTATTGCTACGCTATGAATCGGGACACCTCGGGCGGGGTTCTTTATGTATCATGAAATGATGTGGTAAATTTTCAGATGTTAAATGAATATTAAGATCTATATCTCATCAATCCTTGTTTAATTCTGTAAAAGGATGAGATACGATTTCCCCCCAATTTTGGTTAAATATTGATAGTTTTGCATGAAAAAACCAAACGCTCCAACGGCCAATGCATTTTGTATAGGTTTTCAGAAAATCACACTCTTCAAAACTTCAAAATCTCCGTTGGGTGACAAACTCATATCTGGAATATGGACTATTTGGATTTCTTTGAGAGTCCACTTTGCCTCATCGAGTCTTTTGGTGGTGAAGGTCATGCAATCCATTCTCACAGGTGAAAGCCTTATCCATGCTGTTACCCACGGTAATGGTGATAATTCATATAAATTGTCACTGACATGAGGTTACTATATAAGTAGTCTAGGACTATAGCATTGTACCAACCTTTGCATTGTGCATAGAGTCAAGGGACGGATATTTATTATTTATACATATTAATTCTAATCACAATTTACGCTAGTATCAAATGCCGATATGTAACAAATGAACTGCATATTAATAAACGTATTATTTCATTCAGAATCATTTCTTTGCACTGCATATTTTCACAAGAGGGCGAAATGTTTAAAAATAAAAAGGGGTCGAGTTGTTTATTAAATTCTAAGTAATATTCATGCACATATATGTATGTGTATATATCTCATATATCTTCCCCAACAATGAAATCTACAATAAACATAGAAGTCACCTTTTATACAACGTTTAACAAAGAAAATAATAAAACACCCGATGTTTGTATTCTCAAAAGCACTGGCTAAAACTTATTAGGCAAGGAAATAAATTTTGTTTCAAGTGCTTGATAATTCTTTGTTTTATAAATGCATAACCTTTTCAAGTCAAGAAATAAGTATAATTTTTAAAGAATACAACAGTCATATCGAGTTGCATAGCAATAGGGTCTGTAAGTCTCGGCATGCGATCCATGTGATTTCATGAGATAAGCTCACTTTGGGTACCTGACCCACTTGCAATGACATGCAAACATGTTGTTTATAAACAATTTTATGACTTGCTAAACATTGAAAACATCATGACTCTTTAATACATAATAAACAAAATCAAAAGGTAAACAAATGTGGCAAATACTTGAATATTAAAATGAAATTCACAAAATTCACCTACTGGGCGGCTGTAGACTTAGGACCCTGAAACAGTATTTTCCGCTCTTTTTGAAGCATAAATGAGGAACCCATTCTGGAGAATAAAAGTGAAAGTAAACAGACTTACAGACTCTACTGATAAACATTAGTGTAAAAGGACATAAACAGCAACCATAATGCTTTCAGCTTAGAAGTGTATCAGAAATTAAAGACACAAGTTAATTCTTAAAGCCATATAAATCCAAAATTAGTAATCTAAAATTTTCAACCCTTTTAAACCAGAAATAATGGAATTTATAAACATACTACAGGTATAACATCAAATATTTTAAAACATACATGTCTCACTGAAATGTCTTAATGTACTCTAGAGGGGACATTTAGAACTAACGAATTGGAAGTTTGGCACATGCTTGGGACATGAAAGTGGACATTTTTATAACAATTATTATGCACAAGAACTTGCATCAATGTAAACAATGCCAACAATGCCATTGCAGTGAGCTATAGAATATCTTGTAAAATGAACACTAAAACAGAAAAAAACACCTTTCAGTATCAAGTAGACAACACAACCTTTTTATATACACGGAAAATAAAAAAGCAATGTAAACTTTAACAACGTATATATATTCCTAAACTGCAATCATTTTGACTAGAGAAGCTCTACAGGTAAAAAACATACGAAAAATTATGTGTCTCAGGGCTACAGACTAGACAACTAAGTAACTAATAATAAAACAAAACAAGAAATACAACATGATGCACCTCAGGAATGCAATACTAACTATAAAAGCAAGTACCGTAACTAATGAAACAAAACCAGAAATACAAAATGCCTCTCAAAGCTACAATACTGACTAGAAAATCAAGTACCATAAGTAATAAAACAAAATGAAAAAAAAACCCCAAAATATTGGTCTCATAATTACAACACTGACTAGAAAATCAAGTACTGCAAGTAATAAAACAAAACCAGAAATACAAAATGATGCATCTCAGGGTTGCAATACTTATTTGAAAACTTTAAGTCGGTTGTCAATGGCAACAACATTAAGGATGTTTATTACACAAACTCACTATAGTTTCGTCCTAGCTATCTACAAAGGAAAAATTATTCATTGACTTTATGGATTGATATTATTAAATTGTCTTTCACTGACACTTTGCACAGCATTGGCAACTTTGCCAAGACAGTTTCCTCCATTTCTTCTGCCTCGCAAGACAGGAACTGTGCCAGGGTTGGTTTTCCTATTACGTATTCAGGATAGTCATTTCCATCCTGGGCTGTCAGATGATAGTCCTGGTCTCCTACACTGTAGGCAATGAAATCCAGGTTCAAAAATTCTTCAGGACTCTCTATCTTCTGAAATTACAGAGGTGTAAAATTAATATTCAGGATTTGTAACTTATTTGAATTCACACATTCTCTAAACTAAACAAAGTGCAACAAAGGATTCTCAAACTAAACTAAGTGCAACAAAGGATTCTCAAAATTAGCCAGCAATCTGTCTATTCACAGATCTGCGCCAGCTTCTTTGTAATCATCAAAGGTTAATCATGTGATGTGTGTCATGAATTCTCAGATTATCCAGCTACTTCTCTGAAAGATCTTCCTGCTCTATATTACTGTATACAGGGAAATTTTCGCCATGTCGCCCTGTCTGATGTGGGCAAATTTTAAACGGGGCAAATTGTTTTTAACTATATATTACTCTAGGGAAGGTTACAACAGAGGGCAGATTCAAGACGAACAAATTCCTTTTCAGTCAGATATGGGCAAAAATAAAACAGGGCGAATTCAAAGCTGTATACAGTATTATGAGAACCCTGCAATACTGTAGACTGCAAAGGAGCTGTTACCATAAGGGGAGGGAACTGCCCAGTTTAGGGTTGAAAATTCAAAATACAGATAGTGGCAAAAGTAATATATTTAACTGCTGACCTAACTGGTAGCCGTTGGTAATTCGGAAAAATAATGCAAAAATAAGCTAATAAGGGAGATAATTGAGTCAAACACTAGATTTTTATTACTAAATCAACGGAAAAAAGGAAAGTGTTGAAAAATATCATTCCCATCTCGGTACAAAACGACACTTATACCATAGATATGTACTCACGCAACAAATATTCTGTCCAAGTGGGGACTTGTACTGAGGTATGTACTCATGTAACAAATAATCTGTCCAAGTGGGGACTTGTACTGAGGTATGTAATCATGTAACAAATATTCTGTCAAAGTGGGGACTTGTACTGCGGGGGGGGGGGGGGGGGGGGGGTGATGTTCCACAGCCAAAAAATGAAAAAAGAAGGCGGGCTCCATAAAAGAATTTCCAATCATGCTATATTTCCAATAATAACAAACACAGCCAAAATACACATGCATTAAACAATAACAAATCCCTCAGAAGTCAAAGAAACAACCTTCCTTCTCTAAATAAGTAAATTCCAAGAGTGTTAATTTCTTTTTCGTGCCGCAAGCTGCTTTACGCTTGGAGACGAGGCACCCCACCTGCATTTAATGCCACCGCAATATGAAAATAAATGTCCACCTGCTAACAAAATATCATCTTTGGGTTTAGATTACATTATATTTTTAATTTACACAAAAATAATTTGCTTTATATTTATTCTGCTGGAGATATTCTGATTTGAAATCTGCACATTTTCCACACCTTATCGTGACTGCTCCTTTATGTGATTAAGAAATAGATTTTAACAAGCACATTCGAAGCAAGTATAAAGTATACCTGAAGTTGCGAAGCATTAACTACATGAATTGATGTTGTAAATTACCGTAATAATTGACTTCCAGGTAGTTGATAAGGAAGCCTCATCGTTATACAGATTTGTGTTTACATTTGTCACTTCAACCCATTTGCCAACTCCAACGTTAGTCTTTGCCAGGTCCCTCCATAGTGTGACGCGACACTTTCCTGTTCCATCTTTAATGGTGATATCTTTGATGGGGGTAGCCTTTTGTTTCACCTGCACTGTTCGTTCCATTTCTTCCTTCAGTGTTTATACGAAAAATATAGAGAACGACAATCCAATCCAATTCTGAGATACATTATTACATGTATTGATGGTACAAATTAAGTTCCTATTAACACTTCAAATAGGCTCATTCTTTCATATTGTTATCTGCAATGAGAATTGAATTTACACACCATCTTATCATAAGGAACATTTATGCCAAAAATGAAGTTCTTAACTAATGTTGTTTAGGAAATATGGCCCAAACAAGAAAACTTCATCAAAGTCTACAGTGACCTTGACAGTGTAGGTAAGACCTTGAGTCAAAATCCTGACCATGCTGAACATTTGCGCCAAGAATAAAGTTGTTAACATGAGTCATGTGGGAAACATGGTTGTTAATGCGAGTCATGTAGGAAACATGGTAAAGATAAGAAAATTTCATCAAAGTCTACAAAGATCTTGACATTGGGTCAAGGTCAGGACACACTCAGACACCTTTAGGAACATTTATACAAAGCGAGAAGTTGTTAACTTAAGTCATGTAGGAAATATTGCCTGGACAATAAAACTTCATCCAAGTCTAGAGTGACCTTGACATTGTAGATATGACCTTGGATCAAGGTCACGACACAGGGTCTCATCATGAGGAACAATTGTGCCAAGAATGAAGTTGATAACATATGTTGTGCAGAAAATACAACACAGACGATTCAAACATGTGCTTCAGATGTCAAAAATGCATCAAAAATTTGATTTCGGAATGGAACAAAGAGTAGGAACACTTCTTTACACATCCCTCTAGATCCCTCAGAACCACTTAATTTTTCATTTCATGCAGCGCACCTGAAGAAGAAGTTGCTCAAAGAGGGGTATCCTTTTTTGCCTTTTTTCATGCACTACAGCGCTACCTAGAGGCAGACTGACACCAAAGTAAGAACACTTGTGAGGGACCACAAGTACTTCATTGCTACCGAGTTTCATGAAAATCCGTTGGAGCCGTTCTGAAGAAGAAGTCGAAAACGTGCAGGATACTCAGCTGCTGCTCATGCTGTTGTTGTTGTTGCTGCATCTTTTGTTCGAATTGCTGCTGTTGTTGATGCAGCTGTTCATTTAGAATCTGCTGAACAGCTTCTATTGTCAGTGCACTGCCCTGTGCTGTTGACGTTGATGGTGTTGGGTCTGACATGGTTGTTTCTGATTGGTTTTGTGGCGTTGGCATGCTTCTTAGCCAGTACTTGGACATTAACCAAAAATAAAATTAGCCTTCAGGTCTTGGTCAGGATCTTTTGTTCTTTCAACCACTTAACAGGTTTGGGGTTGGGTCTTACTAGCCAAACACTGTTTTGACTTGCTCTGTAAATAATAAAGATCCAAATATTACAATAGTTTCCGATCTTTATTCTGTCACTGTCACGGAACAAGTAATGTGATGTAACATCACATATAAGAATTGAAAGTACACATCTCTGTCATTAACCATACAAGATGGTTTCACAATAACAATAGAATACAAATGTAAAATATAAACTTTTCATAATAAAACAATTTATCAAACATGGGGAATTAACACAATATGGGGAATTTCCAATATAGTCATAATGAATATGATAATTGACCAAACAAATTATCTATATTACATATGACAATACCGCTAGTAGAATCGAAATATGGTCGCAAGTGGGCGGGTGAGGATTAAACATTTTTAAGATACTAACCAGAAATAATTGGGGAATAAAGAAACACATAAATACTTGTAAAACAACGTTTTTACATTGGCCTATTTCAAGGAATTTTTATCTTAATTTATTTTTATGGCGTGGGCTTAAAGGTCCGGGGTATCTTGGATCTGGATCGTCTGTCTGTCCTTGCGTCTGTTCGTCCGTGATTCCAATCCGCTTACCACAAAATACAGTAACCTTTGAACTGTAAGAGATGTTTGTTTTATTGCTGCTTAACGTCACAATGGACAATTTTTCATGCATATATGTTACGGCACATAGGTGTACATACGGTGTTTGAAGAAGGTGTGACCTTCTGTCGAAAACAGGAGGGTTCTTTACATTCCTGGCCTAGCAAAGAAACGGAACTACTCTTTTTACGGTCCTTCATAAAGAATAGCTCCATATGCCTTTATACTGAAAATAGTTCTTTCGACTTTCTTGTCCTATGATATAGGTACTTCATATTTGGCATGCTTACTTAACAAATGAAACCCTTCGAGGTGATACCAAAAAGTCTAAACGACTATACCCCAATACATCGTTTTCGAGATCCCTTGATTTCACCTGTCCGGTCTGAATTTTACACTACGGAAGTTGGAAATTAAAGACATCTTCCCATTTACATATACATAAAATTCAGACCCGTAATTGTAATCTGTCTTCACAGCACCGTATTCCTGTCATGACAGATCAATTTAACACTGTCTTTTTTCGCCATAGGTAAATTTCTGAATATTGAGGAACGATGGCCAGGCAGCACACACGACGCACATATTTTCAGGGCATCGGACCTCTGTATCATTGTCGACCTTTCCTGCTGACCCCGCCCTGCCACGCCCAAACAAGAAAGGTACAACAGCGCCCACACGAGGACACGCTGTATTATCGAGCGGGTGTTTCTTTGGTGGAAAAGAAGATTCCATTGTCTTCATTCAGAAATACGGATGAAGCCAGAGAAAGTGTGCAGGGTCATTGGTGCGTGTACAGCGTTACACATCGCCATCGCCATGAGGGACGACGCAGTAGAAACAGATGACAATGACAGGGACGTGGATTTTCACAACAGGGTCACTGGTCTGTATAAAGGACAAGACGATGGTCGGGCCATTACGAACTACATTGCTAATACTTATTTCTAAATCAGAGACTTGTTCATGTATATCTGTTTTAAATATATATCCATATCCATATATCTAGAAGGGCGGCTTACGTAAAACACAGGTGTTCATATCATTGTGAATATAAAAACAATGGTAATATATATGTATGTGTGTAAATACATTGTTTACTCTTTACAATACATTTGCTGTACCAGTAGTTCATGTCAATAAGTTACAATATGGAACAATAATGAACATTCACGGATTATATTCAAGAACAGTATATAACATACTATGGTAATGTATCTCAATGCATCATCATGTAATCTTTTGATAAGCACACATAAAATCTAATAAATGTCAATGGTAATAAATGACATGATTATCATTATGAGGCAGTGAAATATGTTGAAAATTTCCAAAACTAGATCGTCTAAAAATGAAATTGGTCCTTTCCTTAAATCACGAAATAATAAATTGTATGATAATTTAATTAATTTACAGGTCGCATGTGAATTTCAGTAAAGGGCTTGATGTACTTTGTGGTCTCTTTTTTTCATTTCGGTGGATGAATTGAACACAGGAATTCTGCGTCTCATCGACAACATTGATAATATATTCCTCGGACGATGTATAGAGACATTTGATATTAGGCTAACATACAATAATTATGTAAATATATTGAATTTCCTGCAAAACACAGGTAGAAACACTCAAAATTCATTGCCAATTCTACTGAAATATTTGGAGGGAAATTAGTAACCTTACACGTAAAGCAAAACAACATCTAGATGCAGGCAAGAATTGAGAGCAAATTTTCACCTGTCTTTTTGAAAATCCACGGAATGAAACACCCCCCCCCCCCCCCTTATGTTTGAGCAGTGTGGAATTTCCTTTACCAAGCTAATCAGTGGCAGTGAGCTTCCTTCAACCCTACTCCCTGGTGTAAATGTTGGCCATATTTTGTCGCTTAGGTGGTTTTTGATAGCACAGCAGCTCCCCTGGTCACATGCAGTCACCTGGGTGAATGTCCTTTACCAACCAGGAAAAGATGAGGATGAGCGATCCATATCGGTCAAAAGTTTGCATTGCCAGTGGAACGATATCCATAGGCAGTATCTAACACTTAAGACCAACAGCAAGAATACTCAAGAGACTTGATGAATTTTTGAACAAACATTATTGCCCTCCTGAGTGGAGAGAGAAGGAAAGTTAAGGTGGAAGAAAGTGTGAATGTGATGAAATAATAGTTAGAAAAGACAAGAGTATGAGAAAGTTGAGTGTGAATTTGATTAATGCTTACAATGACATTCATGCTTTAACAAATAAAATGACAGATCTCTTTCAAGAAAATCAGGACCTAAAACAAAAATGCGAGGCAAAAGAAAAAAAAATGCATGAAGATTTCATTAGAAAAACACATGAAATGACCAACCTGAAACAAGAATTAACATCATTAAAGAAAACAAATGTCGATAGAAAATTAAAAAATAAAAAAAAAAAACATTGGAAATCTGGCACAAAGGATAAAAATGCAAAATTAGATGAAAATACAGAATGAAAAACACAAAGAAAAATGAAATTTATGATTAATGAAAATGATCAATAAGACAAAGAACTGGCTGAATTGAACAAATGTTTGAAAGAAAGAAAAAAACATACAAAAGCAAAGAGCCCCCCCCCAAAAAATAAAAATGAAAAGTCACTATAAAATGTAAACTTTCAAAAATCTCTTCTTCTCAGAATGACACATCTCAAAGACTTAAGACAGTTATATTGAAAGAAGCAAACAAAATAGAAAGGTTAGAACTGTTCTCAGGGGGTAAATATAACACAGAAATAAGACAAGTGTACATGGATCTAATGGCGTCTGGTATTTAAATTCAAAATTGTCAATATGTAAAATCTGTCCTGAAAAATCTTCTTGATATAGACATAGATAGGCTTCCCTGGCATCTATATTTCCATATTGTAAACAAAAAGGTATAAGCTGTTGCTTGAATATCAAAACGGCTCAGAAATAACTGATCTGTTTTGTGGCCTACATACATCACCCAACATGGCCACGGCTGCTTTGGCTGGAATGGCTATTTTGGAAACCGAGCAAAATATTGCACCATCATCAAACTTTACTTTACTTCAAATCTGTTGACAATTCTCTTATTTACGAATGTACAAAAGCTTTTATGGAAACATCTGGTTGTCAAAAATCAGGCGATGTCTACCTTGAAAGTAAAAATTCAAATGATAACATTTTTGCACAACTGGTTTAATGTTTTGTTCATAGATGGTGGTGCAGTATTTTACCATATAAACCACATCCTTATCTTCAGGAAGGTGCAGCAAAAATAATAAATTGATATCACCAATCATGTCTCATATGGGTAGTGTACCACTCTTAGCAGAATGTGGGGCTCTGGGCATCATAGGAAATTAATCACTGGGCCACTTTGGCGTTTACTTGAGGACAACAGTATATCATACTTTAAAATAATTGAATTCTGGTGTCTCCTGGTTCAACAGGTTGATGATTTTGCAGTGAATGCAACACCTCTACTTTCCGGTCAAAAAATTTTCCCTGATGTTGAGTGTAAGGTAGACAAAGTATATTAATGTCTTTTTGAAAAATATAATGATTTAGACTTCTTAACAGTAGAAGCTCTTCAGAGCATTTTAACATCCATTCTAAAGGATTTTAAAGGATTTATATGATATGGGTTTAAAGGGCAGTTTGCCTATTTTTATTTCAAATTTTCTAAAAGATAGACGTTTTGATATTTGACTGGGGTCCCATCTTTCTGATTCTTTTGAATAGGAGATGGGCGTTCCACAAGGAAGTATACTGTCTGTTACTTTTTTAAGTATTAAAATAAGTAGTTTGGCACAGGTGTTGAAAAACGATATCGATGGATCTCTATATGTTGATGACTTTTCGATATGTTGTTGCGGGGAAAATATGAATATGATAGAACGGAAACATCAGTTGTGTTTAAATAATATATTTCAGTGGTCTAATGAAAATAGTTTTAAATTTTCGAAAAATAAAACCTCTTGTGTGCATTTCTGTCAGAATAGACGAATCATAATGACCTGAAATTTTTTTTATGGACGGTAATAGAATAAATGTTGTAAATGAAGTTAAATTTCTTGGTGTTGTATTTGATAAACGACTGTCTTTCATACCGCATATAAAGTCATTAAAAAGTAAAGTGCTTAAAAGCCTTAGATATATTAAAAGTTTTATCTAGTGCAGAGTGAGGTGCTGAAAGTACAACCTTGCTTCAGCTTTATAGATCGCTGGTTCGATCAAAGCTGGACTATGGTTGTATTGTTTATGGTTCGGCCGGAAAGTCCTATTTACAGATTCTGGACACCATACATCACCAGGGCTTGAGATTAGGTCTTGGTGCTTTCAGGACCTCACCTGTACAAAGTTTATATTCGGAAGCAAATGAACCATCTTTGAAGGAAAGAAGAGTTAAATTAACATTACAATATATTATTAGATTGTATGCAAACCCATCAAATGCTGCATTTAATTGTGTCTTTAAGCCGAAGTATGAAATTAAATATGATAATAAACCGAATAGCATTAAAAATATAGGCTTCCGTGTTCGACCACTTATCGAGGAAGCTGATATCACGCTGCCTGATATGGATAAATACGAAATATCTTCTTCGCCGCCATGGTTAATGAAGAGACCCACAGTCATACTAAAATTAGCAGATTATAAGAAACAAAATACTAATTCTCTGCAATATAAACAAATGTTTTCGGAAATCGTTTCTTTTCACTCTGATTATAAATCATACTATACAGATGGTTCTAAGGATGATGATAGAGTTGCTGCTGCTGCAGTAACTGATAACGACGTTTCTTTATTCGTTTACCTAATTATAGTTCTATATTTACAGCGGAAGCTAAAGCTATAATGTTAGCTATAAATGATATTGAAAAAAAATATTCAAAAAGTATTATTTTTTCTGACTCTTTGTCGTGTCTTCAGGCTATTAAATACTTCAATACAAGTAATCTGTATGTTCTGAGAATTTTAGAGAAAGTCCAATCCCTGTTATCAAATAATTTTGAGATTGTATTTTGTTGGATTCCAGGACATATGGGTTTAGTCGGTAATATTAAAGCTGATACAGCAGCAAAAGAAGCTTTACATAGATATAGTACTGTAGGTAAAATTCCTTATACAGATTTAAAATCATGTATATTAAATTATATTGAGAATATAACGCCAGAAGCCTGGGACCATGAAGTTAACAATAAACTTCATGAGTTCAAGCCAATTTTTAAACATAAACTACATTTTAATCATAATAACCGTCGAGACGAAGTCGTTACTTATAGACTCCGCATGGGGCACTCTTGGATAACTCATTCATACCTTTTAAAGGAAGAGCCTCCTCCAGAGTGTATCCCTTGCGGATTTCTATTAAGTATAAAACACATATTGTTAGAATGTGCAGACACTGCACACATTCGAAGTCAGTATTATACTGTACAAACTATGAGTGAGTTATTTGAGAATATCAGTATTTCGAAAATTCTGGAATTTTTAAAAGAAGTTAAATTATATAATAAAATATATTGAAATATAACTTACTTTAATTGTATATGCATGTATATTTTCGCAATATCATTTATGTGTAGATACGATATACAATGAGAGCTAGTCTTTCTTAGATATTTTAATTGCTCGTTTTAATTTGTTTTGACTAAGTTAACTGGTAACCGTCGCCATATGGGTGAAATATTCCCGGCGCGACGTAAAACAATATTATATCTATCTATCTACCCAAATGCAGAATAAAGAAAGAAACAAAATCAAAAAGAAACAGTTCCAAAATCCATGCATATTTAACGAAATTATGGCATTTTTTTGTGATTTTGCTATGAACTCGGCTGTTGCCCCTGCAAAAATGACTAAGTCCAAAGTGTGATTTTGCACCTTTTTTGTGTGTTGCTATGGTTACTGAATTTTACAGTTGATGCATTTTCCTTTAATACATTTTTCAAGTATATGTACAACTTAATAAGAAAACAAGGTTTTAGACATAAAGTTGCAAGTATTGCTGAAAAATATTAGTCCCTAAAAGTACATTTTTGGGCGATTTACCATATATTTGACGACTTTGCTTAAAAATTGTCAAAATCAGCACACTAAAATGCTCATAACTTCCTTAATTCTTTATGGATTTTCGGGGTTTTTTTTTCTATTTTTCTTCTTTCTCCGAGTTCTTTTCAGAAACATCAAAGTAAAACTGTTATATTACAGTTTTGGTTTGGAGTCCCTACCATTGAAACATTTCACCACATGAACACCTGCATTAAACGAATAGTTTCCTGATCAACATGAATTTCATTAGAGAATGTCTGTCCATTGTCCTGATCCTCAGTCAATACCTCATTCAAAGTCTAAATAATTAAAAAAAAGGAAAACTATAAAGAAAAAAGGCCAAAACCTTTTGTGCATTTGATGATAGAGGGATCTTTCTCTACGGAACATTTTCATTTTCTGAATTCCATAGTTAAACACAGACGGAACTGCACGTTCTTTAAGACGGAGTTCTTCAACTCATGTTAGCTGCAAACCTTCTGCTAATTTCTAATTCATCTACAAAATGTCCTTCACAAACACTGGGCCGAGTGGATTTTAACTGTAACTGTTTTTAGGAACTGTCTTTTAAGACGAACCGTGTTTAGTTAAAATGAAGAAAATAGAATTAATGAAGAACCTTTGTGGATGACCATAAATGTAAGCCGATTCTACAAGAAAAAATGTATATAAATTAAAATTTCTGCATAGCAACATTTCTTTGGAAAACAAAAATGCACATTTGAATATGTTTATAGACAATTGCAAATAACGGAGGAATAAAGACTAAAATACCAAACAAAAACGAAGGATGTCATGCAGCAGTCTTTGTGCACGAAGACTGAGATTTCTTACTTTCCACTACATACCTCTCTCGTCTGGTTATGATAGTCAGAGATGGGTAATAGGATAACGTTTCCGTTTCTTTTGCAGATGATGGTACTGTGACTGGGTTTGTGAGCAAGGGGATGGTTTGTGGTGATTGTCTGATGCTGAAATTGAGTTCTTTGGTTGAACTATCAAACTCTGACATGAATTGGGATTGTACATCAATTTGGCTTATGATCTTTAGACATGTTAGTGAGAAAATGTAGTTGCCGGTACCGTGTAGTTGTGGTCTGGTGTTGCCTATCCTTTGTGGGGATAGGCGCGTGTCCGTAGCATAAATAGATATTCTGATAATGTTCATAAATTGTTGCTGATTTTGATTTTGTTTTGAAAAAAAGAGGCAAAATGACCTTTTTTTTCCCCAAAATTGACAATTTACTTTGAATGCTGGACATTTAGGTCTTGGCAAACATGACTTACCACATCCAACACATGATCCATTCATTCTCCCTGGTCTTTGTAGTGGGACTTGTTGAAGGTACGTTCCCTGGAATTGTGGTTGTGGCACTTGCTGAATCTGTCCTTGGAATTGTCGTGGCTCTTGTTTAATCTTCCTTCAAATAACCGTGGCACTTGTGGTTGGAAATACATAGCAATCTATTTTGTATATAAAAAGGTATACTCCATTTTGGGTTTCAACTATCCGGTGCTCATTTCTTAAATTTCAATAATATCGAACTGCGTTCAGATGAAAAGCCTAAAGACCCTTGTCAGAGACTCCCAGCCTTTATTGGTGATAATCTCCTAAAGAATGATGGCAGTATATCTCACAATGGAGAACCAGTCGCCGAAGATAAGAAGCTAACCCCTTCTCTGGAAAACATTACTGTCCTAACCTGGTTACGGCTTATACATTCAGACTTGCCCCGCCTCGTTGAACAAAGGCACCGAACCGAATTAAGGTCGCGCACACTGGCCTCCATAAAACCGGAAATATCTCCGGCTTTACCCTCCTTACTTGAAGAAATACGCACAGCCGAAGATGCCAAAGTTAAGCGTTCTAATATACCATCCAGATCTCTACCCACAAACAAACATTCTTACCGACTGCGTCATAATAAAATATATAAGGTATATGCACAGTGCCAAAAGAGAAGGGAATCACAAAGATGAAAGTCAGAGCTTATTTGTATATATGCCTGTGGTGATTCTTGCCACCATATGTGTACGATATACCCTCTTCTTGTTTATAAGACAACCTCGACTCAACACCTTACTCTCGTGTGTGGACTGTAATACATTGTAGATACAGAGACGTAAAATCAAGGGGACCGCTGACTCTAAAAATAGCCCGGCAAGCTTCCAAATTTCGCAGTGCCCTGATCGAGTTTCACTGAAAGGCATAATGGTGTCAGACGATATTTTGCCAACTTTCGAGGTAAATTGATGAATATACATGATATATGATACTTTTGACAATACACAGTAAGTTATACTTACCGTTAATTCATGAACAGAGAAAAGAGAGGAGTTACTGGCTCAGTTATGTGGCAGAAGTCAACATGGAGCTATACAATACATGAATATAAATAATATACTAGCACATATAACACATTACAAAAATATTTGATCGTAATGCAATTACGATACCGACTTAGGACGGTCATTTAATTTGACAAAAGCCAAACAAACGGTGTGTTTAACCGGTTTACTGGCCCACCTTCCCACTCACCGTAACAGCAAAACAATCAAAGGACGTACATTTAAAAATTTATAAATAACCCTCCATGTAAAGAACAAGGCTCAACAGGTATAGCATATTGAGAGGTCATAAAAATATAAATATGTAAGGTATTGTGAAACACAGAATGATATAAAAATATATGCGACATCAACATGATAAACCGTGCTCTGCCAGTCTGAAAGCAAGCTAAGACCCTAGATCTGCAGGAGTCCCGACTAACAGTCAAAGTCAGTCCCGACTAACAGTCTTAGCTATTGTATAAGTATTGTCTTAGTTTGTGTTATTGTAAAGGATTATAGGCTTTCTGTACTTTCAGCATTTGCATTCAAAGACATTGTTTACTTTTGAAAATTCTTTTGAATCGTCCAGCGTCTATTCAGAATGATCGCTCTAAGTTTTTATAGAAACTGTAGTTAAGTCGATCAATACACCGAATTAAATAGCAAATAATTTCTTTAAAATGCCAGTGCAATACCAGGGCATTTGATATAAAGTCTAAAGACGTGACCTGTATGATGTATGCATTTGTATAAATAAATATGAGCCTACCATACAGACGATTGATTGATTTTTGTTTAACGTCACACCACGAATATTTCACGTATATGGTGACGGCATCTGCCTGATACGGGCATACAAATTTTGACCTTTGTAACGGACCCATCCGAAGCAGTGAGGGATCTTTACCGTGCCATTCATGCCACGAAACGGAGCTTCGGTTTTCACTGCCTCATCCGAAAGACAGAATACCGGCATGACCAGAGCGGGACTCGAACCCCGGCCTCCCGATCAGGAATCCAGCGCGATACCACTAGGCCACGCCGGCTTACCAGACTGACAAATAATGAACAAAAGATTCCAGTATTCTACTTGCTGAGTTCAGTCAATTTTTCTCCTACTGTCATAGAAAAGTTTTAGGATCAAGAAGAAAAATATGACGAAGCCCTGTCCTCTAAATTAAACCAGGCATGTCAGACGAAAATTGGGATTGGTTTGGAGACAAGAAACTAACCTGATTTTATTTTTGGGTAAGTGGCACAATAATTTCACTTTAAGGATTTAAATTGTAAGCCATATAACCTTAATAATTAAAAATGTACTTTATTGTCACAGAATGAAGACGTTGAAAACATAGAAATAGGAGAATGGAAAGTTGTCAAACAGGAAGAAAATCGGATGACAGTCAATGCTAAACTTGTATATGAGGTGGTGGAATCAATTAAAATGGATCCAAATGTGCCAAAGGAAGTGAAATGCTGTCTACAAAAAGTCAATGGTAATTTTGTGCTTAAAAATGTCATGTACAGTTTCATGTGCAGTTGTTCCTAAAAAAAGGCGTAACAGTTTATGATACATCACCAGTGCAACAGTTTTTTATTCTTGGGACATAAATATAGGAAAGTGTTTTATCATACAATATTTACACCCCGAGTATTTTCTCCTATGAAGCCCTTCCGGCCTCACAAATTTACACGACCCGTAAAAACAAAGATAGTGTACTTCAATCCTTAATTAACCACTTTCTCCTTCTTAAGACTGAGAACTGGATTGCTAATCTTGGTCACTCGGACGAGATTCATACGTCCCTTTTGCAAGGTGGTGATAGATTCTATAAATCTCTATTTCAAGCATTTCAGATTGAATTCACTATTTACAGTAGTGTAACTATTATTACCTTCATTTTCAGTGGAAGGTCTAACCCAGACACTCGCCCCTCTCAACAACATTATTGCCTTGGATAAAAGTATTTTCACTCCAGCTGAAAGGGAGAGATCATGGGCAAAAGTCCAGGCATCTCGAGGGACAATAGAGAAAGCTGTCAATACTTTACTTCATTCTGCTCCTCTCTCGGCGTTAATTTTCTTACAAACTGCAGAACAGTTAATTGGTATGACTCTGCCTACACCAATGATTGAGTAAAAAGCCCATTCAGCATCAGAATTATCTGGGAAAGAGGCAGACATCATTTCATACCTTGCAGGATTTGTTCTTTTTCGCAGTAAAAACACTTCATTCGTGATTTTGTTTCTCTCGATGTCCTAAGTAAACTTGTCAGTGATGATCAGTCTTCAAAACTGATATCTCTTAAATCAAGAGGTGGTCTGACGGAACCCTCTTCTGACATTGTGCCCTTTTTTATTTTGTTAGAATCTGAGTTCAAAGATTTCACTACAAACCAATGCTCATCCTCTGCTCATCATTTCACTGATGTCATTTGTAGCAATAATGAAATAACAGACATTTTTTACAGTTGTACATATGATTAAAAGTCAGACACAAAAGCACAGGAAAGAGTCCTGTTGCATGTAGTCTCTCTTTTTTTTTTCATGTGAGGTGCAATGCAAAATGTCGCCAGACATTAGAAAAGTTCTTATCTAAATCTGAAAAATCTAGGAAACAGAAAGCTCTCAGAAAAGCTTGATGTTATACTGTTGTCCTCCTTTTACCAATACATGAAGCTGTAATAAAGAACACTTATACAAATACAGAGATGATGTTAACCTTATATAATTTATAATAACAAATGTATAATTTATATTAACAAGAGTAAAGTGAACATTATTCATAGACGAAAATTTGATTAAAATTAATCATGATTACAATCACTGTCTCAGTTTTTACAACATTTTGAAGTATCAAATGATCAGTGGTGCCTCATTCTCTTCAAAGGACTGTGTGTCACTGTGACTGGTCTTCTTGCTCCAGTCTGTCCACCTGTGTTTCCTCTGGGAACAAACTGGAAAGCAAGGCCCCTTTGAATATGAAATTGATTTTCTTGGTAACTACAAGAGATAAATGATAGAAAGAGTTAAATGGCCAATGTGAATGTGCAATTCTCAGTCAAGTTTTAGAATATTTAAATGTCAGAGGTCAAGATTACGGTAGAATAATAGGCGGTCAAGATACAAATAGTAAATCAAGGCATGATGAATCCGGGGGCCCACAGATACTGAAGTATTCACGTTTACTTTTTGTGTCGCCTGCGAATAAAAGCCACTCTTAGGGATCACTTTGTATTCTGTTTGTCCATTTGTCTGTCAACTGCTATCAAAGCCCACAGGCGACACATGATCTTCAAACTCTTGGTTTGAGTTTTTTTTTCATGCTGGCAACCAAAAAAATAAAAAAAAACCCCCTTATATGATGATGTTGGTGAAACAATCACAGTAAATTAGTTGGGGACCCATATTTTGGTGGATGGCACCCTATGTGATTCGTCCGTGTGTCTGCACATCAATCTGTGTGTGTACCCACTTAGGAAGAATTGTTTAAGTGCACACTACAATGATGTCTATTTTATAAATAGCAACTTGTGACATACATGTACCTGAATTGGTGGATTGTTGGATTATCGTGATGTGCACCAAGTCCTCTGTGACGTCCGAAATGTTCTTCAAATGGATCTTGACAGAATGTGTGAATTAAGATATAAGGAACACCATGTTGAAGGAGGTACTTGGTTGCCTCGATGAAAGATTTCACTACTAGGTAGTTAAATTGATGAAATTCAATTTTTTTTATTAATGAGTGGGTCCAGCAATATCAACAAGATGATTTTAAACTGATTTGGTAGAAATGTCTCACAGAAAAATGAATCAAAATTAGGCAACATCTTTCCAAAATAAAAAAAAATGTTACTGAATCTTATACCTAGATTTTACTTGGACAACAAACAATAAAAAAAAATGGAATGAACATTACTGAAGTGAAAGGTTTTTCCTTTAAATGAAAGAAGACTAAAACTTACTTTGCAGTATGCAACTGAACTATATTCGAATTCTTCGATTCCCGCTTTTGATTGCATTTTTAAGCCAAAACATGAAAAGTTATACAATAATAAACCCGATAGTATTAAAAATGTTGAATTACGGGTTCGATCACATTGAAGAAGCTGAAAGTGAAAATGAAATTATCAGATCATAAGAAAATTTATATTAATTCTCTTAAATATCCACAAATGTTTTCAGAAATCAGGTCTTTGTTTTCGGAATATAAATCATACTATACATATGGTTCCAAGGATGACGACAGAGTCATAGCTGCTGCAATAAGTGCTAACAATATTTCTTTATGCGTACGTTTACCAATTAATTATTCTATATTTACAACCGAAGAAAGGGCAATACTTTTAGCACTTCTCCATGTTGAAAGAGATAAATATTTTAAGAGCATCAGTTGTTCTGACTCTTTATTATGTCTTCAAGCTATCAAATATTTCAATACTAGTAATCCCTACATTTTGAGGATTTTAGAAAAAGTAAATTCTTTGTTGTCAAATAATTTTAACATCGTATTTTGTTGGCTTCCTGGACATAAAGGATTCGTAGGCAGCGTTGAAGCTGACAAGGCAGCAAAAGAAGGATTAAATTGACTAGATGTTTTAGGTAAAATACCTTATACAGAGTTTAATCATGTACATTAAATTATATCGAGGCTTTGTGTCAAGAAACCTGGGACCATGTAGATAATATATAGTTTCGCCTTTCTTAGTAGATAAAACAATTCAGTCAATTGCAGGTACAGTTAAAGTTATTACAAGACAAAACAAAACAAAATGCACAATTATAAGCTGAATGTGCAAGAAAAACAAGTCTGTCAATTTATTACCCACATCGTTGACATGGTATTTTAAGGGATAAAGATAAAAATCTTACTTTATTAGCAGATGACGTGATTCGTGGTGAATTGAAAAGCCAGAAAGTTGTAGGTGTACAGTGTACGACGATTCGTTATCAAAAAAAGGATGAAAAAGAAATAAAAACTTCTCTCCTGACATTGAGTACACCTATTGTACCTAATTGTACACCTAATTGTATAAAATTAGGATATGTTACATCAAATGTAGATTTATATTATCCTTCGTCATTGCGTTGTTTTTACTGCAAAAGGTTTGATCATGCTAGGAATAGTGTAAAAATAAACAAACGTGTGACAGGTGTAGTCATGTTGACACTGGAATAGAGGCGTATGATGATCACTTCGGATTTTCTGAGCCATGCTGTGCTGAGATAAGATGTGTGAATTGTGCATGTCATCACCATGCTTCATCGAAAGAATGTCCTCGCTATAAAAAAGAAGTCAATATTATAAAAATAAATATTTTACTTCAAATTTTAATTACATTTGGTTAAAGGGCGAGTTCCCACTGTCCTGGGGAGAAACTACTGTAATCCCCATTCCAAAACCTGGAAATTATCGGCCAATATCTGTACACAGCTGCGTTTCCAACACGTATGAAAGAATGATCAATGATCGCCTGGTCTGGTTCCTGAAACACAACGATCTTCTTACTGTAATTCGGTGTAGTTTTAAGGAGCAGAGGAGTACCATGAATCATCTTCTGCGCCTGGAAACATATATACGGGATGCTCTTATCAATAAAGAACATGTCTCGATATTTTTCGATTTGGAGAAAGCGTATTATACTACCTGGAAATATGATATTAAAAGGATTTATATGATATGGTTTAAAGAGAGTTTACCTATATTTATTTCAAATTTTCTTTAAGATAGACTTTGAAATTTTCGACTTGACTCTCATATTTCTGATTTTTTTCGAGAAAGAAATGGGAGTTCCTCAAGTATCTTATCAGTTAGTTTCAAAATAAATAGCTTGGCCCAAGTTTTGAAATCTGATATAGATGGGTCACTGTACGTTGACGACATTTTGATATGTTATCGTGGGAAAAATATGAATCTAATTGAAAAAAAAAACTGCAGCTTTGTAAGAATGATATAATTCAGTGGTCTATTGAAAACGGCTTCAAATTTTCGAAAAGTAAAACTTCTTGTGTTCAATTTTGCCAGAACAGGTGAATGCATAATGATCATGAACTTCTTATGGATGGCAATAAAATAAATGTAGTAAATGAAGTGAGATTTCTTGGTGTCATACTTGATAAACGATTGTCCTTTTTACCGCATATTAAGTCTTTAAAGGTCAAACGTTTAAAAGTCATAGATATTTCGAAAGTTTTATCTAATACAGAGGGGGTGCTGAAAGTACAACGTTGCTCCAGCTTTATAGATCGCTGGATCGATCGAAGCTGGACTATGGTTGTATTGTTTATGGTTCGGCCAGAAAGTCTTATTTACAGCCTCTGGACACTATACATCACCAGGGCCTGAGATTAAGTCTTGGTGCTTTCAGGAATTTTACTACCCCGTTTTTCAAGTACTTCTATCATTTTTTTGTGTTGCAATAACGTCTCTTTCTTTGTCGTCGTGCAACGAATACCTTGAATCAGTAAGACTATATTTGAATTCATCTTTTTTTTTTACTTTCTGCTTCACCACTCCTACGATTAAATTAAATAACCTGAGCTAAACAAATCTCTGCTAGCTTCCTGTAGTGATCTTGATTATTGCTTTTCTCCTCAAGATCTTGATTATTGCAGAAGGTCTCAAGAAGATGTGAATTTTCTGAACGTCTCTTTTAACAGGCAGACGTTGAGGTTTGTTGGCATCACGAAGAGTACAGTGACACTTAGCAGCAATTCAGTGCTCCACTCATCACTATGGTTTTTTGTTTTTATTTTCTTCGTAAAAAGAAATGGTTGCCTTTTTTCCTCAAAAATTTTGGCACATTTTTTAAGACTTTGTCCCAACCTTAATGACAAATTAGGTATATCATATGTGCCAGTTTGTGGATTTAATCCTTCACCCTTGTTCACTGCTGAAATAAGCGATTCCGATTTGTTTGGACATATTACTTTTTCCAGAGTATCAAGCGAGGGATCTTTTTCTTTAAGGGCATTTACAAGTCTTCCTAGCTCTCTCTCAGCCTCTGAGAAATATACTGGTGTCTGTATTGTAAGTGACCAGTTGGATCACTTTGCTCATCTATGAGCTCTGTGCTTTGAAATAAGCAAACCGGAGCCTCTTGTTAGTACATTGTAGTTGTGTTGGTAATTTCCTTTTTGTTGCAAAAATAACAAAGCTTGTCTTCTCTCTTTCGATTTTGTTTACATTTGAAATGCCTCTTTCACCTCGTCTTCAAAAGGGATGCATTTATCCCATGTGCCGAGGTATTTTGGTTACAAAGTTTTCACAGAAAATACAGCAATAAAGCTTTTGCTATTTATTGCCATCCGCTTTGAATCGTTTTTGCACTGCAATTTTCCCCCGTGGGGTCCCCGGGGTGATAAGAATAGGACCTCTTGCGTGTCGTATGAGGCGACTAAATGTGGCACAAACGTATCACAGGTGTGGTCATGTTGACACTGGAATAGAGGAATATGGTGACCTGACATGGTCGCCTTGGTTGATGAAGAAATCGAAACTCGTACTGAAATTATCAGATCATAAGAAAATTGATATTAATTCTCTTAAATATCCACAAATGTTTTCAGAAATCAGGTCTTTGTTTTCGGACCCCCGTTGGTTCCCCGGGGTGATAAGAATAGGATCTCCGTACCTCTTGCGTGTCGTATGAGGCGACTAAATGAGGCACCCGGGGAATGCTTATAAAAGATTCCCAAGCACCCTCTTGCTGGTCGCGGTTATAGACCAAATGAGGCATCCTGTTTGCCGTGGGATGCACGGAATCCTGGTGGCTGAGGGCACTTTCAAACTGCGGTTTGTTTGTGTCCAACACTCCACTTTGGCCCTTACTTTAGCTAGACGGGCGGTCGGATGGGTCCGATCCTGATCAATCGGCTTTGTCATGCCAGGCCCTCATCTATCTTGCTTATTCCATTTTGAAGTACTATGCATATTATGTAGTTTTGTCTAGTTTTATGTCATTTATTGCGTCTTCCTATTTTTCTCTTGACAAGGCGGTTGCTTATGGGCCACTCGATTGTAAATATAAAGAATTTGCATGTCATTGACAGTTATGAAATGTTTCTCGACTGGTACCCGAGTTACTTTTTTCTGCAGTTAAATGCATTTCTTTACTGTATGGTCGAGTATACTCTCACAACCACTCCAGTGCATTGCTGATGGAGATCCACAGTTTATTGCCCGGTCCCTGTAGACACTCCCTGGAGGGTGGGTGGTTGTGGGAATGAATTTTAATTTTTTTTTTCATGGCGTCCTCTACACAAAACAACCAAAACTTTGAATAAACGAAAACGTCTTTTGGACAATATTGATAATACTGTTGTACAACCTGATGATGACTGGTCTCGTTTTCTGGTGATATCTTCTGAAGATGGTGCTTTGGCTAAAGCTTCGGCCTTCGTAGTTGATAAAACTATTAAATCTGTTGCCGGAACAATTAAAAACGTTACCAAGCAAAGGAACGGACATCTTATAGTAGAATGCTTGAAGAAACAACAATCAATTAATTTACTAACATTGGACCACATCGGTCACATACCTGTAAAAGTGTCTGTTCATCATACGCTCAATGCGTGTCGCGGTGTTTTGAGAGATAAGGATAGGACTCTCACTTCGTTATCAGATGAAACAATACTCGCGGAATAGTAGAGTCAGAAAGTTGTAGATGTACGACGACTTATAATCAAAAAGGATGGTAAAGACATTAAAACAAATACTTTCCTCCTCACGTTCAGTACACCCTCAGTACCCCCGAAAATAAAGCTAGGCTATGTTACAGCCAACGTCGAATTATATTATCCATCACCGTTGCGCTGTTTTACCTGTCAAATTTGACTATTTACGGTACAGATGCAGTCGCAACAACTGTTCATGCTCGAAACAATGTCCGCATATTCACGTCCCGCGTTACGCGAAGTTGAAATTATAAAAATAAAAGTTGAGAGAGGTAATTCTTTTTACGATGCAAGAACGTTGTATCATGCTTCCCATGCTCGTTCATTAGTTACGCTGCTGCCGTTCTCACAAAGAAAGCAGCAACTGTTGGTTGTCAAACTGAGATTTGCGGTATTCAAACTGAATTACCAAGTCCATCTTTTAATGTAAATAAAATAAAAACAAAATAAAAGTAACGCAAATAAACAATCTTCTAATACTTGTATTGCAGACGCAGCTACGAAAAATAGATTTGATGTTTTAGGAGAGGAGGATGAAGTACATCCTTCTGCTCCTAATATACGAGAATACTCACAATGTCAAAACACGGGATTGTAGCAAATCCCCAACTAAAAGAGGTCGCAAGCCTTCTCTTGCTCGTCTCAAAGAGAAATGAATAATTCAGATAATATAATTCAGGGGAATTGTAGAGGTTTAAAAGTTAATTTTAATGAATTGAAAATTCTCGATCAAAAATTCTCTCCAGCAGTATTATGTTTAAAGACAGATTCTTTTCAATTTGAAAACTTTTCACAATATAATATTTAAGTAATAATGATAGAGCTGCGTCAATTCTTATTAGGAATTCTATGTTGCTCAGTAGTGTAACTTTAAACATACCTTTACAAGCTATCGCTGTGTGTGTTACGTTACATAAAACAATAACGTTTTGTTCAATATAGTTTCCTCAGACTTTAAATATAGATCGTAGAAAATTGGACAACTTGGTTGAACAACTACCTAAACCATTTATTATATTGGGTGATATTAATGCTCACAATATCTTGCGGGGCAGTGATAGTAATGACGCCAAAGGTAATATTGAAGATTTTATAGCAAAACATAGTTTATGTATCTTTAATGATGGGTCTAGTACCTATTTACATCCAGGACATGGTACTTATACTTCAATAGATCCATCACTTTTTACTGACTTTATGTGGTCAGTTCAGGACGATTTGTGCGGGAGTGATCATTTTCCACTTATGTTAAAAAGTAATATTGCATCAAGTAATGCATGTAAAGCTGACTGGAGTCAATTCCAATCTGATTGTCTTAGAAATCTAAATGAAGCAAATCATTTGAGTAAAACTGATCATATTCTTTCGTTTACAAATACACTTGTTCAGATTTGTGAAAAGAATATTCCCAAAACCTCTACTTTTCAAAAAAACAAAAAAAAAAAAAAAAAAGAAATATAATCCTTGATTTGACGACACTTGCAAAAGTGTTATCAGAGATCGTAAAAAGGCCGAAAAGGTATTCAAAAAGCATCCTATTACTTCTAATTTAAAGAAAGTTCACCAGTGTAGAGCTGCTGCCAGGCGCACAATTAATCAGAGAAAACGTTTATCATGGAGAAATTATGTCTCCAAAGTCAATACTCGCACGCCTGCTAATAAGGTAGGGAAGATAATAAATAAAATTAGAGGCAAAGGTACTTCAGATACTGTTAAACATCTTGTTCATAATTCTGATGTTTTAATATGAATTCTCCGAGGAGACCAAAGAAATTCTTATATGGGTTCAAAATAGCATTTCATAGAATAATACTATTATTCTATATTTTCAAGTATATAATGAGAGATAATGATTAAAAGTAAAATTACTTTAATATATTTCTTGGTATCCATGGAAACGACACTTATGTATTTTGACTATTTTTCCCGCATTTTTAAAATGGAAAAACGACAAAATCATGATTCTTCTCCTATCTATTTCTATTAAAAGAAATAAATATACAAAAATAAAACTCTGGCATAACATAACATAAACTCTTCTCTTTGAAATAGATTAACTTTTGTTCGATATGGTTGATATCTTAAATAATAACTAACTTTCTAAAAATGTGACATTTTCGCAAATCTGAGATTTTGATAAATATCCATTTTTTACAATATTAAAGTAGTTGCTATTAGTAAAGCACCAATAGTTGGAATTAAACAATAACAATTATAAAGAAGGCTAAGTATGTACTTTTTAATGATATAAAAAAATTAGTGGGGTAAACTTTATAAAGTATTTATTTTCAGTCATAAAAATGATAATCATTGGATAAAATTTGATATATTCAATACTTATGTATCTAATTAATATGTTCAGGGACAAATTGGGTGATTAAATTTAAAATATCATCGCTCAAATTTATAGCAATTTTTAAAAATCAGATCTAACCATTTACGCAAATTCAGAGACAGGTCACGCAGAGAATGTCAAGTTCATGGTATAATATCAAAGATCTTGTTATATGAAATAAACTTGTAAAACGTGAAAGCTTTACTTAATATTCAAAAGTAATGAGCAAGGGTATTTAAAATCAATGTAACAGAACAGATTAACCAGAATATATGTTCTCTCCCTTTGGCGAAAGCAGGGCTAATATGAAAAATAAAAGAAAATAAAATTTACACATAGCATTTCGAATAGAAAATATCTAAACTGCATTATCCTTTTTAAAATGTGATTCAATTACAATTTTGGAAAGATAAAAGTTCACTTAATATAATATTCTAGTTGCTAAAGATATTTTTTACTAATGTCATAAAATTATTTGTATTTTGATGTCATGAACTTTAATAAAAAACAAAACCACTCCAAAATAAAGATTGAAATAAGTATTCATGCATGACCAATACATGTAGTTTTTGTTTAAATCTTATATGAAGTTAAAGGAAACAAGCATTCTGAAAGTATTTCTTAGGCAATACTAAGTCCCCTACCAGCAAATGGAAAACTAAGACCCCCAAAACACACACACACACCTACACATACACAACATACTGTCTTTCAGGCTGCCAGCAAATTAAGTATTTGATCACAACCTTTAAAGAAATTTTCTTATTCCAAGGGCCGTAATTCCGTCAAAAATCAGTGGACCGTAATGAAACTCGAACTTGATCTGTAACTCATGGTGGTAGACTCCCACACCAAAAATTGGATGAATATCTACAAGCGTTTAGAAAAAAACGTCCGGAAAACTGCTATTTTAAAGAAATTTTCTAATTCCAAGGGCCGTAATTCCGTCAAAAATCTAAACACGATATTGCTAATTGTTTAGGGGAGACCTTTTCGAAAAACCCTTCTTCTGACAACTGTCTTCCTCAATTTCGTCGTATAAAACAAAAATCCGAAAAAATAAAATTGAAGTTTGAATCAAATAATGAAGAAGATTATAACGAGGCCTTTTTCGATCGAAGAATTACATTATTCGCTACATTGTTCTAATGATACTGCAACTGGTCCAGATGAAGTGCATTATCAAATTGTAAAACATCTTCCATTGGAATCTTTACATATTCTACTAAGTATATTTAATTACATATGGTTGAATGGCGAATTTCCACAATCGTGGAGAGAATCTATTGTTATATCCATTCCTAAGCCTGGAAAGGACCATACTGATCCTATTAATTATAGGCCAATATCTTTAACGAGTTGTATATGTAAAGAACGTCTTGCCTGTTTCCTGGGACACAGCAATCTTCTCACTGACATTCAGTGTGTTTTCAGGAAGCAGATAAGTACCAATGATCATCTTGTGCGCCTTGAAACATATATTGGTGATGCTTTCATAAATAAACAACATGTAGTTTCTATCTTTTACGATCTGGAAATATGGTATTTTAAAGAATTTATATGATATGGGTTTAAGAGGCAGTTTGCCTATTTTTTATTTCAAATTTTCTAAAAGACAGACGTTTTAATCGACGGGGGTCCCATGTTTCTGATCGTTTTGAACAGGAGATGGGCGTTCCACAAGGAGGTATACTATCTGTTACTCTTTTTAGTAATAAAATAAATAGTTTGGCAGAGGTGTTGAAAACGATATCGATGGCTCTCTATATGTTGATGACTTTTTGATATGTTTTTGCGGGAAAAATATTAATATGATAGAACGGACGCTTCAGTTGTGTTTAAATAATATATTTTAGTGTTCTATTGAAAATGGTTTTAAATTTTCGAAAACTTTTTGTATGCATTTCTACCAAAATAGACGAATGCATAATGACCCTGAACTTTTCATGGACGGCAATAGAATAAATGTTGTAAATGAAGTTAAATTTCTTGGTGTTATATTTGAAAAACGACTGTCTTTCCTACCACATATAAAGTGATTAAAAGTAACGTGCGTAAAAGCTTTAGATATATTAAAAATTTTATATAGTGCAGAGTGGGGTGCTGACAGTAGATCGCTGGTTCTATCAAATCTGGACTATGGTTGTATTGTTTATTGTTCGGCCAGAAAGTCTTATTTAAAGCTTCTGGACACCATACATCACCAGGGCTTGCGTTCAAGTTTTGGTGCGTTCAGGAGCTCACCCGTACAGAGTTTATATGCAGAAGCATGTGAACCATCCCTGGATAGAAGACGTATTAAACTCACGTTACAATATTACGAAATTATATTCTAATACGAAGTACCCAGCATTTGATTGTGTTTTTAATCCAAAGTACGAGGATTTGTATGAAAGAAAACCTAAAAGTATAAAAAAAAATCGGTCTACGTATTAAACCTCTTATTGACGAGGCAGACTTAAAACTGTATAATTATAATTGAAAATGAAATTCCTTTGTCGGCCCCTTGGACGATGTTAAGATCAAATATAATTTTAGAGTTGTCAAAATATAAGAAAATAGAAACAAATAATTTACAATATCAGCAAATGTTACCTTCTCATTCATAAAATGTATTTCACAGATGGATCAAAAGATGAAAATAAAGTAGCCGCTGCAGCGATTTCTGATAATAATTTATGTTTGTCAATTCGATTGCCGGGCAATTGCTCGATCTTTACTGTAGAGGCGAAAGCTATACTTCTTGCTCTCATCCATATAGAACTTAATAAAATATCTAAAAGCATTGTATTTTCAGATTCCTTGTCATGTCTTCGTGCTATGAAAAATTTTAATTTGAAAAATATGTATATTTTGAAAATTTTAGAAAAAGTACATCATCTTCATTCTTGCGATTATGATATTACATTTTGTTGGTCACATTGGCTTGGCCGGTAATGAAGAAGCAGATAAAGCTGCTAAAGATGCATTAAATAAATCTTTTTGTACTGGCAAGATGCCGTATACTGATTGTAAATCTAGTATTATACAATATAATCAGCCTTTGTCTCAAAGTAGTTGGGATAACGAGGTTTTTAATAAATTACATGAAATTAAGCCAATTTTTAATCAAAACGTTATTTATAATCATACTTGTCGTAAAGATGAAACTGTTTGTACTAGACTCCGCAATAGACACACTTGGATAACTCATTCCTATCTTCTAAAGGAAGCGCCTCCTCCAGAGTGTGTCCCATGCGGATGTATGTTTACTACTAAACACATATCATTAGATTGTGTGGATACCGCACATATCAGAAATAAATATTATACTGTTGATAATCTTACGACATTATTTGAAAGTGTAAGTATAAACAAAATATTGGCGTTTTTGAAAGAGATAAATTTATATAATAAAATTTGATGTTATCTTTGGAAAATGATACACACGAATATGATATACTCGTACTGTTTTAATACAAATCTTAACTGTATATAAGTTATAGAACGAAGGCTGGTCTTTCGAAAATATTTTAGTCATTAGTTTTAATCACCTTACACTTGCCAATGTATGAATTATATTGTTTTGCAAATATATTTATAATTGATACTGTCACCATATGAGTGAAATATTCTCGGTGTGATGTTAAACTAAATAATAAATAAAGAAAGAAATAATGCTTCTTCAAGAATATCCCGGCATTTGCTAACATCTATCCTGGAAGGTAATCTATATTTTGGCCCTTTATCAAACGTAAATATTTGTCCGGAATACAATTAAGATCACCTGTAATAATATGACCCGCAGGCTGATAAATGAATTTAGAATTATTGCATGAACAGGGAGATGGAATAGAGTCGAGAGAATCAAGATTAGATTCGACTGCTTTGTAATTAGGTATAAGGTTTCTAATAGGATTTTTGTACTGATAGCAAATCAGGTGTAGTTCAAGATTCTCGAAATACTGAGGAATTTTAGATTTGATTCTATGATCACGAAAAACACTAGAAATAGTAAACCGATCTAAATCTTTATTTTCAAATTTAATCTTGACGAATTACGATTTAGGAGGAAGCGATGGTATACGTGGGTAAAGTTTGTTGTATGAAAATGCTATAGTCATTTTAAGTCTAAATCAATCCATGTAACGTAAACTTCTTAAATCAGCCTCGTTCGGGATAGGTTTTAATCTGAAGACCGGAATAGATGATAATGCATGCAGAAGTTCGTGACGACTGTTATTTCTGGTTATTCTCAGTATATCGTCTAATTAATGGCCTATTTAATCTACCATGTCTTCTGCAGTTGCCATAACAGCGACGACCGTGCGACCGTTTTTCCTCTGGTCTTAGTGAAAATATATTGACATTGTTAAGGTAAGAGGAAATACTTTGTTGAAAATTTTTGTAATTGAGACCAAGAGGATATTGGGTTTGTAGATGTTTAATCCAATAAAGTTCAGCAACTAAACGTTTTTTTTTTCATTTCAGGTTTAATTTCTGTAGGTAGTTTTGTAATGCTTTCGACAGAAGTAATAATAACTTTTAACAGTATTGTGATTGTATTTGATGAAGTGATTGTAAAGAAGGTTCTTGTATATATGTTTAGAATGATGTCTGATTTGATATGAATGATTAGTAAAACGGCTTTTCAATGTGTTTGGGAAGTTTCACCTACATACTGAGCCCTACATCCTTTTGCTACTCCGGTGATAACGTATATTACACTAGGGGCAATAAAAGCAGTGGTCTTCCATTTCCTATAGCTGTACATAATTGTTGTACTCCAAAATACTCAATTACAAAGCAAATTTGTTGCAACTTGATTTCCCTAGACATTCTCAGACACCTAACTTCTTTTATTTGTTCTAAATTTGAGTTTATATAGGATCCACATGACTATGTAACGACAAGTGATTTCATCATCATTTTTATCCAGAAAACGACAAATCCTTTGCGCATGTGATGAGTATGCAAGACACATGCAAGACATACAACTTGATAAAGGACCCTCATTCATTGCCTGGAAATCCGTTAAACATTCATTATGATTTTCATTACTAGGAAATATAAAAAAACCTTGAATCCGTTATCACCTCCTTAAGTATACAAACAACAATATATAAACATCCATTTAAATTTCGATTCCTTGTCCATTCTTCTGGTGCCTAACCAAGTTTTATCTAAATTACTCAAGAAAATACTGCACATATAAAAGCAAGGTCTGAAGACTTTCTGTACAAATGAATAAATCGGAAGAGGGGGCAATCAAATGTGGATCATAAGAATTCAAAGGAATTAATCTGAATCTGAATCTGAATTTCAAATTTCAAACTTTCATCTGTATCATTAGCATCAAAAGTCTTTTGAATTGACAACGGTCTATAAAAGTATCCGCACAAGAAATTTCTTTGTTTACACAAATGTGAGCATGAGATATAAATACATCGTTTTAGGTAGTAAAAGTCCTAATTTTATGAAAAAACCCATCGAATTCGATCTTCCTTGTTTTTGTACATTTAGGGTGAATTTCTTCGGATAGGTAGAATCGATCTAGTTTTACCTGTATACACACATGTATATATACTTGAACTATCATGTTTACTCGAAATGATTTCCTTCAGTATGTGAGTCCACTCTCAATATGTGATCATATACGTAATATCGAAACTTGAAATGAAGCTATCGTGGTTTTTTTTTTCAGCCTGCATGATGTATAAAAGAGAAAATAGAATAACTTAATTAAACACTGTGCTTTCCACAAATAATGACATTTTTGCAGTTGCATTTCGTTGTAAATGAAAATTTGTACATCACAGAAATTTTCATCTTATTTCTTTTAATTGTTTTTATTTATTTTTAGTACACGGTAAACTTTAGTTGCACGTGGGGATGATAACCATAAAGAAAACATATCGTCTCATACTACTGGCACTGTTGAGATATTGTCAAGCACTAGACAAATATAAATTTATCTGCAATCTTTTAGTTTTATTGCTATAGAAATACATTAATTTTGGTTCCTTATTTCCATAATGAAATATTAAAATGTCCGAAGTTGTTGTTTTTATGACTAAAATTTTAAAAGTACTATATGAATAACATTAGCATACATTTTAACGATAATAATCGCAGAGTTGTTGTCACTAGCTGGATATATAAAACCTGCTGTCAGTGTTTTTATAATACAGCGCTATCATACAGCTGTGGTTTGATTTTGACTGAATCTGCTTTGCGATTAGTCAACTAGCATTATAAACAACACGCCTTCGTGCATACATAATTTACCTATGATACATGTGTGGTAAGTCTGTGTTATACAGAGTATCCATCAACTAGCATTGTAAACAACACGCCTTCATGCATACATAATTTACTTATGATAAGTGTGTGGTCAGTCTGTGTTTATACAGAGTATCCACCAGTAGCCATAAACCATTATCCAAAGTAAATATTTAAAATATAAATATTTATCCAACAGTATGTCAAAAGACGAAGAAAGTGAGAATCAACCAGAACTTATATCATGCATAGCAGTGTTTTGCTGCATTGCTGTCGTTTTCAATATTGCCGTGATCAGAGTGATATATGGGATCAAGCCAAAGTCAACTATTGATATACATATCTTCAATTTGGCCATTAGTGATATCCTCATGGCAGGAATAGTTATGCCGCTTAGGTTAACTATTGGAATGAGTACCAGTGGCAACTTCTCTGGAGGTAAGATCGCGTATAACGATTATAGTTTACATTAAATTTGTTTCTCTTTCGTCTAGAATCGAGATATTAATACATTGCAGTGCATTTTTATTAAATCAAAATAAAATGGCAACTTGGTTTTGTCAAAAACTAAAACGCTCCAAATTCCCCTAGCAATAAAATATTAATACTAAAATCATGAATATATATACGAATGAATAAAAAAAAAACAGAAACTCCCTGATTAGACGGATTCGTGAAGCCGGCGTGGCCTAGTGGTATCGCGCTGGACTCCTGATCGGGACGCCGGGGTTCGAGTCCCGCTCTGGTCATGCCAGTGTCCTGTCCTTCGGACGAGACAGTAAAAACCGATGCCCCGTGTCGTGGTATGCATGGTACGTGAAAGATCCCTAACTGCTTTGGTGGGTCCCTTGCAAAGGTCAAAATTTGTAAGCCACGCATCAGGCAGATGCCGTCACCATATACGTGAAATATTCGTGGTGTGACGTTAAACAAAAATCAATCAATAGAAGGATTCGTGTAATATGCTCACAATTTAAGGTGTTAATTCGTAACAGTACATCTGAGATCTGAAACAACTGTAGTATCTATATTTTAATGTTATTTATTCATATACATATAAATTAAATTTTACCATCCTCCCCCTTAATGCTCAGTTTCCTACCTTTATTTTAGTGGTTTGTGCAAAATTGTTGTGAACATCGCGTGGTTGAAAAATAGGATAAAAATTTTAGCTGGAATAAACAGTTGTCGGCCGTGGTCTGTGATATCGGGATAATTGTATAGTCCTGTAGAATTTGCATTGTGTAAAAAAAAATATTCAAATAGATCTTTGAAGTTTGATTACACATACCTGATTCAGAGCATTGCAAGAGTAAGCGGTCTAACAGTACATTTGAAGTCCCTCTTTAACTAAGAATTTCACTGTAACGAGAAGCGCCAAGATGTTTATTTGAACAATGTACACAAGTATGGTACCTCAGAATCAATATTTGTATATGTTATCCAGGTAATTTTGTGTGCAAAACGATTATGTTTATACCACTACTGAACGTTTCTTCATCCATTTATACCATGATGATGATAGCTATAGACAGATACAGAGTGATCGTGCAGCGTAAAGCCTGCTTGACTGTACAAGGTAATTAGCTAATCGTGTAGTCTACAGTTTAGTGGAGAATATTGACGGGGAATATAAGTAAAGAGATAATAATACCACTTTGTTGTGAAATATGCAGTAGTGAAATAAGAAAATATCTATAATACAAAATATAGGCATTCCAATAAATAATCAATATGTAAAATGTGCGGATGTTTTATGAAAGATGACTTTTGTACAAGAAAACACCAACTGAGTAAACCGTAACTTCATTACAAACCAATATTTTGTGATGTCTTATTGTTTTCTTATTTCTATATTCTGTGCATATCTTTGGCGACTGTTTTTCATACAACTAGGCGGTTGCCTTCTTATTTTCCTTTGCATTGAAATAGTTTTTATATTCCAGATGGTACAATATATTTAAGAAGCAATTAAACATTGAATAACTAAGTTTTTTCGCTTTTATTGCAGCCATACGTTGTGATATTCTCGTATGGATATTAGCAATCTGTGTGTCATCACCGCAGATTTATGAGTACAATGTTTATGTAAAGCAAGGAGAATCAAATATGACAAAATTGTCTTGTGGTTCCAAGGTAAGAATTTTCGCTTCTGTAAAATTATAATATCTTTAACGAGAGAACAAAATCCTGGTTTTGTTCACAAAATTTATAAGTAGCTATGTTGATAAAGTTTTCAGTTTTCACATATCACCAACGTATGAAGCACAATGGCTAATGATTTCGGTATAGATGAACGTGTTTGGGGGTTGAAGTTGAGCCGCGCTGGAGTCTCATCACAGTCATTTTCTATGACATGTATACTATATTCATTATTTTTGTAAAAGATCGTGACAATCCCACGTTACTTGTCACATCTACCGTGACAAGGGACCTCGGTTTACACTGTCTTATCCGAAAGACGTGCCACCGATGTGCCACCAACCGGAGTCGAACTCGTGACCTTTTGGTCACAAGACGAGCACCTCATCCAGTACGCCTACATGGACTCGCCCAACGTAATTAATTTATTCAGTAAAGCAAACACCATGCACAACAAACATAGCTTTAAATGGTTTTTATATGCAAAGAGCGGAGAATATATTCGGAAGTCGCAATTACCACAACTTTTCCAGTTTCCTTTTATTTGGGGTGGAAGGGTTATGCCATAGAAACAGCGCTTTGCAAGAGAAGATTGTTTTACTGTCTCTTATGCAATGAGGGAGTACGGATTATTTTAATTGGAATATGGTTTTCTCTCAAATATTTTAGCCAACCTAATTATGGGTTACGTAACTATTATAAATAAAATCTTTTTGGAAATCTAAATTTTACAATCTTAGAGAATAATATAAACATTATAAAGTAAATTATAAATAAATGAGAATATTCTTGAAAATTATCCATTCAAACAGAAAACTGAATGAACATCGAATTTATAGATTACCAAATGTCTTATGTCATCATGGCGGTTAACATTTATGAAATTGGGGTTTTTTTTTCAGTTTGCTACAAGTAAAATCTGATATTTATGTTGATTTGTACCTTTACAGGACATTGCTAAACATTTTGAGATGTATTACGCAATCTTTGTACTTGTCATGGCATATATATTGCCAATGATTCTCATAAGTGGATGTTATATGAAAATCCTGTGGTGTGTCTGGCAAAATTCCAAACGAGTCCAGAATAGCGTTAATGGAGGAAACGTCAACAGTCAAGTCAACAAGAAACGATTTACAGTCTTAAGAATTACCATTTTGTTGACCATCGTTTTTGCAATTTTATGGACTCCTTATTTTATCTTATTTGGGACCGAGGTAAAGCTGTTATATGTATAACACTTTTGCAAAATATTTCTCAATATCAAATTGCAAATCCATTTTTAAAAAAAGAATATGTAGTTTTTCGATTTCTTTGCAATGTAGAAAACGTCGATATAAACTCAGATATATATGAGACATATACTATAAGCTGCATTTAGTATGTTCCAAAGTAAGAACTGCAGATGAAAAATGATTAATTTTTCATATATACTAGCGGAAAAAAAAGATATTGTTTCAAATCAATATTACTTTTTAATTATTCATTTAAGCAGTTTGCTGTTGAATACAAAGTACTTATGCGCATGCATAATATTTATGTAAGTAAATCAGCACGATCAGCTTTTTGAATTCTACATATCTGTAAACTCCTAAACTGCAATGTACACTGTTTGCATTAGAAGGGGAATAACATGCTTTTGTCGAGATTTTTCCATTTTGTTTGCATCACCCGCAACGCACATTAATACAAATCTATATTCCGTTGCATGTAACTGATTATTTACATGCCTCAAATTTATTTTCATCATCCAAAGAAATTTCTTGTTACTTATATATTTGCATTATAATAAAAATGATATACATAATGCAACATAATATTTTGTGTATGAATTTATAAATGAAATTACTAAAGTACACAGTTTCTCTTTTCCGCTAGTGCATATCTTTACATATAACAGACTATGAATTTTTAAATTCTAATATAAGTTAAATTATAACATCAATTATTGATGAGAAAATTAATAAAGCATTCGTTTCATTCATACATTTTCCTACTAAACATAGAAAGACATATATGTAGATGTTATGCTGTTTACATGTATATTATTATAGGAAATCCTGGATTTAGATGACACTTCTGAAACAGGATCTTGGCCACATGTCCTCAAAAACATCATGGTTACGCTCAGTCTGCTGAGCAATCCAGTACTCTACTGTTCCATGGATTCAGATTTTCGTCGAAAACTAGGCCAAGATTGCAGTTGCCTCTGCTTCTGGAAAAAGTCATCGTCCAATACTATAACTCCAATCTGATGTGTAATAACCAGTATGATACAGGCATATATACATATATTATATTTTATGTTATCTATCTGTCTATATATCTATCTATCTATTGTTATATAGGTAGACTGAGATGCATTTTAATTACTTAATATTCCACTTTATGAAAGAATTGCATTTTTCTATTTTTGACGTTAATCAACTTACGAGTGTATATCTGCCCATTACATATTTTATCTGAGTGATATTTGTAAATAATCATTTTCACTTTTCATTCTATGAATATGGAAATCTTAATCATATCAGTATACTGTATACGCAGTATACTATACAGACATGTACATTTTCATTTCCGTTTCTATTATCAATTAACAAAAAAAAAAAAAAACCCCTGATAATATTTGAAGATATATTGTTGTGCATTATAAGATTTCAACACCAAAGTCTATGTACTTGATTTGAAAATCGATAATACTTTACATTTGAAACTCTCTGTTGTATTTATCTTCCCTTAAGCTATAAGCTATAAGCATATGAACATTCTTGCATCAGAGATCATGAACAATCACTTAAGATGAATGTTGTAAGGATTTTCAGATACGAAAATCTAGGCATAAAAATATACGCATTGGTATTTGATTATCATTCCAAACTAGATTTTTTTTTGCGATTTATCTTCTTATTCTTCTGTTATTAACTTTATTTGATGAAACGTCAATATAATACTGTATGTACATAGAGCATTTTGTTACAGATGCAGGTATCGAACAAGAATGTCTCTTTATCGACCTTCAAGACCGCAACTTTGGAAATTAGTATATTTGTAAAGTAAATGAAACCTAAATGTATTCTGAGTATGTACAAATTACTTGTGACAGCGAATTTTTGTAAGCTGGAATAATCTTTGCATTAGGCGTTGCCTATCGACAATTACTGTTCACTTCTGCATGGCACATGGTTCTTATCCTGTTGTTCTTGGAGGTCAGTTATAGCCTATATTTTCTATTTTATCTTGTATACAGATACTCAAGTCCTCCAAAGGGATGTACTTATAAGCTTACATAAATAATATGTTAAAATACCAGTAGAAAAATCTTCATTATATACAACAGTAAGTCTTGCTTATGTTGTTTGTTCCCATATCATTACATTGTATATTGTATATTTCAGTGATGACTTCCGTCGTACGGCTGAGTCAGTAACGTTTCTTTCTTCCTTTAAATGGATTTTTGCTTTTAATTGTACGTGAAATGTGGCAGTTATTTGCTCTTCATATATGCATACATTGGATTTCCACAATTTTGAGCATCAATGAAGTGACATCAGTTTTCGAATTAAGTATATGGTGCAGTAAATTAATACATTATTTGTTCCTATATATTTATTAAGCCAAAATGCCGCAGGCGAATGCTTGTACATTAGTGCTAAAATTGTATCTCGAAGTTGCTTAGAAGTGCTAGTAAATCTACCAGTGGAAAAATGAACAATACAACAATATCGATTATAAAAACCCAAAAACAAAATAGTAAGTAAAGACAATGAAAACCCACAGACAATTCCAGAGGTTACAGGAGAAGGCATCAACTGTGGATTGATCACACCCGCCATTATGCCATGATAAAAGTCGAGTTACTCGAAGTCGCATTCAGTAGGCCGTATAATACCATATTTGGTAAAACTTCACGATTAGTATTATTATTGCAATAAAAATATACAATATAAACGATAAACAACGTCTTCAACCTAATAAGGAAGTTAACATGTCGAACAATGATATCCGACAATTGTATAGAAGATTGTTGTATCGTCCGTAAAACTTGTTGACTTGAGATATTTGATTTCATATACTTGTGATATTAACTTTTCACAGTAGTCAGGAGAAGTTCGAGCATATCGGATCACCACATGCAGGTGATAAAAGGATGTTAGTAAATGTGTGTGGAAAGTTAACAAGAAGAAAATTAAAGTCGTCTTGCTTCTCATATAGTGAAAATCATGAAAACAAGGGACATACAAAGTCAGTGAAAATGAAAACCAAATAGAAACAACAACAAATGTCTACTTGAGCATCATACGTGAACTCCCTTGATGGAATGAGATCATGTGCCGGGAAAGAGTGAGCATCTCCTGCCAGCACCCAGTAGAAAGAGTGAAATCATGTAAATTCCATATATATTTATATATGGAGAAGTCAAAGTAGGTAACCTTCTCGGATGGTAGGTGTCAGATCTGTGTAAAATAATCGCAATAGCTCTCAGTCCAGAATATCATTTAAAAGTCTGGATAACGAAATGTCGTGTTCTGTAATAAGAGTCTGGTAGCGACCATAGAACTTCCTCAGTGACGTTGTTAGTCTAGCACATATATAACCCTGGTTGAGTAGCTTATCTGAAAGTCACCTAGCCCTCAGAACAAAGTCATTGTAATTTGCACATGTTCTGGAATAACGTATTAACTGAGATATGAATATGCCGTATGCGGGCGATGATGGAATGTTGCTACTTATGAAAGGAAAATGTGTGATAGCATTCTGATGTATCTGTTGTATCTTTAATTTCGAGTTCGTTGGGATATATTGCGTGTATGTATGTATCTAAGAAGTTCAATGTATAAAAACAATCCATCATAAAGATATTTGAGTGTGAAAGTAGAGTTCATTGTCTATTGTTTTTTTTTTTTTTTATTTTGACTTAAAAGTTCTTGAATAAAGTCAACTTTGCATGAATAAAGGAACAAATCCCCTAGGTAATTAAATTTTCAGTATTGGTGCATTTTAAGATGACCATGAAACATATATGGAAAATGTTGGAATAGGAAGTTTTGTTAAGGTTTTTTGTTTAAATTTTCAGAAATTCATTATAGATGAAATTCCTGAATTATTTGAAATATAGAAAAATACATATGATTTAAAAGTTTTAACGTGGAACCACATCATGATTTAATGCACGAAAATGTGTCATTGTTAACGTAAATGACCTAAATATCGTGACTGATAATCGTCTACCACGTTAAGGCGAAGTGAGTCCAAGTACCGAGAGTATAAAATGTTTCCTCTATAAAAAGTTCTAATAACATTGGTCTACACTGTAGCGAATGCATTAATATGAACTCATACCGTCCACAATAAAACAAATTCAGAACAGGCGTATAAGAAGGTTAATGTCGTACCCTCGGTAGTGGAGGACATTTATTGAAGTCTAAGCTGCAAAGTTGGTTGGTAAATGGTGATTTCAATTTCTTTTCTACAATCATGTTGCGATATGGAAGCAGAAGGTAACTAATCTGTTACCCATCACATCATTCCAAATTTACCATGCTGCTAAGGCAACGTAACAATAATCATATAATTATATCCTGTGAAACTATTATTAAATAGGAATAGTTTTGTAGCACACAAAACTTATATAATCAGTAAAACAAAAGCAAACACGGACGTGATGAATATTATGATTTTGATTTATATGGAAGAGATTATAAATTATGTTGCGTAAACATATTTTCACCTATGTAGTACTCAACCAGATGTTGGTTTTTTCCCGGGAACATATTTCATATCTTTAAATACTGTTATCAACAAGACATTCAAAACTATATCATTGAAAAATCGTCATAAATAAGTTAAGATATTTTTGTGTTCTTTATCAAAATCTGCATTTTGTATTTACTTTCGACAAACCAGCGGAATTTAGATTATATGACACGACTTAGCAAAATACGGAATGATTTTAACTGGTTACGTATCCATTAATGATTTAAGGTAAATAAAACCTGTAGGACCTGAATCTTTAGTAGAGTGATGAGTAACTGCGTGTTGATTATGTATAATACAAATCCTCTCTCCACCTCTCTTGAAAATCCACATCTCCATATCACCAAATTTCCTTCCCTATAGACAATTCCCTCTCCATATCGCATTTAAACAAATGTATATTGTCGGAATTATTATTATATGGCCAATTCCAAAAATGATCATCTTATTTGTTCGGAAGCCGCAAAAGTAGGAGTCGCAGAGGCTCCGAAGAGGAATAAATGTTGTAATCGTAATATCAGGGTGTTTTTTTGTTTTCTTCTTCAAGTAATTACATCATTAATAGCATTTCCGTGATTACTCCTGCCATATGACTGGGTCAGAAACTGCTATCTTTTCCTTTAAATTCACACCAATATTTATTCAAGTGCTTATTAAGTAAACTTCTATTCTGATTATGTATTAAAGCAAGAAAACCATGGTGTTGTATTGGAAGGTGCCGATTTGACAGTCCACACCTTTCTTTTTAAATTCTATCGTGTACAGTCCAGTCAGTTGATTCCTTACATTACGACCATACAAACTAACCATTTTAACTTTTTGACTATACTTGATTTGACATAATACGTATATATACAGGCATTTGTTTACGTGTATTTCCGATGCTGGAATTTCAGCTTAAACAACATTGTCATGCCCTGAATAGGGAAGATTTGACTTCGTGTTCTTGTCTCCTTCTTGTGTTCATACCTATATATTTATATTTTTACTTTCTAGACTTGAAAAGTGATTGCAGGACATTTGTGACGAGTGTTGCGTGCAACCAGGGGAAGCTTACTCCTCTCGGGCACCTGGTCTCACCTCGATTTAATTGCGTTTCGCATTTGTCTGAATATGACACTATACACGATATTGTCCCTTTTATTCCATGGACTATGAGATATGGTTTACCGTTCGGTTCTCCTTCGTTTTTTATCTCATGTATTTAATGTTGTCCCCGTGTTTATTTATAGTAGATTGTCGTATTTTCCAATAATTGCAATATCCTAAGACTAAAGATACTAGTAGTTTCTGAAACTTTTATGATGCCAGAAAAAAAAATATAAGCATTATTTTTCTAAATGTATGATTTTATCGGAAGTATTCGGATTACACAGCTTTAAGTATTTTCTATATCAAATGCCCTGAGGGTAATGTTATTTTTGTTATGAAGATAATTCAAAATGTTGATTCACTACATTTATCTGAAGCATATATTTTATTGGTTATGATGATGGTCCTGTTTCTATGTAAAGATTAAACGTTTATCCTTTGACAGATCATTTTAAGGAAATATTGTATGTTCATTTTCTAGTAGAGGAAAGTAAAATAAAACAAAACAAAACCAAGGAAGTGTTATATTTCGTTTTAACCCTTTTTAACCTTTTTAACTTCTCGTGGTTTCTTGGTTGATTCCCTCAAAACAACTACAACGCGATCATTGATGATATCCTCGTGACGTTAAAACCAATCTGAAATAATGCTGTGTCAAAATTATTTTCCATCTTTTTTAGTACATGTAGTATACATCTTTATATCTAAGCACGTGATATGATAACAATTATCATCGCGTATAACGAAGTCAGTTATCATTGACAACCCATCTAATCACATCCCACAGTATCAAACTAAGTCCCCTCACTTCGATCAACAAACTAATTTTATTATGACGTATAAATATATTCATTATACAAATCATAATAATCATTGTTAATTTGTATTTTCATTCATGGAGTGTTTTAAGTGACACCATTATTATCAACACAAAGATAGTACAGATACGGGGACTAGAGACTGTTGAGGGAAGAGCATTTCTCGGTTGTACCTTATGCTCAACCACCCATCGGAATTCTCAGTGTAAAATACTTATTCCATTACTGCCATTTGCTGGTTTCACTATCTTCGGTAATCATAAGATTTATATATATACAACAGCTATGCCGTTTAGGAATAGAATCGTCACATGTTAAAACGCAAATCTCTTATCTAGTTCACGTTATAAATTTAATGGTATATTAATGATGATTATTATGAGGTCACACAGAAATTGTGTTTCAATATACAGAACTCCCGCAAACTCACAAACGTTTACGTACAGGAACATATGAGAAGGTTTTAATTATATATAGTATCCGTTTACTTGTGTCCTTAATGATAGATCAACTCCGGGGGGACTACTGAAGTTTAAATATTCGATTGATTCAAATTGTATCACCACATTGTCCAAAAAGGGATAAAGCCAAACATCCATCAAAGGGCTATAACTCAGGAAGATAATTGGTGAGTGATTTATAATAATTTCATATTTTATTTCTTAAAAATTCTAAAATGATGAAAAGATGTGAAGTGTGCCGATAATAATCGGAAAATGAAAACTAAATAATTCCTGAATAAACAAACACTATTAGGCTTCTATTTTCAATTTTTTCGCCATGAAAAATTGTAAAGACAACAGACAACGCTATATATATTGCTGTCCATGTTTGATATAGTCTGATATATATTCTGGGACCCTGAAATATGTATGACAATAAATAATAGAACATATATACCTTTTAATTTTGTGCATCATAATGCGCAATATTCGACAAGTTATGTGTCTTCAGTGATGCTCGAGGCCGAATGATTAGAATTCTCAAAATATATATATAATAAGAGGACAAGGAGACAGGTGAATGAGGGAGATACTCCTTAGTTTTAGAGTGAATTACTTAATTTGGGGGATTAAACTGAAAATTTGAAAATTTTTTTTTTATTTATGTATTATATTTCAATGTCAGTACAAAAGCACTGAAAACTAGACTTATGGTGGCCCTCGGGAATCTAACGAGTCCACCTAGCGAGTGACCACTGGCCTAGTGGTTATAATAAATATAGAACATATATACCTTGCCAAGTGATGTGGAACTGATTTCAATATAAACCCAGTAAACAAATACATGTGGACGGAAAATCCAGTTCAATTTTTGGGCCAAAGATAGAAAAATAAAATATCAAGTAAATATAAGAAAAGATATCAATTACAATATGTAATACTGGTTTCGAGGAGAACATCCCCCATGAGTTACAAAAATTGATAGTGATTGACTGCATATTCTGTGTACCGAGTATATGGACAAAAAAACATAGAGGAAACTTAACTCAATATGAGATGAATTAATTGTACAATAATATGATAACTGTTAAAATCAATTACGTTGATATTGATTATATTATAGTTATATAATATATTATATAATATATTAATATATATATAATATATATAAAATATATAAAATAATATATATATATATATTCACTGTATTCTTTAGTCTAATCAAAACCTTGGTTATTTAAAACAAACACATGCA